>OX104131.1:36312307-36912307 GCA_944470555.2 Heterobilharzia americana
TAGGGTAGGTCGTCACATGAGATTGTGTATCCAACAAAAACGGTTTACCAACTGGAAAGCATTTGCAAAGGTCATTAACACAAAGTGTGAAAAGATGAGGACTGAGCACGCTACCCTGAACTACACCAGAAGTAATGGGCCTAGGTTTAGAAAGCTGAGACTCAATTCTTACAACTTGTGAGCGGTTACAAACAAAAGATTTTGTCCAGCCTAATAAGGGGTTAACAAGTTTAAGGGCTTTTAGCTTATGGATAAGTAGTGAATAATCCACGCAGTCGAATGCCTTGGAGATATAAAAATCAAGGACAACGACTAACTTACGTTGATCATGTCTAGCGGTCAAGAAGTTAAAGAAATCGAGATGATAGGTCAAACATGATCGTGATTTCAAGAATCCATGCTGACTAGATGCGATGACATTATTGTTGAGCATGTGTCGAAGAATATCTTTAACTACTTTCTCCATAATTCTAGACGACAGTTATTAACCTCAGTTTTGGGACCAGATTTATGTCTAGGTATTGTGAAGGACTTCTTCTATACGTCGGGGTATGTAGAAGTCCCCATGGATATGGAGTAATAACAACTAAATGTCAGGAACCCCCTCCCGCATTTTAAAGAAGTAGGAAGCCATTCCGTCAGTACCTGTGCTCCTAGAGAACTTTAGTGTTTCAATGGTTCGGTTAATGTTAGCACGTGTGAACTCAATAGTGCTAATAGGTCCCAGTGTAGGAAGAGAGAATTGGTTGCTAATTTTAACGAAGTTCACATTATTAGTGGAGATTGCTGACGGTAAGTAGCCAGCTGTGAACATGGTATTGAATAATTCACTTATTTCTTCTGGCCTATTGTAGACCTTACTATCATAAGTGGAGAAAAGAATACTATGCTTTCGCTGGTTCGACCGCTTCTTTAGGAGTTCCATGAGAACATATACTTCGGAGGAGCTAGCTAGTGCAGTGGTTTCATCATGTTTTGCTATCGTCTCCTGATAATTACGAATGGAACTAAGGGCATTAAGAAGAGATCTGAGTGCTCCACAGTCATGATGCTTGAAATTATTTGTCGAGAATTTGTGCAATTTTCGACGAATATTCTGAGGTATAAAAGGTCTTTTTGACATGAGATTTTCCGGGTTTTTCAGAGGGGCTATAATATCAATGCCTGCAGGAATTAGAATACAGTATACTGACTGCCAGTTCTAGATCAGCCGTGTTGAAGTATGTTCCCATTCACTACTTCTAATCAACGAACAACCTAGATCCCAGTCTGTCTTATTATAACTTCTCTACTTGGATTGTTAGGGGGTAGAGGTAATATGTGTAGTGTAGGTTGAAGGGAGTGGTACTGCACACAGCACCACTTTGTGGTCGCCTCCTGGGAACTCGGAACTAGCACATTGAAAGAGGATGGATATCTTGGCATAAAACTAGGTCAAGCACGTTCTCACCCCTTGTCGGACTAGTGATAAGTTGTTTCCATCTGAATATACCTAACGGAGTAAGGAAGCTATCATACCTAATGGGGCAAGTGTACGCGTCCCATTTAATTTCCGGTAGATTAGTCTCCGCATACAATATTTTGATCATACTGAATGGAGGATGTGTGTTGAAGGATATCATTGAGTAAGGACTCATCTTCAGAGAACATTTTAGGTGCCCTTTACATGCAACCAAGCGGTACCGTTACATCTTTGTAGTGGACTGTGACCCATAGGGAGTCTTTAATTTTACTTAGCACTACATTTCCCAGCCTGAATACATTTAGGGTGTTTAGAAAGTATATTAAGTAGCCACCTCCTCTCTTATTGCTCCGGTTACATCTAAAATATGCGTACATGACAATACTTATTTCACCATCTGGTATGGTAGGGTGACACCATGATTATTATAATGGGTGGTTTGAACAGGAGTGATATTGTTCTCAGTATTAGTAGTTTGCCTATAACAGATCTCGCACTAATAAGGATAATAGATAGGTATAAATAGTGGAAATGCGTGAACACTTCAAGATCGGTGAAGAGAGTCAGAGGTATGTCAGGAGCCCATGTTTGAGTATGATCTGACACCATACCACACGACTTACCATTATTTACAGTTTCAGTGGTTGGGGTGGGAGACGGTTTAGTGAGGAACAGGTGAGCCATTTAGTTCACCTTGAAAATGGGGTAGGGAGTTGTTTTGGAGCTCCACCTATACGTCCTGATTAGCCCAGGATGCATAGATGGTAGCTAAATGAGAGATAGACTCATCGTTTATTAGTAGCCAGCCCATTAAGTGAGGAGCGGAAACGATCTGATGAACTTGCCGTACGGGTTTCTTCTGGAAGCCTATTCCAAATGTGCGAGGATTTATTGAGGAAGAAATTATCTCGCAGTCTCGTTGTACAGCACTGTTTCAACTAACGCTTTGTGGTTACGCATATCGTACGTAGACGTTATAATTAGCTTGATTTTCAGGCCATGAGAGTGCAAGTGCTGATGAAGTAAATCAATAAAATATGAGGTTCAGTTTAAGTCTCCCCTTCCAGAGTGGTTCTAACAAGAGCATGTTACATCTGGATTTGTAGTCTAGATTGGAGTCAGCTCCTGATTTTCTGAAGGTGAAGTAACGTTGTACCCTTACAACTTTCAGGTTATCGCTTATACGAAGGCCACCGAGAATAAGCAGGCAACATTCTAAAAGTGGGCGAATGCACACTTTATAGAGTAGAACCCGTGGTTCAGTGCTATGGAAGCTATGAATGATGCATCCCAAGTTTACGTGACTTATATTTGATATCAGCTGTTTGTTCCGAGAATGTCAGGTCTCTGGAATATCTGATGCCAAGATTTAACACAGAAGAGCGTCAAGGTGGCTATTTCCCACATAATTCGAGGGTCAGGTGAAGATTGCCGCCTATGCTAAGCCAAATACATTTTTCATTATTGAATTCGAGGTTGGACACAGCACACCATGACGCAAGTTTATCTAGCTCCTGTTGAGCGGCATCTAGAGTGGTCCATGAGAGTGACAAGTATACACAACCACCAGGTCATCGGTTCATAAGAATGTTCTACCTTCACTGAAGCAGTTACAGACACTGTTGACATAAATTATAAACAAAAAGGCCTAAGGACACAACCCTGTATAACTCCACTAGTTATAAGTTTAGGTTCAGATTGCGTGGAGGTTGCTTTCATGAATTAAATACGATCACTAAGAAATGATTTTACCCAACTTAGTAGGCGGTCGCGAATACCAATCGATTGTAGCCTGTTAAAGAGTATACTATGAGACAACTTGTCAAATGTCTTTTATACATCAAAGTATAGAACAATGACGACTTTACGTGCCCCACGGTTACCGGTGAAGTTAAAGAAATCGAAACGATGAGTAACGCACGACCTATTCGTAACTTTCACCTCAAAGAAGTCAAGTTACTGCTCTATAAAACTTGCGTACGTCCACTATTAGAATATTGCCTATTTATATTGAGTGGTATCCGCATTAAAGACAAACTAAATATAGAGGGTATCCAAAGGTATTTTACGGCTAGATTACTAGGACACGATTGCAAACAGGAATACAACAACAGATGCAAAACTCTAAGTCTAGAACCACTTTGGATGAGACGACTCAAAATTAATCTGACACTTATTTAATGTGTTACACAAACTCTCTTTTACAGCCAGTTGTAAGTTTCAGTTCGAACTCAACAGTTGTTACGGTCTGCGTAACGACGCCCACAGCATCACAATGAAACCTATCAAATCCTGCTTGCGTGCGAACTTCTTCACCATCAAATTCTCTCAATTGTGGAAGAGACTTCCTGCTAAAGTGAAGGCCTCCAAATCGACCTCTGAATTTGGTCGGTTACTAGTTAACTTCTTATCTGGCAACTTTTCCAGCTCACTGAGTACACTAACACTATGACATTCTTATGTTGGGCCCTCTTAATAATGGCCTTTCATACGAAGCGTTGGGGAGACTTTCATAAGTTATTACCTCAAACTAACGGCACGTTCTGCCCTACCGACATAGTAATCGAAAATAACAATTCTACAATACACGACAGCATGAAATTTATCTTCGCAAATATTTAATACAGGGCATAGCAAAAAAAGTTAAGAAACGTGAACATAGATAACACTCTCCTTGTTGGGATTCTTTCTTTGCCTGCTACATCTGTATGTTTTTCTTCTTGTAGAAAGGCAATTCAGTTCTAAATTTTGGTTTGGTCGTCATCGAAAATCGATTATTTAAGCAACAGACGGCTGAAATTTCTCGCCATGGAGGGTAACCAGTCTTACTGCGTTTACAATACCTAACTACAAAAACCAGAAATAAAAGATGTTGACTGGACTAAAACTAAATAATTATCAAAACCGAGGATCTATTCATTATAAAAGTGACCAGGAAAGTCCAACACTTACCGACCACAAGGCTGTCACGAGCCATGGAAACGGCGGATAGGATACCGTGGAAGTCCACTTGGCATATTCAAACAAGTCTGTTGCTTCCGGATGCCGGAGTTGGGAAAGTGAAGATATTCGGCTCTCAGTCGTAACATTCATCAAGATTGTGAATCTCTGATGTGAAATGGTATTAACATACATGAATTATACATTTCTGAAATCAATGGAGTTGTAGCATTTTCTCTCACTGTGTGTAACAACTCATTGAACATTTTTTCTGTTTAGTTGTACTGATTTAAAAAATTTGCCTGCTCGTTGACCAATACAACATCCCGACATATACTTCTCGTTAACTCCTGATATTTACACTATCTGACGTAGGTGGATCAGCAGTGTCGGAATTATGAATAGGCGACGGTGTATCTGGGCACGTATATAAATTTTGGAGTCAGATTTCAGAGCTCGACAAAGTACAATGAATAAATAATTTGTGCCTACACTCCGTCGAAAACTTTTCATCATTATGTCGAGCAAAAGGTACAAACTGTTACGATGGAAGTATCAGCTCCAAGCTTAATTTCCCCAGGCAATACGTGTGGTAGCGAGATATAAACCTGGCTCTCTTTGTTAATGCGAAGGCAATACTTCCACTTGTCCAACTTGTAAATTTCGCATACTTATTCTGCTGGGATGTTCCATTATAGGAGCATACAACACTTATGTCTTCTAGTGACAGTAGATGGGGATTGAGACGGAGACGTATCGTCACCGTTGTTTATGATGATAGCCCCTGTGATACTTTTGATAGTAAAATCCACATCAGCGTATCAACCCGCAGTAAGGGGCCTAAAAGTGGCGGGGCTAAGTGTGCTAGGACCGAATTTGGCGGACGATAAGCCAAGCAGTTCACAAATTTCAAGAGGGTCGTTGCAAACCATCTCGTTGTGTAATAAATAAGCCGTGTCTCTTGACGACTGCAAACGTTTGTTCAAAATACAGGTCAAACTATATATCCTGGAACCACCTTCGAGAGCAGTAAGCTGTTCGTCCATTTAGTCTCTTGCACGCAAAGTTTTAACTGCCTGATAGGTATCGCAGATTGTGTGCTGAACCAGAAAGCCTCTATAGGAGTGATACAACAGATAATTTCCATAGTTTGTTGAGAAGTATTCAGGGGATGTATTGGTCCTCATTCTCCGTTGCCTTAACTGCTCTCACAGGAGCAACGATATCTAGACATAACATTTGATTTATATACAGAAACGAAAGGGGCTCTGGTAATGATGCTGTTACGAAGTATTTATCCCATGGGGTGAACCTGAGGAGCCCGACGAATACTTCCCATTCTATATTTTGAAACTACGATATAGGATATTTCTCACAGGTTCCTTGTTCTCACGAAGAGGGGAGACTGGTGGGCAACAGAAGACCATTCTGTGGTCACTGTTAGCGAATTCACCACCAACGCACGTGGTGAGTGGGAGATGTCACGGCATCACGGATTGGAGCACATATAACGTACACACGCCAAACAGCAGAAAGACATGCAATTTCACGCTCAGTGATTTGTTTTCATAATTTAGAAAGGCAACCACTATACGAAGGGGATCGAACAAGGAGATTAAATACACATTTTTTGAATTCGTTTATATATCTTTGATATTTTGATTGCGATTACTTCCCTGAAGAAGCTCGGACCAGACTCCCATGCGAGACGCCGTAAATATTTGATTTCAAACCCGCCGTGGCCTACACAAATACCATCTATATCTAATGTCTTGTACGCCTAGTTGGTTGGAGAAGTTTCTATGCCTAACTCATCAAACGATATGTTACTTGCACTGCGGACATGATGAGACTTAGCGTTGGTGGATGGTGACATGGCCGGTGAAATTTTATCGTCCAACGACTTATGATCACCTGATTTCGAGGGTAGTTGACAGGCTGTCCGTTCTTCTGGTGACGTACAGTATGGTTTGTAACCGGTTCAAACCGAGGAGCGTAGCTCCAAGCTTGTGTTTCCGGATAGTGAAACGATCCTATGGGTCGCATATATTGTATGGGATCCCAAAAAGTTACTGACGAGCCTCAAAAGTAGGGGTAGTACCAGAGAAGGAATTGTATATACTGACTGACTATCCGAGTGCCGGTTTACGTTTGAATGAGGTATATATGGGATGTGCATGAAATAAAGGTGTTCGGCATGCTACATGGCATCCAATTGGGGCCCTGATGGCTGGATAAAAGTGATCTAGGGTACTATCTTATGTAGGATGACTACAAGTTATCGCAGTGTCTCTTCCTAAAGACTGAGGTTGAGCAAACAACATGCCCCTTTGAGTGGGCCTACTTTGCGATCTTGCAGCGGTTTTGCATATAGCGACCATGTCAGCTGCGGGGTATTATTCGTTATTGTTAGACAAAATGAGTTCAGCAACGACTTTCCTCGAGAGCCTCGTGGGTCTAAAAAACAAGGTTTTACCCGCTCGTCTGTCTAGGGAAGTTACTATCAACTAAAGGCCTTTAGTCTATGACTGCCTCATAGGAGCCAGTATCGACGGTTGGGGTTTTATGGACAACTAAGGAATTCGGTTTACTTACGTTCAGGTCGACTTGAGATCGCTTCACCATTAGTGTGGCTAGAGTAGTAGGATCACTGGTCCTAGCAGCACTGTTCGATTGTTTCTTGGTGCATACTGTACCCTCAGAGTTTGCATGTATTGAAGTGATAGGACGTTTTTTCTTTGTTTTGTACGCTGATATGGGGTTTTGTCCTTTACAGTTGTAATGGCCTTAAAACTGCCATTTGGTCTCGGATAATCCTGATAGTTAATGAGATTCTTAGCATCGTATGAGGTGGCGAACCTGAAAAGAATGAGGCAATTCAACTGTGCTGCCTTCCTGTGGACGTGCCTGCAGTCACACTGCACAGCCGTCATGCCAAAATGAGTTTAGCACTCTTTTCTTGAGACATTATTTTGTAACGAAAAATTGATCTGAAAATCCCTCCCGATCACCCTTATTTGATCGTATTGACATCTATTTTAACGTTTTTACCCTCTTTTTGGATGGTGTACCTTTGACCCTAGCCAGTGTAATGTTATTTGCTTGTTTAACTGTCTTATTTGACTTTACACTCGGTATTTGTCTTTGTATGTTTGAGACTTATTATGAATGTTTCACTTTCCTATTATGTGACGCTGGACTGTTGACAAGGTGATGTTGTTTTACTGCGCCCGACATTTTGTTTTGGTTCAACTTACGGTTGTGCAGTGATTTGACTGTTTGTCTTTTGACTGTCTACTGGGAACGTTTGTTTGTTGATTTGATTCCTGTAGGCAGAGTTTTGATCCCTTTTGTCGGGAATATTCCTATTGACCGACAGGTATTTAACAGTTGTATTTGTTTAACCAGTTTTTACCGTGTAGTACGTATTTGTACCCGAGAACGTTTTGGACTGTATAGTTACCCAACGGCACTGTTGAGGTATTTTTGTAATTTTGACATAACTTATTGTTGCTTTGATAGTACCACAGATTTTGTTACGAATCTACTATTGAATTACTACAAACCGTGTTTTGATATTTTGATCCAACCTTTGACTGTGCGTCACTCGCGGAAGTTAGGAAGCTATACAGTAGAACGCAGGAACTAGTCAGATTCACGTCAGTTGGCACCGCCTAGTTATTTCCCGCGTTCAGGCCAAGATTATTGGGTTCTGGACGCTACAGTACTCAACAACCCGTCACTGCTGTACCTGGCAAGCGCAAGGTGTTCCTTGAGTCCCTCCCGGACGGGGAACTCGACATGTCTATGGATCCAACCTCAGATACCAAGCAAGTCCCTGTTGATGTTATTTCATTCCGTGGCTCTGATAATGGTACAGTTATTGATTATAGTAAGACTAGCACTTGTAGGACCTCCGCTCAATTGAAAGTATGACGGTGGGATGAAAGGCAAGAGCTGAAGCTTCTTTGATACAGGGCTAAACAAAGACAAGAGAGGTTGAGCCCGCACAAAGAACTGAACTTATCAGTTGTGAATAGAGGTTCAAGCGATACCTTTTCTTTGGATGATGATATAAAGTGTCACAAATCAGTTTGTCTTGGTATTGACCCTCATAGCAGGCTTGATCTCGAAATGGCTAGCCAGGTGAGAAGCGCAGAAAACTAAGGAGTTGCCGCTACTTTGTCTTGTCTCAATGTCGGCCATGAGTTGCCGAAGGTAGAACTAAGCAGCTTTGATGGTCATCCAGTCAAATATTGGAAGTTTATGAGGTAGTTTGAGCTCTACGTTGTCTCTGAGGTTGATGATGATGGACAGAGGCTGTTATACTTGTTACATTACTGTAAAGGTAAGGCTAGGGAGGCTATAGAGAAATGCATTATGTTACCACCATCTGCTGGTTACCGTTGAGCTCGGGATATACTCAAACGTTTGTTTGGAAGGACTCATGAAGTCAGCCGGGCCTTACTACAGGATCCGATGGAATGCTCGCTCGAACATAGAACAAAACGATGCTGAGGCGATGTCGAGGTTGGCGTAAAAATGGAAAACCGCTCTATAGCCCTAGAGCAAATGGACCATACTGTGGACCTTAACTCCTTGAGAACTTTGGAAGGTATAGTAAAGAAATTGCCACGTGTGTTACAGATGAAATGGGCGGAGACTGTCGAAAAGCTAACTGAGACCGAACGAGAACCTGCCGCTGCAGAGTTGACGCAGTTTTTGTCAGCACGTGTGAGCATTTTGCTAAGTGGGTTTGAACAGCTGGCAATGAGCAGTCAACGACCAGATAGTAAAACAGAATGCTCCACGCAGCAGTTAGTACCCATTGGGGAAGTCATGAAACCCTAACGTATATTTTGTGGAGGAAGCCACGTAGTCACAAAATGTACCACCTTTCTGTCGTTACCGGTGGATGAGAGATAATTGAAGGCTAAAGAAATTGGTTGTTGTTTTTCATGTCTTAAAAAGGGCCACAGATCCGCAGAGTGTAAAATTCATAGGGTGTGCAGTCTAGAAGGTTGTAAAGAATACCGTCACCCTCTGCTACATAGGAAGACCCACCATGCCCTAAGCGAACAACTGGAGAAAAGTAGTTGTGGATGTACTGAGTCTCTCAGAGAAATCGTGTGTTAGGGCCTACTCCCGGTACGCGTAAAGCACGGTAATAAAGGGATTTGCGGTTATCCTCTCCTGGACAGTGGCTCTGATACAACTTCGATCACAGAAGATGTTTTGCAACTTCTGGGATTGTCGACTGACGGCACAAAGACTACCGTCAAAACCGCTAGCGGAAGTAGACTGGCGAACTCAGTCAGCAAGCTTTTTAAAGTTTATTCACTAGACGGAAGCGAATGCATACTTATAGATCGAGCAGTTGTGGCAAGAGATTTCCCAGTACGGAGACCTAAAGGTCGATGCGAGAAAGTATTAAAAGGTGGCCGCATCTCACTGACATACCCTGGACAGAGCTGGAAGACGGGGAAGTTTTTCTGCTCATTGGTTGCGATGTACTTGAAGCTCACTGGGTTCTGGATCAGAGGTAAGGGGGCAGAAAAAGCCCACATGCTATGAGAACACTGCTGGGTTGGGTCGTGTTCGGTCCGACAAGCTTTCGTGAGCACAGGGAGAGGTTCATGAACTGTATGTCTCGGTCAGAATTATTAGTCGATCAGTGGAAGAAAATTTATGATTTTGAGTTCAGTGATTTATACTCCAGAGATAAGTCATTATCGCTCGATTACTTAGCCGCTGTGAACATAGTGGAGCGGGGTACTTATTGGGATACTGGACATTTTGTTGTCCATCTGCCCTGGAAAAGTGGAGTCCAAGAGTGTATATGGTGGGTGCATAGTAGCCAGGCGACGTTTGGAGAGTTTGAAACGCAGACTAATATCCTCTGAAAGCCTTCGCGGAAGCTACACTAGCGCCATGGAAGAGAACCATCAGAAAGGGATATTCAGCAGTAGCCTCAGAGCCCCAGCTTAATCCTAGCTACCGCCCACGATGGTATTCACCACATCATGCCATGTTTAACCCCTAGAAAACCGGGGAAGGTAGAATTTGTACTGAATTGTGCCGCCAGACCGTCCATAACTTCTTTGAATGACTTCCTGTATCAGGGACCAGACACGACGGCGGACTTGGTTGGAATATTACTGCCTTTTTCGCAAAGAACCGACTGCTTTGACATCTGATGTGGAGGAAATGTTGATGCAGGTGAAAGTCCCGGAGTTTGACCGTGGCGCTCTGCGGTTCCTATGGTGGCCTCAGGGCGATTTCTCGCAGGAACCTATTGAGTACCAAATGGCGTCATACCCATTCGGTGCAGTGTCCTCACCATTTTGTGCGCATTCAGCGGTGGCCAAGACTGTCGAGACGTGTGCCAACGATTATGATAGCTATGTGGTGGAAGCAGCGAAACATAACTCCTGTGTTGATGATTGCCTAGTGTCTTTTGCAAGCCCAGATGAGGCAAAAACGTTCGTGAAACAGTCCAGTAAGTTTTTATTACGTGGCGGCTTCAAGGTGAAGAAGTGGGTGACTGATTCAAAGGTAGTGAGAGTAGCTCTTCCTGGCCGAGCCACACAGAGAACTCAATTGACTTACTTGTTAGTCAAGACTTAACCCGTAGAGCCCTAGGTTTGGAACGAGACACCATGTATGATGTTTTTAAGTTCCAATTTGAACCAGCCAAAAACCCTTCACAAAGACAGGACTACTGTCCACCGTCTCAGCACTTTTTGACCCACTAGGTCTGACCCCCCGGTTCGCCTTCCGGCCAAATAGCTTTGTCAGAGTCTTTGCAAATTTCTTGTGGTTGGGATACACCACCGAGTGCCAATAACCTTTCCGTGTGGATGGATTGGATGAGATTCATGAAGAATCTTGGGCAAATCCCCGTGCCCAGAAGTATCAAGAAGGAGGATAACAGTGAGATGAGTGAGACTGAGCTGCGCTTATTTTGTGGTGCCTCTGAATCTGGTTATAAAGCGGTGGCTTATTCGTGGAACGTTCCGAAAAATACTCCACCGTACAGCATACTGCTGTGTAGCAAATCCCGGGTTGCCCCTCTGAAAACGGTGACAGTGCCGAGATTAGAGTTAGCTGTGGCGGTATTGAGTGCACGAATAAGTGAAATTTTGAGGAAGAACCTCCCAAATAGCTTTGACAAGATTTATTTTTGGACAGATTCTATGATTGTTCTGTACTATATTAGAAATACAGGAGTCGGTATAGTACGTTTGTGGCCAACCGTCTAGCCATTATTCACCAGTATTCATCCCTAAATCAGTGGGGGTACGTTAAATCTGAAGAGAATCCCGCAGATTGGACATCAAGAGGCATACAAAAAGCGTGTGAATTAGCGTCTTGGATTCGGGGCCCCTCTTTTCTGGGAACCCGACAGTTCAAGTACCACAGACCTCTGCTGGAAGGAACCACCGAAAATGTCGAATTGAAGAGGTCGGTCCGAACAAACACAAACGTTACTGAGCTCACTGCTGATCCGATTTTGGCGTATCATTCGGACTGGGTGAGGCTGATTAAAGCTGTGGCATGGCTTAAAAGATATGTGGTCTACATATCCGTTATGTATTCGCGTCGCCAAGGTGTGTCACTGAATGTTGGCTATCTAACAGCCGATGAACTGGAAGCCGCTAAACATAAAGTATTATGTATGGTACAACAGGAGGTGTATGGAGAATTAATAAAGGAACTCCGAGAAAAGGGTAGTTGTGAGACTGAAGAAGGTGAATTGCAAAGGTTGTCACCTATACTTATGGACGGATTGGTCTGCGTCGGTGGGAGGTTGAACTATTCCGACTATCCACTCACTTTTAAGCATCCGGTTATCCTCCCCAGACATCACTTCGTGACTGAGCTGATCATAAGGCATTATCATATTATAGAAGGACATACTGGTACTTCGCAAGTCCTGGCCACTCTACGAAGAAACTATTGGATAATTAAGGGGATCAGTGCGGTCAAACGGGTGATAAGAAAGTGCATAGAGCGTCGACGATTGAAAGCTGCACTGGGTCAGCAGATGATGGCCCCCTTACCGGTCTGTCGCGTGCAGAAAGGATGGTTTTGCTTCTCTTCAGTGGGAATTGATTATTTTGGACCACTCATGGTTCGCCAGGGAAGGAGAGAGGAAAAGAGGTACGGGTGTGTGTTTACTTGTCTTCAGACGCGAGCCATACATTTAGAGGTAGCTTTCAACCTAGGCACTGACGCCTTCATAATGGCTGTAATGAGGTTCATAGGAAGAAGAGGAACACCTGCGGAGATATACAGTGATAATGGTTCCAACTTTGTTGGAGCGATTTCGGAACTAAGACAACTAGTGAGTGTGTGGGATAGACGACGAATCAATGATGCCATGGTGTCAAAGGGGATACGATGGAGTTTCAACCCCCCGCAAGCGAGTCATCGAGGTGGAATATGGGAAAGGATGATACGTTCTGTACGCAGGTTATTGATGGTCATATCCAAAGAGCAGACTCTGCATGATGATACATTAGCCACCTACTTCGTGGAGATAGAAAGAATTTTGAACAATCGTCCTATTGTTCCCATGACGACCGACCCAAAAGACGAGTTAGCTCTCACTCCCAATAGCTTATTGTTATTGAGAGATAGTGGAGGAATAGTTGTGGAGGGCACTATTGCCGATAATTACGTGAGACGTTGGAAACAAGTTAATTACTTAGCTGACGTATTTTGGCGCCGATGGATGAAAGAGTATCTACCATGCTTGCAAACTCGTCAGAAGTGGTTAGGAAGGAAAAGAAATTTCAAGGAAGGAGATGTGGTGATTGTGGCCTCTGAAAAAACACCACGTGGTTCCTGGCCTTTGGGAGTGATCGAAACATGCGAGAAGGACGAAGACGATTTAGTAAGAACTGTGATGGTGCGTATGAAGGAAGGTACCGTGAGAAGAGATATAAGAAAGCTTTGTCTTCTTGAGGGAGTAGAAGAAAGATAGAGTATGCAGACAGCTAGGTAGATAGAGCCACGGCTGAATACACCGAGAGGTGTTTTGCGTGTCTGGAGGGATTTTGGTGGCCGGTGTAACGGAAAATTGATCTGAAAATCCCTCCCGATCACCCTTATTTGATTGTATTGACATTTATTTTAACATTTTTACCCTCGTTATGGATGGTGTACCTTTGACCCTCGCCGGTGTAATGTTATTTGCTTGTTTAACTGTCTTATTTGACTTTACACTCGGTATTTGCCTTTGTATGTTTGAGACTTATTATGAATGTTTCACTTTCCTATTATGTGACGCTGGACTGTTGACAAGGTGATGTTGTTTTACTGCGCCCGACATTTTGTTTTGGTTCAACTTACGGTTGTGCAGTGATTTGACTGTTTGTCTTTTGACTGTCTACTGGGAACGTTTGTTTGTTGATTTGATTCCTGTAGGCAGAGTTTTGATCCCTTTTGTCGGGAATATTCCTATTGACCGACAGGTATTTAACAGTTGTATTTGTTTAACCAGTTTTTACCGTGTAGTACGTATTTGTACCCGAGAACGTTTTGGACTGTATAGTTACCCAACGGCACTGTTGAGGTATTTTTGTAATTTTGACATAACTTATTGTTGCTTTGATAGTACCACAGATTTTGTTACGAATCTACTATTGAATTACTACAAACCGTGTTTTGATATTTTGATCCAACCTTTGACTGTGCGTCACTCGCGGAAGTTAGGAAGCTATACAGTAGAACGCAGGAACTAGTCAGATTCACGTCAGTTGGCACCGCCTAGTTATTTCCCGCGTTCAGGCCAAGATTATTGGATTCTGGCCGCTGAAATATACCATGGCCCGTCAAGGTGTCTATTAGGGTTTCAGCTTCTTCGGCATAGTTTGGGACTAGGTTGTTGCGTTTCCCAAGAAGATACGCTATGTGCTGAAAGCCCTCGACTACTCTTTTGATTCCACATATCATAGATTTAGTACGGTTAATTCCTATCTATTTTCTTTCATGTCATTATTCATTACCGGCATAATGTCCCCAGCCCTGACGAAGGGTTTAAGGAGTGTAAGTCCATCAGGATCTGAATTATTTGGCATGATGAAGTTTCGGCCACAGCCCGGAGTACTGGTGAAATCAACTGTAATGCTAGAGCTATCTATATTTAAGCGCTTTGCCTTCGACCGCCCCATTCTTAAAACAGGTTGTAAGTGAGATTTTCAGCTGGCGGTAGGGTTGTATAATTCAAAAGAACGGGAGCACACTGTCTACAGGTTACAGCGTGTCCTCAAATTACCCAGACAGAACAGGTAGTTACGTCACCATCAATATGCAGTAATGATGGGCTAAACACAAGGAATCGACAAAAGACACTGTCAAGGGTCATGTGTACGGAAATGCGATAAATTTTACAGCCTAATTCTCCAAGCCGATCAAAGCCAGAGAAGCTAAGAATGTGGAGAACACGAAAATATCCTCACCAAATTCGTCATGCGAAAACTTCCGTTTGAGCCCGTACTATTCCATGCGTATCGCTGGTCGTATTGTTTCCGACGCCAGTTACCGATCATAACCCTAACAGTCCCTTAGGTTAGCTTTGCTCAGTTACTCACACCCCGTTCTACAAACCAACACTTCACTCACCATCCTCTTTTCTTTTCCTAAGAACCTGGGGTTGTATGTAATGCGGTGGTATAAATCATTCTTGCGTGCTAAAATACAATAAAACAACGGGAAATAAAACTGTGGCGCACTATGGTCACTTCTCTCCCCACGACCACGTACAGGTTGTCTGGCACTACAGTGGAAGTTGTGAGTTTTTTGCAAATTTTTATAACTGTTTGAATGCTGTACTTTGTTTTTCAGCAAATAAATGCACATTCAGCCCCACACCCTCCCTTCCCTCCGTTCTATCGCGAAATCTTCGTCTTCAGCATTCCGTTTCCTCCACAAGTAGCCCCATCCTCTCCCCTATAAGCTGGTCTCCCTAAGGTTGGCTTGGGAGGCTGAATTAAGTAATTTCTGTAGCTATCACATTGAACTCCCTCATATACATCACGGCTGCAGAGCTTCTGCTTTGAGTTTGGCCCGCGCTCTCTTTTTCTATCCATCGTTGAGGTCTGGCCACCAGCCTCCAGCGATATTTGATAGTCGAGATAGTGGCTTAATAATTCCTAAGTTCAAACTGGACTTTCCTTAATCTATTGAACACTGATGTTAGTGTCTGGCTATTCTATTCCCCATAGTCTGTGAAACAGTTAAGTTCTTTCTTTACAATCATCTCTTATGTGCCCGAAATAACGATTTCTAATTCAATGTGCGTTGTTGGCCATGACAAATTATTCACTTTACCGACCTGATCATAGCTCTAAACTGGTTTGTTTTCACGTAACCTATGATGCCCGGGAAACATATATTATTGCCATTAATGATTCTCTACGGAATTCAACATTATCGACGTGGGAAACTATGGGAAATTTCAGTATATATCACTTCATTTACGTGCGGCGTAAGTATCAGGAGACACAAGGCTTGGTAAACATCCAGACTATAGTTGTTACAGTGTCCTGGATGAAGTTGATTGGATCGTCATAAGAATATGTTTTGGTATAATCCCAGCGTGTTTAAAAGCCAAAACAAGATACCTCTGAACGTTTCGCTGTGTAAGCCAGCGGAATATACGGATTTTATCAACATCAAAATGCATGGTCAAACTATACATCAAACATATTTGGTGAACGTAAGTTGTTGGTTGGATGATTTTCATGTCCAACCAGAGTACTTAAGATTGGTCATTACAAGTTCACGGTTGTTATTATTTTCATTTGTCAGCAGAACAACTCTGCCTACAAAATTAAATGTTTGGAATGTGGAGCTTATTATATTGGGGAATGTTGTAGGACCCTAAAAGTTGGGATAAATGAACACAAGTTATGTGGGGAACATCCACCGAGGAATCAAGATGAATTAAAAATATTAGGGAAGCGATCAGCCATAGCTATGCATGCAATCGAAAGTGGACATATGATTGAATTTGAGGATGTAGACATATTGGGGACAGGTTTCCATTCACATAGAGAAAGACTAACTTCCGAGGCCCTGCATATTTTAACAGCAGCGAATGATGTAAACAGAAACAAACGACCAGGCTTGTCACATGTCTAGCAAACATTGATCCGCCAAAATCATTGATGATGATCTTTCTGAGTTAAAGTACAATAACAGTTATTGACAGTTTTATGAATAAAATTACAACAAACAACGCATTTTCTACAACATACACCAACACGCGCGCACTCACATTTTGACTATCTAATATATTTGTCGACAGATGACAATGCTAGCAAACATGACCTTGAAACGACTAATCTTAAATACTCAGGTTGGGCTGGAAAATCATCCAACCGACGACCTACGTCCACTAAATATATTTGATATATCATTTGACTGTATATTTTGTTGATAAAACCCGTATATTCTACTGAAGAAGCTGTGGCCTACGCAGAGGAACGTTTAGAAATATCTTGTTTTGATTTTTTAAACACGCTGAGATTGTTTCAAAGTATATTCTTATGATGACGTACGACTTTGTCTGTAAGCAACCCGCCCTAAACCGACTTCCAGGGAAAGAGCTGGGATCCGGTCTTTGCCATTTGTCTGCTATCAACGAGGAACGTTCTACTCCATACAAGTAGATCGTACGAGACTCTCAAACTCCCCAGTCTAGTCAGCGAACCGTGTTGGGGTAACTTATCGAATACATTGCTGAATTCTACGAAAACAAAGTCTCTAGGCGTCCTGTCATCCTTAGACTTCACCCAGCTTTCTCTGGCTGCTTGGCTTGTCAAAATGTTTGTCAGGAAGGTTTGAGAAGGGTCAGAAAAAGGTGGTGCAGACTCAATAATTGAAGTTTGTCTTCTAGACGCGCCATAATGGCTTCCCTGAATGCTCTTTCTAGGATCTTAAATATATCACTATTCACGCTTATTGGTCTGGAATTTGGTGGATGTTAGTCAAAACCCGCCTCGGCAATGGATGAGATTAGGAAGCCTTTGCCATCATTTAGGAGTATGGCTTTACTGTGTGACGGTCTAAGTAAATTAAGGTAGATGTAGTTGAACTACTCCTTTGTGGGTTTTCGACAGGTGGAGTAGAAGGGAGTAAAAATTAGATGACACTGGAAAACCTACACATTTTTTGGGGTGAAGAACGAAACCCCGCTCCCGTGAATAAATTTTAGTTTCATAAACTCATCTACATACCCACGAAGCTTTTGCCGGCTACATCCGCCCAAAATGGATGAGCCGTGAGCGGCATAGAAAAGTACCACATCAGTGCTACAACTTCATGGCAGTGTCAAGGTAAGTGGATTTGTTGCATGTGTTCAGAATGTCAAAAAATACCTGATTTAGTTGCCAGCAAACTGAGAGAATTGCTAGGACCTAGGGGGCCACGAGATAAGAGCTCTCATGACCCACCCATAGAGACAGGGCAAGCGCCATGGATACGGACCATGTAAACGTCAACGCATATGGGACACCCCCTGTGCCGAAAAACCCACATAAACCGGAAAAATGGAGCGACTCGAGGAACAAAATTGTATCGAGGATGAATGGATGTAAGCAAATACGGGGAATGGTTCAGCAAATTCACTGGCCGCCAGACGCAATATGTCGGACTCACAGGACAAGATAATGGACTCTATCTTCTTGTTCAGCGTCCCCACGCCGACAAACTCACCCTATGAAAAAAGAAGTCTTACAGGGAAATGTGGGATCATTACTGCAAAACCCTAGGGATAGAACCCACAGTATTAAGCTCTCTTGAGGACACAGAGGATCCCAGGATAAGCCACCATTCCATAGGGTGCCGTCACTGACAGCGAGATGGTCATGGGATACACTGCTACTGTTGCGCCAACCGGACATATCAGGCTTCCGTGACATAAGGAGATGGGCAGATAAACCGCGGGCTCCAGAGAGGCTGGAAGTAGGTCCCTCCCGGCGGTCGCTGCACGGCTGCAACCGTGGTGATGCGTGGCATCTTCAAACCGCAGGGAGGATCCACAAAATGAGATTATCACCCCCGAGGTGCCGAGGAGTGGAGGTGCCTGGGCTCAGAAGTGAGACAAGAAAGCTTGCCTACCAGTAGCTTAGGCAGGCCACCGAAACCTCTTCAGTTGCGCAGCATTTCTACACCCAAGTTGATAGTTGTTCGCCTCTACCCCGCGTATCACCCATGCAGACCCTTACAGCATGGCAATGCGTGAAGCATCGAAAAGAAGGGGCTGTCAAATGCTGGAAAAACGAGCCACAGTTTCCTCGACGTGCAGAGAGAAGATGGCCCCTAAAAGCACCGTCGGCAGTATTATCTGCAAAAGTAACATCTACTGGACTAGACCCTGTGGCTATCACGATAAATATTACCGTTATACAAGCACTACGATGCCGGAAAGAAACAAAAGCGTGGTGCTTGTCAATCCTTACTGAGCTGAAAACCAACATCCGCGGAAACACCACTACAACCCCTACCCTGGTCATCGCGTCGCGCTAAGCCCAAGACCCGGCTTCTTGACATGATTTTCAGTCGCATGAGTGGCATAAGAAGTAGACTACCAGTGCCAAGAACGATGTGCTCCATCTGCATACATATGCAATATTTACTGCAGAGATATGGGTCTTATCAGATATCTCGGACCAGAAGATGTCTCCACTTAACGTGACCCCATTCAAGAAGGGCAGAGAGTTCAAAGAAAAAGGAAGAGTCTCCACATATATTAGCACACACCTAAAAGCCGAGGAGGTGAGTGATATCGTGTTCAACCAATTACCAGACTCCTTATGATGCTATTTCGCCACAACCCACAAAACGTGGCCACTAGAGGTGGTATACAGGTCTTTACTGTGCACAGCAGACCATAAGAAACAGGTGCTTACCACAATTTGAGCATGCGCCGTAGCAGCCTATTGCCACTTGGCCCTCACTGGAGGCTCTAAAACATCAGCACCTGGCCCGGGATTCGAAAGAAGTCGTAGACATACTCCTTTTCAACACAGACTTCGAAATGCCTTTACGGTACCAGAACACACTGATAAAGCTGGTAAAACACCCAGTGTGAGCCAGATGGAATAGAGTCACGACTTGGTTGCGTCCCGACAGACGACCATCTTTTGTAGACAGTAACCGTGTCCAATCCCCCCAAGGTAGAAGTGACCATGCATTGGTGCGATTCCCCTGATAACCAGGGATACACTGTAAACATTTGAACCCTGAACGTTCCACTATTACGGAAGACGGACCAAAACTCAAAAAGAACGAATTCCAGAACACACAATGGCCACAAGAATGTCACTCTCCGTAGACAGACGAACACTGGATGCGTATGGAGGATATTAGCTGAGGCACTGCGAAAAAAGGCATTTGGAAAACAAGCAAACGACCGCCTCTCAAACACCCTTGGGTGACTTGCGCAATCAAAAGGGAGATACAGGGAGGAAGTACGGCATGGTATAAGTGGTGCGCATCGGACTAGGAGTTGGACTTTCCAGGTCACAAGTGGGTTCAAAACATGTACGGTGTAAGGGTTCGCAAGGACAAGTACAAGTGTTACGGTAATTTGACCAGACAGATAATATACTACCCAAAAAGCCCACGTTGGTCTATGTCGTAATGAAAACCGACGAATAGGGTGTAAGGCCAAATACAGGGCAGAACGAAGAAGACTTAGGTAGCGTTGCGATGGCGGAAATGTCGAGCAGTAGATTTGGAGGGCGGCTGAACATAATTTTTCGTCCACCACCAACGTCCGGTCGTGTAATGAAGTTTCAGGACTGTAATACAATGCCGGTGAACGCAAAGATGTCGTCAGACCAAGTGTTGTTTTACATACCCAGAACAGGATCTCCGGGCTGTAACTACATGAGACCGGTGATCCTACAGAATTGTGTGGAAGTGCTAAGCATACCCAAATGCAATCCGACCATGCACTCGTTAGAAGTAGGTCAACTCCCGAAGGATGGAAACATGCTATCCCACAACCAATCTTCAAGGGAAGAGAGAGAAAAAAGCCGTGAATTGCGATCGAATAGCCTCGCTTGCCATGCTATCCAAGGTACTGGAAAGCTTGGCTGCAGATGTTGCTTGGGACTACCTTAGCGGAAACAACGTAGTTCATCCCACCCAGAACGGTGCTGGTTGAGTTTGCAAAAGGGGATGTTATTTAACCATTCATGGCGTAGTTTACAATAAATCCATGCCGAAGTTAACACAATTCGATCAGCTTGCAGGGGCAAGCACACAGAAGCGATCATTCAAATTCCCTCGGCTATCCCACCGTTTGCCAACGAAGCCAAGGCATGAAGCACTATGGGTCGGGAAGAGTATCATAAGATGCTGGAGTATTCCAGTACGACCTACTGCCATTGGAGTCCTGATTAGCTGATATTGGTTTCAGCAGAAGTGCACGGTAATTTACCTCCCCACACCGGAAGCGATGAGAACTAGCTAAACCCTCAGAGAGTGTGCGACCACCAGGGTGTCCGTGGAGAAGAACCTGGGACTAAGCCTCTCAAGTACACCAATCACTGCTGCTAACTATATGGGAGTGGTGGAACAGTTGAGTGGCATCATACACTTTCTAAGAGGGTAGCCTGGAACCCTGAAATCTTCTTCATGGCACTTGTAACCAAAGTTAGATCATACTTAAAGATGTTCAAAACGATGTCCCACCTTCTACTAGGGAGAGACGCTAGAACTCTCGAGAAGGCTCAAAGAACAGCAACAAAGTCAGCTGGCGGACTAAAAGATAAATGTGTATGGAGTTGGTTAAATGACCCAAACTTGTTCACCTCGGGCTACTGAAGGAAAAGAGGCAATCTTATAACAGCCTATAAGATCATTCATAAGTAGAATGTCCCAACAGGCCAACGCTATCAGTCATAAACCAGTCGTGGGAACACCCCATCACGTGCTCCAAAGGAGGGCAAAGAAGAGAATTAGATCTAACTTCTCCGCTCATAATGTAGATGTTATGTAACGCCATGCAAAAAGAGGCGGTCTGGGCCGTTTTATTTGAATTCTTTAAACAAATACTCGATAAGTACATCAGTGAAATGGCTCATGGCCGACATTCGCCGGGAGCAACTGAGGATACCCTCATCCATACCCTTATTTCCCAAACCTAGTTTCTGCAATACGACCTATAACTTCCCCATATTATCACTGGTAAGGCTTACTTCCCACAAGTTTTTTTCAAGTCCCATTTCCCATTGCTCACTTATCTTATTTTGCATAATGATTCTTAAACAATCTCCGACACTTAGAGATCCTAAAAAATAGGAATTACAAAAGGTTAGTTGATCTTGTAAGTAGCTTTGTTGTTCCCCCAAACAAAGTAGCCTATATTCGCAAAAGAAGACCCGAAAGGAACAGCGGCTACCCACAAACTCATAGGAGGGTAAAATGAAAAAACCTCTGCTTCCACTTAGGGAGTATAACCGAACAAAAAAGCCAAGCTCCAAACCTGGAAGCAAGAATTCAAAATCTACAAGTTTCCTATGCTGGGACTATTGATTTTGGGTGTCGGCTGCTTTATATAGGGGTCGAGGGATCTTAAAATGTAGTTTTAGGCACTAAACACCTAACGTGCAAATCTGTTCCATTGAAAATGTAAGCATTTTAAGTATGCCTACTGAAGGAAGGCGATTTCCCGCACATTTGAATCTAAAGCGTGACTTAGCGTCCACTGGGTATTGACGTAGGTGAAAGATGGAAAACAGGTAAGTAACGTTTCTGAAGACAGACTATACGGCAAAAAGTGGAGAGCCATGAAAGTTTTGCCATAATGTTTACGATGGTATACTTGGTCACCGCGTAGTACTTTTTAAACCATTTAGATTCAAGTCTCGAAACTACTGTCGAGGTCGTAGCCTTATAAATTGGAAAACTCCGTCTCGTCTGTCTTGTTTTTGCTGTGGCATCTTTGAAAGAGGGGTGGTCACACTGATGAAAGTTGGTGAGTGTATGGTTATTGGTAGGTCAGGTCTTCCTTTTAAAACGATGTTCAGCTTGAATACTGCTCTTTTTAGCGCATTTCTTCTAAGAGTGAAAGTGCTTGACTTGAAGCTAGTTGTAATTCGTTTTCCCTTTATTTACTGCTGTCACGAGGATCTTTATCACTCGATATTCTTCCACCTTGAAGTGCATAGTCAAAGAAAAGGGTTCATGCCTGAAACTGTTACATCTACAAATCAAATCAATGCATTTCAGGGCTTCTTAGTAACGTTGCAGTAGAGACTTTCTGATTGTTATGGTTCTTTTATGGCTCTTATCTGCTGTGGTAGGACTTCCTAACTGTTCTGAAATATCGTCTCATTCCTATCATCGCACATACTGAATAGTTACTCTTTTTAATTACGTAGGTAATATAGTGTTTTCAAAGAATAAGCACCGTAATGGCTATAGACTTATCTTGCCTCTCCTGTCAGAAGCCATCACGTTTGTCTTTCTGGTGGTAAGGATAAATAGGTTTGACTTCGTTATATCGTTTCTTGAGTGGTGAAATACGTTGTCCTCTCTAGTCGTCTCGTAGTTCTCAATACTGCCTCTGTTAAAAGCCACTATAGAAATAACTCCGAGTGAGGTAAAGGTACATCGTCATGGTCAAGAACTGGAATTCGTGACTAATTATTTGTGGTAGCTATTTTGGCAAACATGTTGACTGTGTCGATTGAGAAATTTTTCTCCACAGCTGGAACTAATTGCCCAGTTTACTTTCCTTTACAATAAAAACCGAAGTTCCCATCACTAGGCGGTAATTTGTACCCAACGTCAGAGTCGTGTGTAATACATTGAGCAACAGCTACTGAGTATTCACCATATTTAGTAGTATGGTCTGCTTTTGGCCTGACCTTAACCATAAACCAAAATAACCGGCAGCGTAGACGCTTAGCAGAGGGAAGAGCTGGAAACATGTTGAATAAAATGCTTTCCAGTGAGGTGCTACTATGTTTCTTCACTTAAACCTGTTTGTAGTCCTGTGTTCCATGGTTCTTAGACGCCTACTGAGCTAGTCAGTTTTTCGTTTATTTACAGGCAAAGTGAATGTAGAACTTTGTATAAAAGTGCATCTTTCGGAGTTGCCACACTTCACGCATATAAAAGATGAATAATGGAGGAGTAAACAAAGGTTTATTGGAGAGAAAGCAGTCTGAAAATCAAGTTTAGTGAAAATGATCTAGTCTTAGAAGACTTCAGAGAGTGAGTACATCTGCGGTACTGTGACATCCCCCATTTCACCGAGTCTTCAACTAGTGATTTCTTGTATCTCGAGAACCCTAACAAAGCAGTTAAGACGTCCTAGTTTGACCATCATAAACCTTTCAACCTAATCCAACTTCTGCTTGCTTTTCACATCGAGGCGGCCAATGGTTCAATGTGCGCGACATGTCCTAGCCACCGTAGTTGCCAAAGGTTAGCAGCCTTATCGACCGGCTTGCACTCTTCGTCTAAAACCTTTCACCTAACCTCGATATTACTGACAGGAACGTTCCACTACTCCTGAGCAATGCTACGAAGGCACCTGCTGTCAAAATCCTTTAAGCGACCATGTTTCAGCCATATAACAACAGAACTTAACTTGTCCTCACAAAGTATTATAGAATTCTTTCACTCAACTGTCCACAGTTCAGTTCATGAAGGTATACGTTCAGGAATAGAAACAGGAATCATTATCGACATACAGTTTCGACCTCCAGATTTCTGGATTAGCCTGTAATAAGTTTTACTTTTGTCAGATGTTGCACTGGTTGAGGAACAAGTTTCTCCACATATAATCGAGAGTGATTTTAACTTTTAATGTGGGATTTGTAGCAATAGATAGGTGCTTCAACATCTGATAGTCTTATTTGAGCCGGTTTGTTACAAGCATTAGCACTACGTAGCATAACAGCTGACGGAGTTCTTTGTGGAGCATATAATCTCTTCGATTCTTTAGCGTTTGTGGATTGTTTGTGTACGTGCATGCAAATATCTCGTCTTCATTAAACTTTGTTTTCTGATCTCCGTAGCAAAAAGTCTACCGATGCGAAGCCGCTTGCTGCTAAAGGCCTAGAAAACCAGAAGGCCTTCGTTTGAAAGAGAAAATCAGAAAAAGGAAACTGGTTACCACAGCTCGCAGAAAGGTACTGAGTCGGTTGAGGTATTTGAAGTTAAAAGGCATGATGAAACAACGTGCTGAAAAATACATGCACGTAAGTTTTGAAGTTGTTTTCTTTTTCATGGTTGTAGGAGTACCGCAAGATGGAGAGACGAGAAATCGCTCTAAAACATGATGCCAAGAAGGCCGGCAACTTCTATATTCCAGCTGAACCAAAACTTGCATTCGTTGTACGTATTCGTGGTATTAATGGGGTTCACCCACAGCCGCGAAAAATTATGCAGCTCTTCCGTCTCCGACAAATCAACAATGGGATGTTTGTGCGGCTAAATAAGGTAATGTAAAATGTTTCAAACATTAATTATGTAGGCAACTCTCAGCATGCTTCGTATAATTGACCCCTATGTTGCTTGGGGTTATCCTAGTCTGAAGCTTGTTCGACAGTTAGTTTACAAACGTGGGTTTTGTAAATACCATGGCACTCGTCTACCTCTAACAAATGACCTTATTCAAAGAAAGCTTGGACACTTGGATATAATTTGTGTCGAAGATCTTGTGCACGAAATATACACAGTGGGTCCGAACTTCAAACAAGCTGTTGCTTTCTTGTGGACGTTCAAATTGAGTAATCCCAGTGGCGGCTTTCGTAAGAAAGGCAAACACTTCGTCGAAGGTGGGGATTTTGGAAACCGAGAAACTTTCATCAACAAACTACTGAAAGCTATGCTTTGAATAAATGAATTGTCTCTGGTACTGACTTCAAGTTAATGTGTTCGCTTTTTTAAGTCTGACTGTAGGTAACCATGCGTATCTAAGTGTCGTTTATTGGTCGAATTGACCTTTGCTTAGAAGCGGTTAATCCCATATTTATGTAGTAATATTAGTGGCGTTCCCAGGAAAGACAACGTGCTTTTTCTTTTTTTAGAGAAATAGATGAAATGCCTAAACTTGGCTTCTGTAGTGCAAATTCTACTGATAAGAGTTTATTGGCACTCTGGTTGCAATGCTGTTTGACTTCCAATCCATCTGATTACATTTTTTCTTTATGAGGTGATTCTGGCATCTATGTGTGTCTACCTGGTCTTGGCATTAGTTGTGTAATTCACGTTACACCGTTTTCACTACTCTGTTGAGTGAAAAGAATATTTACTTACATCAGGTTCTTATGAACGATGATTAGTTGGTTTCTTTGTGATATTCATTGGCGGGTTTGTCTGTAATCGTTCCAAATTTTACGCTAATGAAAACAAAATTTCAGGATACCTGCAATGTATGTCGTGGGAGTATTTATTCCGTTAGTGTCCACTCGTCACGTACTGCACCGATTCCTTTCAACTGGATCGTTGTGAGCCATAATAATAAACATGCCGCGATTATATTAAAATACATTCTTATAATATTGTAGGTCATGGTTTGACATTATTATTCCATCTTCAGGTCAATACTTTAGTAGTAGTAGTGTGTCAGTAGTAATCGCCAGTGCATAAATGTTGTGTATATTATCAACTACATCAGGCGACGAATCATTCCTAAGATTGACTGTATGCCAGAAAGAGTACAAATAAACACTTTTCAAGCATCTAATCAATTCATTTAAAGGATAAAGGAGTTTTTGTGGACGTCCAGACAATCCTGGTCTGGTCAGTTAAACTCTTTAACTACCTAAAAGCAGTTCAACCTTTTTTACTCGCAGTACAAGATCAGGATGTCATTCTTCACTACTTGCCGAATGTAATAGCAATTGTTTGGGTATTTTGAGGTAGGTTCGGTTTTACATATGAACGAAAAATGATCATAAGGTCCTCTGATTATTTGGTCTCGCGAAATTTTCATCATTCTTTGCCTCTTGACCTTTGCCAAGTCTTTTGGTTCATGTATGTTGCAACGGATTATCACAACTTGGAGGATAACAAAAACCGATTTGCTTCCAACTAGGAAACGTTACAACTTGAGTAATTTAATTTGGAAATCTGGACTCACTTCCATTATATCAGCTCAAGGTACAGCTACTGTGATTCAGGCAAGAATTTCATGTGTTCTCGCTACCCATTAAGACAAATCAATTTCTAAACAATTTGACTGAGGTTTCTACACTTTTTGGTGACAGTTGCCTAGTTTGACAGTAGTTGAAACTAGTTAGCTCGCAACTGGTTACTAAACATACTTTTTACGTATACGGTACCACGCCTTACCATGTGGGACAGTGGGAACGTGCTGAGTCAGTCCAGCGGTTAATCCTGGGAGAGTTTAAACTGTTCCTATGTGACCCTTCAAATGTATGTTCTACGCCCAAATTATGATTCTTCTCTGAATTACTACTTCAAACAAGGTTTAACGTCCTCTGAGGACGGATTCAAGAATATGCATTAGTCGAAACGTACGAAAACAAGAGGATTTAACAACTTTAAAAGGTATGAGATCATAGATTTTATTACATCCATAGTTCTTATTGTTTAGGTTGTTGGTGTCGTTAATATGCGGCTACACTATTCGAGTCATCTAGTGAACAAATCTAAGCCAACTAAGACCTGTAGAATAGCGTCACCATTGCTTCTGTCACCGCTACACTCACACTGGTGGCCTATGGCTTATCTAGTGAAACGCTGCGTTCATTATTTGATTTGATAGAAATGGAAGGAGCCGTTATCGTTAATATCCGAAGTAAGTGTGCTCAAATGTCGAGGTCTAGTTTAGGCGCGTTTTTATAGATATAACCATATTTTTGGCATCAAAATATGCTATATGATGAGCGGCAAAGTACTGTCTGAAGAATATTCGTTTTCTTTCTATGTATTTCGCACCTGTAGACTGTAAACAAAACAACAAATTTACATTATTGTATTTTGACGACTTATCTGAACTAGTCATTTCATCGATAGGGTTCGTCAAGTTCCAGTTACATATCAATTCTTATATCTCTTAGTTTTTTTGATTAATACGTAGGGTTTTCAGTGAATATTTGTCATCCTGTTGTTGACATTATTAAAGTGTTCGTTACTAGGTTCCAAAAATATTTTTATACCTATCAATTTAAACACTTAAATAAAGTCCACTGTCGCCTGATGCGTATGACAATTTTCTGATGAATGGATGAGCAGGTCCTAAAACGACTTCTATCTTCCGCGTAATATGGTTCGTAAACATCATGTTTCCTAGCTTCTTGAAGCTATTGATGTATCAGAAAGGAAAGTTTGTGGGAAATCACAAGAATGGTCCCATTGAGCGTACAGCCTTACCTCTAGTTTTAGTCGGAAAAAATACTACAGTGACATTCTCAGGAGTAAGTTCAAACATACCGAGTCAATCTATCAGTAGTGGCACCTAAGTGATAAAGGAAGTCTTTTCTTCAAAAATTTGAAACAGTCCCTTTTATGAATTTCGATAGCGTAATCAGAAGATGAAGTTTATCTGAACAATGTGATGTATTTGCACAATACATTTCGAACAATCTGATCACACATTCACTTGTCAAGTCAATATATATTAAACTGAGGAGTGGGGGGACAAATACAACAATTAACAGAATAGGGGATTAAAATTAAGAAAGATGAGAACAAACGGCAAGTGACACAGTTGGTCCTTATCTTGGTAGAAAACAAAGTTTACCAAGGTAGGTGTAGTGTAAGAACAAATTGTGTATGGCTAAGGCTTCCGCAAACCTCAGAATACGTCCATGACTATTTCTATATAAAACTTTGAAAGCTGTTTGAACATTAACTTTGTGACCTGTTTCTATGATATGTTTAGCTATAGATGAAGAGGGTCATCTCCCGCCAGCGTTTATCACTGTTCTATACTCCATTTGTTTTTGAAGCCATTTAGGTACATGTTCTTCCACCCTCAACTGCATGACTCGATTACTCCTCCCTATGTATATGTGACGACACACACACACACATGTAGATTGGTAAACACAATGGGATGTGACGTAATCACTCATACAGTGTTTAGATTTTTTGTGAAGCATGTGTTTTGTTTTCTCCACAATGGTAAGATTCGCCACGTAATACGTTTTCCTAATGGTTGATGTCAGCCTACGTCTCAAAATGATTCTATTTAGCTTCCCTCTGTATGGTAGAGTGATATGGAAGCTTTTCTTAGGGACCGTGTATAGAGTTGGCTTTAGTGCTACTTGACCTCTACAACGGTTCATAAATTTCATTTGATATCCATTTTCTCTAAGTGCTTTGGTCAGTAATTTGGTGTCTTCATTCATCGCATCTGGTGTACTGACACGATAGATCCTATTAGACAGGCATTTTACTAGGCCTCGCTTGTATTGGATGGTTGAAAACTGTGAAAATTCAGGAATTGTCCTGTCGATGTAGGATCTATCGTGTCAGTACACCAGATGCGATGAATGAAGACACCAAATTACTGACCAAAGCACTTAGAGAAAATGGATATCAAATGAAATTTATGAACCGTTGTAGAGGTCAAGTAGCACTAAAGCCAACTCTATACACGGTCCCTAAGAAAAGCTTCCATATCACTCTACCATACAGAGGGAAGCTAAATAGAATCATTTTGAGACGTAGGCTGACATCAACCATTAGGAAAACGTATTACGTGGCGAATCTTACCATTGTGGAGAAAACAAAACACATGCTTCACAAAAAATCTAAACACTGTATGAGTGATTACGTCACATCCCATTGTGTTTACCAATCTACATGTGTGTGTGTGTGTCGTCACATATACATAGGGAGGAGTAATCGAGTCATGCAGTTGAGGGTGGAAGAACATGTACCTAAATGGCTTCAAAAACAAATGGAGTATAGAACAGTGATAAACGCTGGCGGGAGATGACCCTCTTCATCTATAGCTAAACATATCATAGAAACAGGTCACAAAGTTAATGTTCAAACAGCTTTCAAAGTTTTATATAGAAATAGTCATGGACGTATTCTGAGGTTTGCGGAAGCCTTAGCCATACACAATTTGTTCTTACACTACACCTACCTTGGTAAACTTTGTTTTCTACCAAGATAAGGACCAACTGTGTCACTTGCCGTTTGTTCTCATCTTTCTTAATTTTAATCCCCTATTCTGTTAATTGTTGTATTTGTCCCCCCACTCCTCAGTTTAATATATATTGACTTGACAAGTGAATGTGTGATCAGATTGTTCGAAATGTATTGTGCAAATACATCACATTGTCCACATAAACTTCGTCTTCTAATTACGCTATCGAAAATTAGTGATACACTTCATTCATACACGGTAATCTAAAGTTTGCAGCGAAGCTACTCTGGAGTTCATGTTATACTGGGTTATTGAAGTCAGAGTTTTCATCAATCTATTTATTCTCAGGTTGATATGGGAACCTTCGTTTGTATTAAGCATGGTTCGTTTCAGAGATTATGACACTGACACCGTGATGTCACTTATGAATAGGCAGGTTTAGCAACGTGCTCTTGGCACTTAATGAATAAATCACTCACTTTTTACCACAACAGGATAAATACCCGGATTATCATATTAAAAGTTACATACTGCGGTAATAAATTAGCGTATCTTTCTTGTGTAAATGAATATACCGACTTAGGGATAAATCTCATCCTGAATGCCAATAATTAGAAGTTGTAAACTCTGGGAATGGTCTGAACAAGAAGTGGGTACCGTAACCCATCAGTCTAATGAATACTGTTTCTATTCTCAGTGATGAATGCTGAGTTTAAATCCTAATTAAGAAATTAGTCTAACAGGATGCGGACACGTCTAATTAATGAATAAAAAGCAAGAAATCCTTTTCCGAGTTTTCACAACTGACCAATTCAAAACAATATCAAGACTTTATCTTTAGTTCACACATCAGGTAGTAGTAATAGCTGCGTTGTTTCTCGTATCTACCCTACACTGCATCCAACCGTTATTTATTACCGTCCGTCCTTTAAAAGTGTGACCAGATAATTCTGGGATTTATATTTCATGTATCAAAAAGCATATGAATTCCTAGTTTTAAATACAGATACCTAATGTAGCAGACTGTCTTACTGAACCCGCGGGATCAACCTGTTTATAGAATCTTGCCTGGCAATCGGTTTCGAAACTGGTGATGTCAAAAACTGACAGAAAAGCCTAGTGGACATATGAATATTTTCGTTTTGTAGGCTACACTACAACGAAAGACAGTAAACACCTGGGTCGGTAAACTAAATCAGGTACAGTTGATTACGAACCCACTGCATTGGTTTCGTATCATTCACTGACGGAGTGGAGCTCTATGGCTTATGGGTCTACGTAGTTGGTTTCCAACCAATGAGTTCTACGACTACTCCCACCGAGGTTGTGGACGTATCACTACCCCTCGCACAGGTGTGGGTCACTGCCCAGTACACAAGGTTACTAAGTGGAATTCATTCATTTGCTGAAAGTACGTAGTCGACTGTTGGCGATCTACGTGTTCCGGGATTAAAGTGACTTCCTGGCATACTTAAGAGGTATATATCTATTAGGATATGTTCAAATCAATGTATTCTAATGACTATTCAACTAGTAGAATGCGATGCAAATCAACAACCCTATGTCCAGCACAACATTGTTGTGACTGCTAGTGATACCGTTTGCTTGTTCATATGTCGTAGATAGATGGAGCAGAATTTCCAGTCATATTGCACTACGCAGTCGAACAGGAAATGTAGCGAGCTGCATCTCAGCAAATAGAATAACAGTGATGTTTCTAATGAGAAGTGATATAAGGGATTTGGTCTGTTTAGCTCCTGATCTCGTAGGTAATCAATCCTGTCTATGTTGTTTGACGGACTTGCAGTGAGAAAAATATTTTGCATATTGACAGCAACTTGTTTATATTTTCATCACGCCACTTCAGTTTAGTCCATTTCGAAATCGAAATGCACTCAACAGCCTTGTGTACATTCGTGCAGTAAGGCAGTGAGCTACACCTATTGCGTCCGGGCTAATGATACTGTCTAGCTGCCCAAACATAGGTAGGTGAAGTTGGTTTCGAACCCGAAACTCGCTCGTTAGGGAATCAACCACCTGATCCAATCGGCCACAGCTGTTTAGTAAGGCATAGATACGATGTGTATAAACATGTTCACTCGACTGTATTTCTCTTGTTAGGCATTTTAGCGATAAATTTCATAGGTAGCTTGCTTGATTTCATTCTTACCTCACAGTCCAATAGCTTTCGGTGAAAAAGGTCAGGCATTAGACTAAAGAGTAAATCTGGTTAGTTATGGATGATTTTCAAGCTAACTCAAGTTCTTACATTCTCAGCTGTGGAACAATTTAGGCTGATCTTCAATCACTGGGTTACGTACTCGAGCCCTGCTCCATCTACCGATATTTTTGGCGACCAGGTAGTATCATAAACTTGCACACAGTAAATGCGGCTCTTTGCATACTTCATGATCGCGCAAATGGTTGCTGAGTTGGGTTTTATCTATCATTTTCGGAGAGCAATGCTACTATGAAGCAAGTCAGTCACATGAGAAGTACTTATCAAGGTTTTCTTGATTCCTATTCCAGTTTAGTGGTTGTTATTAAATTTTTCTCATGGTACATATATGTGTGAAAAACTGGTTAGTGGATAAAACAACTCTGCTACAATTCACTTAGTTTACTGTTAATGATTGAATCAAATATCTAGATCGTCAGAGTATCAAACATTCTTGTTTAATGTTATAGTCTACTTGTTGGCTACCACTGGAATCCAGAACGCGCGTTTCCTCCTATTCGGGACTCGTCAGATGGATGTACCTGCACCCCCGTGAGGAGTGGTGTTGTCCCCACTGAGACTGCAACCCACCACCCATCTCTTCAAACGCCAAACCGTTTTCCACTAGGCCTCTGGAGCACAACAACCACCACCTGTGCAGCGGGTATCAGATGCTGTTTATTAATACCAGCCCAAAATAGGACGGAACGTGCATCCTGCTAGCCACCAAGTAGAATATAATATGATGAATATCTAGGCAGTATCAAGACATCCGCATAGGGACTCATCTGCCAACAGTTCCACCCAGCAAAGCAACACTGGACTGTATATAGTCCAACGGTTCTTCATTCAAATGGCAGTAGAATTTTCCACACATCCACAATATGTGATGAAGAATCATTCCTGTTACACGAAGTTAGGTATTGATTCAATGAACAAAATTTTGTGATCAATCTCTCCCTCCGCCTAGCTATATTGGATTTTAGAGTTGTCTCTCTAAAGTGTGATTATGGGTCAGCGCATGCAGAGCGATAGCCGAGTTCTTCCCTAAATTACCTATCTTGGTAGGGTTCACCATTGTAGGCCTCGTTGAATTTTTGTGCTCTGCTGTTCTGATTGACTCAGATCGGTTGCTTTGACTTATATACTTGGTTTCACAATCACTACAACATGGTATTTGATAGATTAGGTTGTTTTGCCCAATTGGCTCTACTGGATCTCTTAGCCTACGAAGTTTTTCTTTGAGTCAGTTTGTAGGTTCAAAAGCCACCCGAAGACGACTACCGTCGACCAGCCACATTTACTTAGCCGTGTCAATTATATACTGAAATTCTAAAATCTCTCATTTTATTCAGGGTAACATTAGAAGCTTTTCTGTATATTATAATTTATATGATTATCATTCTTAACAATAGTAATCTAAGCAAATAAAAAGAAAAGCCATTCACAGCTCTGGAGCAAGGATTAGGATATGAGATCACATCTTTACATTACTTGATAAAAATAAAATTCCTCAACAAAAATTATTTCTCGCTGTTTTTCATACACTTCCATTCCCAATCTTGATATAGAAGATTATCACAGCTATTCAGCGGTTTCAGAGGAATTGAATGAGCATCCACAATTTCTTTAGACAACATTTGGTAAAAATCACTTTTATTGACAAAAATTTCTTCAGACTTTGCAGTTGTTACACGAGCAATAAGATTGTCTAATGATGAAGTAGATGGCTGATGATGACTACTGAGCCAAAACAGGCTTTGTCGTAAATTATTCAAGGCTTCAAGTCTTAGTACATCTGGTATGCTTGGATAAACACATTTCAGGATATCAGATTCATTATGCCATGCGTTAGTTGTTGACTGATTGATGAAATATATTCTAGTCTAAAGAAAATGAGTAGAATGACAAAATATAACAACGCAACAAACACATTACGTATTCAGTTTCAGTGAATTAATCACTTCAATTGTCACTTGTATAAAGAGGATTGTGCGACTCTGTGGTTCAGTGGTACACGACAAATGATCACACTTTCCAACTTCCAGTTACTTAGTACCATTTTCAGTTTGACTTTCTGAGACAGCAGTGGCTTGGTAGAGTTATATTCATACTAGGTGATGATTACGAGTGAAAGTCTGAGGGCCGCGACAGGGTTCGAACCAGCAACCTCTGGGTTACCGGCTCAATGCCTTACCAAGTAAGCGACGAGACCTCGCCGGTGACTAAATCTTAATGTCACTGACTATTGCCTAGGAACTTGAAGCAGGTACCACTAATTATCAATGTAATCAGTAGTAACATTGACATCGACAAGAAATAGGTCATAGGAAAATGACAGAACAAATTTCTGAAGAAATAAAAGGGAGAGACAGACAGGTGGAGAGTGATCGAAGAAATTAGAAAAACAGGGAGCCGTCGCATAAGAAACAATCAAAGGGTTTCAATTAGTTTAAATGGAGGTTGACTGAAAGTAGGTTCCATCACGAACTGATGTTAGCTGGGGGAGCATTAGAAACATATCATTTTAATTTGAAACTCCCAAGCAATGGGAACATACGAGGCAGTGAGGGCTGCAGTCCAAGATCATTAGCTCATGTGTGGCTACCACTGAGTAATCTAAAGTTAAGTAAAAACAGCTATTTAGGCCTTTCGAATTTTAAACGTTTGTCCAGCTGACGTTAATCAGTGATGTAAACTACTCCGGCTTCATGAGTTATGGATTACTTTTCGATGGTAATGAAGCTATATCATGATCAGTGGTTTCGATCCTGAACGCCATCGAGTATTGTATTAAGCGAATGATAGAGTTTTTTCAGAATCTACTTGAAGGAGTTGTGATGCAATTAACACAACTATTATTTCATCCTACGTGACCATACCACAGAATGATCACCTACTTGCGTTTTCCGAGAGGTCTCAGAAACAGCATCAAATGATCTATGTAGAGGCTACTTATATAGTGCAATATGTTTCCAAGCCACTTAAGCCAATGTTTCAAAGCTACCCGATATATTAGTGATCCGCATAATGAAGAAATATGCCACCGAATTTCAAAACAACTTACACATTGTCTCCACCAGAGCATGTGAGCAATATTTATTATGGGAACAATGATGGTGGTCAAACGCGCACGTGTAAGAGCTTTAGCTAGAATACATCAGTGCTATATCCAATCGCCTAAAGTCAAACTCCAAAAGTAAGTCACTCTGATGCATACTAGCATGAGACTGAATATACAACTAGACATACCATCCTTCACAATTCAAGGTCTAAAGAGTCCTTAGTAGACTCATTCAACTACGTGATAAACTAAAGGTTTTCTGAGTTGAGTCTGTTCTGCTTAAGGCCTTTAAGTGGTTCGCTCTTTGGAATAGTTTAGAACTCATTGTGAATTATATGATAACTTGGCTCGATGGATGTAGCCAGTAAGTCAAGCTCAATATTGTTTTATTGTCAGATGTAAGTGAAACTAGTCACCTTATCAATAAGGCATTGTCTATGCTGTGTAGTCAAGATAATGTGTACAAAACACGACTTGTTAACAACAATAAATGCAACCCACTTTTTCAATACGATTCAATCGATTTGTAATGTATTCATTCACTTTATCCAGAGGATTTTCTTCATGTAAGCCATGACCTGGTAATAATATAATGGACTGTTGGCGGTTACTATTTCTTTGCTGATCAGATAAAACATTTTTAACCGTATGCAAAGATTTCATATAATCATCTAAATTCTCAACAGTTGTACTTCCATGACCTGTAGTGGAGAAGTTGGATGTAATAATAATAATAATATTCGCTTTATTCCAAATAATGTTTGGCTGAAGCTGACATTAAAGCGATGATGTCCGCATGCATTTTCAGCACATAATCTAACCAGATGACTTAGTTAAGCAATCGGAGAGTTAATAATTGCCACTTACTTATGATATCCTATGAACAATCTATAGTGTACTTTTAATGCGTCAATTGATAGGATGAAATCTGTCCTCGCTTTCTCTGTCAGACATTAATTTTGAATAAAGGCAGTAATTAGTTGGAGACCTCGAAATCAGACCCTTTACAAACGAGCATTTACCAGTGAATAGTACCTGCAATCTTGAAGATAAGTGCAATCTCATGCTCCAGATTCGAGTCCTCATGATCAGACATAAAATCTTCACAGCACAGCAAAATCAAAACACATAGAAAGTGGTTCTTGTATTTAAACTAGTGTGACACAACAAAAAAAACTTAAAAGTCAACGACTGCAATCTATCTGTAAGTTAGATACTTTTCCAAATGCAATGACTACAGTTAACAGCGCACGGTAGGCAATTTGAAAATATGAGTAGTATTACTTATACTAACCTCACCTGGTTAACTAGTTCACTAGTTACTAGCCGGTCCTAAGCCCACATAAAGAGGGCATAGGGCTAGCAACCCCACCCCGCAAAACAAATCTAACCGCTAAAGAAACTTCAAAGCACAAACAAAATATAGAAAATAAAAACAAAATTATTCCTCGCTGGAATTGGGGAGACGAAATGACGCCGGTTGGTGAAAGCCTTCAGCAAGCCAATTGGCCGATGTGTCTTCTCTCCCTCGATGAAAGTGAAAGTAGAAATGGGGACATGGAATGTCCACACCACGTTTGAACCCAGCAAGGCAACCCAGATTGCAAACGAGATGAGAAGGTATCACACTGAAGTGCTTGGAATTTGCGAAAGCAGATGGAATGGGAGTGGACTCTCCTAACTGTCAACTCGAGATGAGTCAATAATCTACTCCGACATCGTCACCCAGACGACAACCACGAGCACACTGAGTTTTGGAGTGACTATCATGATGTCCCCAACAGCATCAAAGGCTCTCTCTCATGCAGTGGCAACCAATCTCCTCCTCCAGGATGAGGATCATGACAGCAAGGTTCAACTCAAAAGGAAGGAAAGTCACAATCATTCAATGCTATGCTGCGCACATACAAATAATGCAGATCAAGGGAAGGAGGAGGAATTCTACAGACAACTTCAATCAACACTGGACAAGACCCCATCCCAGTTGGAGACATCAAAATTCTAATGGTTGTGGTGACATGAATGCCAAACTGGGAGTGGACAATACAGGAAGGGAACTAACCATGGGTCGAGAAGCGCTCGGTGAGGTGATGAACGAGAATGAGGAATCGTTCGCAGAATTCTGTGCATTCAACGACTTGGTGATTGGAGTCATGCAGTGTGTTCAAGCACAAGGATATCCATAAAGTAACATGGATTTGATTTCACTAGACACCAGGACACACCAAAAATCAGATCGAATTTTTCTCAATCTCAAGAAAGTGGACACGCAGCCTACTTGACACAGAGTCAAGAAGGGGAGCAGATGTATGCTCAGACCACTCACTATTTAGAGCAAGGAACCTTCCAAATCAAGTTAAAAGCCTTCAAGGAAGTTGGTGATAGACCACAGTTCAAGTTGAACACCCACAACAGAAACTGAAGGACGAAACTACAAAGAACATCTTCACGGCCGCCAGCCATCAAGACAAAATGGGAGATATCGAGCAGCAACCTTGAAGAAACCTGTGTGGAAGAACACTGGAACTCTTTGAAAACTATGTGGAAAGAAACCTGCACAGCCGTATTAGGAAGGAAGAAGAAAGAAGACAAGGAATGCAATGGATCTCGACGAATACATGGAAGCTGATAGAGCAGGCAGGGAGAGGAGGATGATGAAGCAGAAGATAAACCAGTGCAAGGATGAACACAGAAAAGAAGAACTGAGTACAACGTATAAAACACTGCACTGGACAAAGAGGTGAAGAAGAGTACGCGCAAAGACAAAAGACATTTCTACAAAACACTGGCAAGTGAAGCAAAATGGGCTGCAGCTAGAAGAGACCTGACAACATTGTATCAAATAACCAGTTTACTATCTCGGAAGAGATCAACCCAGGTCAAACCAATGAGAGATAGCGAAGGAAAGCTAGTTACCAAAGAAGAGAAACAAAGGAAACAATGGGCTGACCACTTCAAAAGCAGACTCAGAGGAAACAGCGGACATGCTCACACCACTACTGCAGAAGGTCTGGAATGAAGGGAAGGTACCTGCAGATTGGAAGAAGGGTTACCTTGTCAAACTTCCGAAGAAGGGAGACCTCAGTGTTTGCAAGAACTGGCGCGGAACCACGCTCCTGTCCAACCCAAGCAAAATATTAAGCCGTATCATCTTGGAGAGACTAAAAAATGCACTGGATTCAAAACTACGACCGGAACAGGCAGGCTGGCTTCAGGAAGTACAAATCATGTGCAGACCAAATTGCAACGCTACACTATGCATCATCATAGAACAGAGTATAGAATGGCAGTCAACTCTCTACCTCAACTTCATAGACTTTGAGAAGGCCTTTGACAGTGTCGACCGAGAGGTAATTTGGAAGCTGCTTCGATACTACGGAATACCGCAAACCTTTATCAGCCTCATTCAAAAACTATATTAAGAAACCACGTACCAGCCAAGTAATTCACATTGGGAAGCTCAGTGATGCTTTTGAAGTGAAGACAGGAGTGAAACAAGGTTGCCTACTATCACCCATGATATTCCTGATTGTGGTGGACTGGATCATGCAGCAAACAGTGGGGAGCGAGAAGAGGGGGATACTCTGGACCGGGGAAAAGATCCTAGAAGACTTGGATTTCGCCGATGACTTATGTCAAATGTCGCACAAACTTGATCTACAGGCGAAAACTAACAAGTTGTCAGAAGAGGTGAGGCAGTGAAGACGGGACTTCAAGTGAATATAGAGAAGACAGAGGTAATGAAGATACCCAGCCAACACCACCAACAACAACAAGCTCAAATCACCATCAATGGGAGAAACTTGAACGCAGCACTGTTTTAACTACAGGTGGCACAGACGAGGATGTCAAAGCCAGCCAGGATCAGTAAGACAGCAAGATAGGCGTTCATTAGCCTGAAACCAGTGTGGAGAACTTCTGCACTCAGCATTTGGAACAAGATCTGGATTTTCAACACCAACGTCAAGTCAGTGCTTCTGTATGACTCAGAGACTTGGCGCGTCACGAAAGGGATTTCCAACAAACTACAGACATGCATCAACAACTGCCTACTCTGGCTCGTTACTGAAGCTCAGATTAGAAGGCCAGAAAGAATAAGCAACAAGAAACTCTGGGAACGAACCAATCAAGAACCCATCGCTCAACAAATATGCAGTGGGAGGAAGTGGAGATGGATTGGGCATTCATTGAGAAGGCCGACTGGGGACTTCACGTGCAAGGTCAGACCCTCGAGTGGAACCCAGACTGGGAGCGACAAGCTGGGCGTCCTAGGGTGACATGGAGATCGTGCGAAGAGGTTGTCGTGGAGCCAGGTTGAAAAGATTTCAGAGAACAGAGCACATTGTAGACGTACTACTGAAGCCCTATGCTCCATTAGGAACCCAAGGGACAAATAATAATACAATAAATTACTTATACTACTTTAAGTAGGATTAAGTAGTAAGGTGGTATAAACTAAATCTAATAAATACACTCACCAAGTATTAAATCTCCAGAGAATAAGCATACTGGTTTGTTGTCCTCCTCAAGCCATAAACATATATGATCGCTAGCATGCCCTGGTGTATGCAATACTCTTAGAGAATAGGCACTATTTGACTGATTACTGACTGGAATGGTATCATCATTTTGTAGATTTGTAACTTGTTCAGAATAATATCCAAGCGATTTTAAAGTTGGACCAGCAAAAAATTTGTACACTGGAATTTTATTCGACGAGTTTTGATCCAGTAGCTTCTATCAGAGAGAGAAAGATAGATAGATAGAAAAGAAGGTAGTAAAATGAAAGCATTGTTTCAAGGATAACAGTCTTGATGAGAGTCACTCAGCAGTGAACAGGAGGTTGCATCATACACGATCAACGATAAGAAAATAACATTTTGAACAAAATTTTTTCACAGAAATAAGGTAAGATATAGAGAAATTCTACATAAAGTTGTATGTCTCACAGGAACAAAAGATGGGGAAATTTGGCAAGATACATCCTTTGAGTTCACGTTAATATTTAAGCACTAATAACCAACCCAAGTGTTATGAGATCCATTCGAATTCGGTAAGGGATCAACTCACTCAACCAATTTAGTTTCCAAGGTAGTACTCACCATGGAATGACATCAATTGAAGAACCAATGAGAACCTGAGAGCACTGGAAAGCTGTTTCGTCTTAGAATGGGATTCCACAGTAGTGTCCATTTATGACCCCGATAAGAGTCGTAACGTCGAGCATGTTACCAATCAATCAACCACTGGGTCGAAATCCAATGGTCTATATTTTTTCCTACAGGCGGTATCTACAGGTTGATCAAAATACTGAGAATGAAAAAGTCCTTTAAGAATTTCCATCAACTGTCTTAGGATATCAGACTTCAAATATACTGTGTTTAATGTCGATTGACTGAGCTAAGAAGTCACACTTTATGAATAGAATTCCTTCAACACAGACGAATAGACAGCATGCAATTGATAACTTTATCCAGTGACAAATTAATACATTTAAGATAATCCTATACCAGTGTAGTGGGCGTTGCTGATAAGAATGGGTATGAGTAGTATATGTTAAGAAGGTGGCAGAAATCATAGGGTATTACCAGCAATGGGTAATGATTCTGCCAAGAGAAACGCAGGTGTATGAAGAGTAAATCAAGAAAGAAGCAGAAGAGGAAATGAAGCACATTTTGCAAATGACGGTTTTAGTGCAAGGTGTACCATATTTAACGACCACTGTCACACGTGTTGACAACAAACATTCCTTCCTTCGTATCTGTTTTCTTCACCAGGTCAGTAGCCAGATAAGTATCTCAGGTATATAACCTTACGAATAAGCCATTGAGCAAAGCAACTCTCCAGACAACTGGTAGTATCCAAGACTTTTAGAGTTCGCGAATCAACTCTGTAGGGCTTTCTACTAAGTCTTCAACCAATAAAAGTTCATAAATTCATCAGTGAAAGCAAGGTGAATTACAGTATACAAAACAGTAATTCGATGAAAGTCAAAGCTGATCGACATAATATGATAGCTAAGCATATCTAATATTTCAGAAGTAATTTGTTAGTTCTTTTCAACTTACCAAAACATCTTCCACAGCCTGAGAATGATCTGGATGCCAATGTGTAAGTACTATAGCCGATAATGGTGATCCCATAGAACAACGGCTGAATTCTTTCTCCAAATGACTCAGATATAATGAAAGACCAGGCCCACGTATAGTTGTATCAACTAGCACACGTGATAATTCAGGATTCCCAATGAGATAAGAATTAGTACCCTAGTAGGAAATAATTCTCTCTTGAGAATAACAAACAAACTTATCAATGCATCAAAAACACCGAATTTTGTGAATTAGAATTGTCACAATATTTTTTAATGGCGGCGGCTTCCAATGAGACTTAAGATGTGCTTTCCGCCCTGTCTTATATTCATCAGCAAGATGTATCTGAACACCAAAAGGTTAGTACTGTATGGAACCAAGATATCCACAGATGTATTACACAACCTGATACGCCACAGCACACTAGTTTAAAAGTAATATGAAATAAAGTAGTTTCACAAGAAATACAGAATTGCACTACACCTTACCCCCATAGAAAAAAGAACCATTAACGATATTACTCTGTTGATGAAACTTTGGTCAAACAGACACAGCAAGGCTTTTACAGACAACCAAGTAGTTATCGAGAGTTTAAATTAATAGGAGAAAAAAAATGCTGGAAGAACCCAGATTCGAATAAAACATTGTTTATTAGTCGAAACGCTTTTAAATGATCGTTTTCACGCCTTTTTTCATGGCATGATCAGTAGTTCACCCCCTCCATTTTCAAAGTAATTCGCTGATTGTTCGGTGCTTAACTTTTAGTATGTTAATGTATCAAATTCTGGAAAAGATCATATTTCATGTACACGTGTCTTGGGTGAACTGACTGATCTTCTTGGAAGAATACACTATCCCATCCAATTCAGTCTTCTTCGCTATTCATCCGGGTTGGAGTCCGTGGATCTTGCTTAAGAAGCTAGTTGTCAGTCGAGTGTGCATATTATATTCTATCGAAATATATAACAAAAGCATACCTTTTTTCACCTCTGTGCAAAGAAAGTTAACCTTCATACCACAATTTTATTCTATATCTGGTCACCTAGCAATGTAACCCTCAGCACCAATATATAAACTTTAATATAGCAGTCATTGTTAATAGGAAATGTAGAGTATATTATTATACACCTTCAAGAAATCTTCACCGCAAACTGACTTCAGTTAGAGAACCTATAGAAAACCAAAGAGTGTTGGAAAGTTGTTTTATTCTAATTCGGGATTCCTAAGCAATTTACACAACCTTCAAATTACACAGTGAACACAACCCGCTTTGTGAGGCATAATCCAATGTTCTAAAGTTTCCTACCTCAGTAAACTAACCACACAGCATAAACTATATCACATTTTATTGGTGATCGTTGAATTCCACTTTAATCTTGGTTGGTGTTAAGTATCAGACTACTACACCGGGGTTTACAAGTCAGCAATCTTAAATGCAAGATTAGATACTGGATAGTGAGACTACATCAGCTATATGACAGCTGATCTAGCTTTCAAAAGCTCAAGGTTTGAATTGACCTCTAAAAGTCATGACATATTGGTTGAAAGTCGAATGGTTAAACCCCAACACCTAGACTATGACAACTATTAACCATCCAATCAATGACAAGTTATCATGCAATCACGGTGCCTAGACTTCTGTATGCTGGTTACAAATAATTACTTATCAACAAATTTTATACATATGATTACTTACTTGTAACGTTTTCACTCCGGGATTTTGACCTAAAATTCTTACTACAATAGGATTGATTTGACTGGCATCCGGAATATTTGGTAAGCCTGTAGACATCTTAAATTTAACGTTGAGCATACGAAAATATAATCGTGAAATGCATTCCGTAGAGAAGTTGATCTGCAGATAAATATATGAATTTGTTCTAAAATTAGTTTTGAAACAACAAAATGTATGTATGTAACGACAATAAGTCGTTCAATCACGTTAATGTAATACCAGAGGACAAAAAACTGAAGTCTAAAGTGAATTGACTTACCAAACTGGTAAACAGGATACACTTTTCTTTCGATCATTGAATCGAACAGTGGGACAGATTTACTTCCAAATATTATCACCATTCTTACTAGGGTGTTTCCAGAATCAGACAGTAACAAGAATGATAAGATCAAAAACATGAATGACACATGAAAGTCACTTAATATACAGAATTATGACCAAGGGAAATAGTTGTTTTTTGATCTTCAGACAGCAAATAGTCGGTCACGAACAATACAGAGAAAGACAGGCAATATCAATATGGGATAAGGCATCAATCACAGCGTTGATCACTTTATTTTTAATAAAGTAGTACAACCGCACTAGATGTAGGCGGTGAGTAACAAATAGACTCTAGTACATTACCTTACCGGTGGCAAAACATCTGTATAACTATTAAAAGTCGAATGCACTTCACAGCAATCCGTTTTATTCTCTTTGTATGATAATAGCATCATGAAAACCGATGCTTTCCAGACCCCATCCAGTGAACAGTCTAGGTGAATCAGAAAACAATGATACTACTAGAAAAGGTGTCAACAGAACATCATATACCCATGCTGAACTTCCGTATCCCTAATCAATGTATCTGATTAATACAGAACGGTAACAAAATCTCCTTAGCAGAGCTGCGGTTCGTTGATAAAGGTATTTGGTTTCCAGTCGATGGGTCGTAAGTTTGAACCCAGCCCCAAGTACAGGGGCTTGGATAACCAGATATGACTAATAGCGTGGTGCCCAAGGTTGCTGAGTGGATTCCCTTTTTCCTCAAACAATCCTCTTATTCAGATAATTGATAATGAATATAGATTTATACAATCATACATGCGCACACATACGGACATGTACGTCGGTTCATGAATAGAACACAGAAAGACTGCTGCTCATCAGAATGTATTGGTTAATTGGTTGGTTGACAGAACATTTTTGTTGCTTTTATAAAAAAAATTTTTCTTTTAGTTATAACCCAGAGAAACCTGAAAAAGAAATCAAAAAAATCGAAAAGCATAGTGAAAAATTGATAACATTCAATTTTCTTCTCTTTTATTCTTTAATCAGTTAAAAGCTTTTTCATAAGATACAGTGAGAAAAATCGTAGACGAGAAAGATTACTGATCACTATTATTTATTGATACTTGTAATTTCTTGTTGTTATACTGGATTGACCTCTATCAGCAGACGCGTTCCCATACAGATGCCTTAACGCTAATTATGTTGTTTTGCCCGATGGTGGCTGATTAGCAGTGGAATCTTGAACGTGCATTCCGCCCGATTTGTGACACATCAGTTGGATGTACCAGCGCCCCAGTACCCATCGTTTCAAACACCAAAGCGTTATCCACTGGACCACTGAGATAGCTCTCGTGTTTCAATTGACAAGTTCTAAATAAAATGAAACGCACGTCCTGGATTCCAATGCTAGTCACTACCAAATAGAAATTACAAGATTACTGAGCAGTTTACACTATTAGATGGAATGGTGTTCTTATCAATTCCGAAATATCTTACTAGCCAGCATGTGCAGCTGTAGACCAGTGACATCAATCACTCAGACCTCAACTAGCCAAAAAGGCAGTTTTGCACAATTTGGACTAAGCGCACTAGTACAAAGAATTCTGGCTACCTGGTTAAAATTAACTTACTATTAAAGATTCACCTCTCTGAACTGAACTAGTCAAAGTAAACCAGCTTTATGCGCAATAGGAAACAAGTGAAAAGACCTTGATTTAGCTAATGACCAGTGTTAATTTAGTTCGAGTGGTTTACAGTTTCACATGTTAGTGAACATGCATCCCGATCAATAGCTGCTACTTTGAAGTGGTGGCCAGGCTTGTATATCAAAATGGCCGAACGAACTATGGTGGTGGAACGTTTGTTCTCTCGAGATCCTGCCATACCAGAAAGAAGGTAGTTACCGTTGTAGTGTAAATGGTTACAACATGATGGGAGTCTGCGGGCGAAGTTGTACTGCTGCCTGACTGGGGTGTGACAGAAGTTAGGTATTTCGCGTGGATGACCAACAGTACCATGCTGATGCTGCCTTCCTGGTGAGAAGAGGGCGAGCTAGAAAAGGTTGGTCCCCGAAATAGCATACTACCCTGTGCCTCATGGTCTTATGGTGCAGGTGGTATGGGTTTTCTCTATCAAGTATTAGAGCAATCAAATCTCACACCGACAATTCTGAAAAGGCTGTGTGCGACAGACCTCAAACAGATGCTCTATGGGCTTTGTGTTCACACAAATTCCTTTCTCTTTCAAGTAACTTAGGAAGAAACATCCTTCCAGGGTGTGAGCAGTCGGGAAGTGTCAACCACTTCACAGAATCCCAGTACATATATATCGCATAGCTTTTACATTTAAAAGCCTGGCAAAAAATATATGGTATTATAATAAGCAAGGAATAAACATTATCATGTTTCTCACAGTTGTGGAAATCAAGACATCTGTTATTGTATTCGATTTCGAAGAGTAAAACCAAGATTCTACAACCATTGATCTCATCATCTTCTTACACAGCTCAGACTTAACATTCAAAGACTTTATGGACTCGTACCAAGACTCGGTTTGACTAAACTTAGTCTTTTTCCAAACATAATACTTATTCAGATAACATTGTGAGTACAATTAATCTAAGGTTATTGAACAGTGCAACTCTTGTTCAAATCACTTTTATCTGATAAACCAGCGTTGTTTGAATAAATACGATTGACTTAAAGCACAGATTTATTTATACGATCATAATACATGGTAATAAATATCAAAAACAAACATATTTTGGTGTTAATAAGGTTACAATGCAAAACTAAGACAAGACAAAATAGATAACAAGTTAGTAACTAGCTTGTTAAAGTTTCCAATCATCCTTCTATCTGCATTTTTGGCAACAATCAAATCTCAAGTGAAATCAGTTCACAATACTATTCTAATTATCATTTATCATCACTTACAGACATAGTTTTGCTCAAAAACAGATCATTATTTAGTAGCAAGCAAAACATTTCCTTTGGAAGTTATGAGTGACTGAGTCTTATCGATTCAGGTAATTCAACTTTAAGCTAGTGGGGTTAATAATCAGAAGCGGTTAGGACAGAAATCAATACTTCAAGTCACGATGGGGTATACATTTATTTTTGGTCTTCAACACTTCAGTAAACCAATCAGAATGATTTAAATTTATTTATTTCCCTAACATACTTTTTAGACATTATAAAACCATATAGAACATGATATATTTCTATGCGATAAAAGTTTTCTTGCCAGTGACGGTTCAACTTTCATCATTTAAACGTTTTGCAGCATAGTAAATTGAAGAAAGGGGGTGGTGCACTAATTGTTCGTTTACAGTTCGCGTTCAAACCGAAACCGTAATCCGGTTAACAACCTTGGGCTCATTGATACAGTCGGCAATGAGCCAAATCTATTGTGTGAAAGCTAATGATACTACCTGACTAACTGCCTAAACCTTGGTAAATGGAGCAGTGTTCGAACTTGTGAGCTATTTGGTTTAAATTTGCCTCCCTAAACCAATGAGACAACTCCACACAGTTCGAATGCATCTGTGTACTCATTATTTATCTACCCCATCACTTGGTCACTTCGTATCCCACTGATTATTGTGCTTTAGACAGTCTTGCAGCAGTCATCAGAACCAAACAAATAAATACCATATACAACCTGGTACAAGAGAGAAACTACACCCAATTTGTTTTGAGTTGCTTATAAGGTATGGCAATATCTAAGCAATGAACAGGTTATATTGAATGGTACTTTCTTTCTCGGTGCGTTTAAAGCTTAGCAAAATAATTAAAGGGGTTCAATTTGGGTGGTAGCATATGATATAAAACGCTACTGTAATCTTCATAACCATAAAACGACATAAGAAATGTTGAGAATGATCACATTTCAATAATTTAGTAAGTAATTAACTGATTGATGCCTCTTCCTCTGCCCTCCCTCTCCTAGAAGAATCAACTTACCACTCAATTTAGATCAAAGAAGACGTTAAAATTTATCCATACGACATAATGGTGCTTTATATATCATATTCAAATCAATTTTTGGGCCAATCAGATCACGAATATTCTTATAACCATAACGAATCATCGTTGGACTAACAGAAAACAACAGATAGAAAAACAAAGAAGAATAAAGATAGAAAAAAAGCATTATAACTTAAACAAAAGTATCTCAGTAAATTACAGTCGGATGAAGACTGTTATTTATTGAAGCATATCATTGTTTAATAGAGGGTTAGGAATGAAACGCATTGGGGAAGGTTAAAGGTCATTGACGTACCGCTCGAAATTCGATCAAAAAAGCCGAAACTATACAAGATAATGTTAGTTGGTTGGAGGCAATCGGCAGGAAGCCCTGGACCTAGGTTTCGTGCTTTGTGGCACTCGTCAGCAACTTTACCACTGAGCTGTTCGGGCCGCGACTGACCTCCTGTAGGACTGGCTTACATATATTGATTGGTCACGGGAGTGTAACCAATTTCATGTTGTCTAGTCCAGAGTGCAGACCGAATTCTATCGATCATATTTGCAGATACGCCTTGCTGACGAGTGCCAAAAAGCACGAAATCTAGGTCCAGGGCTTCCTGCCGATTGCCCCCAACCAACTAACATCTACTAATGTGCACCGCGACGCTCAGCTTCCTAGCTTGGTTGCCGTATTGCATATATGATCGATAGAATTCGGTCTGCACTCAGGACTAGACAATATGAAATTGGTTGCACTCCCGTGACCAATCAATACATATAAAAGATAATCGGCTTAAAAAAGGATTAATGGTTCCACTTATGATGTTTACAACATATTAATTACGATTAATTACTTGAGAAAAGCTTTGGTGTTTTAGCTCTACCGTCTCCAATACTATCGAATCTCTGCTCTAGTTAATTAGTGCTGGAAGTTGAAACCAAAACCTGGATCACACCAGGATTTAAAGCCCCAACCTTGGAGGTTGTAACCCTGTGCGTTCGCTTCAGTCATTTCACAAGAAAGGGATGCTGTTGAAAATCAGAATCTGTTATGGAAAGACATTCTCAAGGTGAATTGTAGATTTCGCTAGCTAAATCAGACTAATCGTATCACCAGGATCGAACATATCAGTGGTGATGATGATGGTCTCCTGCTGTATATATTAGTGTGATACTGGTAGCGAGATTTCCAGATGAATGTCCACTTGTATATTTCGTTGGTTCCTGTCACTTATACACCAAAAACTAAACACGGTTGGGTGGTTTCCAACAGGAACACTGTTAACACCACAGTTGGACAGCTATGAGAAATTTGAAGGCGCATTGTACAATTCTCGAATAACTGGAAAATTGTTTGATGAACTTGCTGTTGAAACATGTTGCTTTAAAATATTAGAAAGTACAGAACACAAGTTTAACGTTTTCTATTGATCTTCTTTTCAATCCTACAATTATTTCTTTCCATAGAGTATGTCCTTCCGATAACAGCATCAAGTATTAAGATTAAAGTATAACAATGATCAGTGTATAAGGTGGTTAGAGCATTGAGATCCACTATCAACTTCATCTTGAAGATGTGTTCAACAAGCCTTCACTCATGAATAACTGACTTGATTCTTAGACAGAGATTGGACAGTACAACTAAGAACATATTTTAAGCAACCAAGGTAAGGATATCTGAAAACATCGAACCTATTTGATGATCTCTTAAACAGGGTCAACATTAAGAGTGATGATATTAAATTCCTCTGTATTCATCTAGTAAAATGTAAATAGGGTCCCAAAGATAGAGGAAGGATTCATTAAGCCATACAAGCAAGCGACTTGAAGAATAGTCCTGAATGACTTTGTCAGTTAAAAAATCTTTATGTGGAAGAATGATCAATTGGATAAGAAAATACTTATCAATGTGGGCATTCAAACCAGTAGACTTGCAGTGGATAAACAGATACAAAGGAACGCCAAACAAGGAGTCAAACACCTTAAACAGTTCATGACAAGTCTAAAGCTGCGTGGACTGGTGCCGTGTTTAGGTTTGACCATCCTTAGTCTTTTCACAACCCAATCCTATTTTGGCTAACACCGCGCGTCGAGGTAGGGGGTGGCTAGGCACGCGCAGCATATACCCTAGCGATCTCAGTCTGTGAAGGTTCACAACCTTATCGATAGGCTTGTTTTCTTCCAGTTGGAATATATAATAAGGCGTAACATCATTTTCAGAGGGAATGCATGGATAGTTATATAACAAATGTTATTAGATGATACGTCTCGACGCTGATAGATGTCAAGTTAAACGGTTGTATATCAACCTTTAGACTCAATTCCACCGGTAACCGTTTGTTTTGCGAGTTCTGATAGCCGCTACACAGCGTTGAAAAACATCGGTTTTTCCCCCAGTAATTCTAAGTGAAGAAACACCGGAACCGGCTAATACCTGTAGAGCTGTAACTCACCAGACTGAAAGTTCGACTTATTTTCTGTAAATTGCAAGTTGGAAACTCGTTTCAAACGCCAAGTCTTAAGCAGATGAGTAGCAGCATAAAAGAGCTCAAACAATAGGTACAATTTGGTGTATAGTAAGTGCAACTAAATACCATTGCCAAGTTGCAATGTTTCAAGATTCTTAAGCAAAACACATCAATCACCTGAAATACAAACAAAACAACAAACTTCTGTCAAACAAACACACAGAGGAAATCAACGTAGAACCTCGCACACCAATGCATCACCTCAAGCTGCTACGCTTAACAGCAGCATGCAAAGAGCAAGCGGATCGGAAAAGTGACGTCAAATTAGACAAAAGTGTATGCAAAAGGAAGGAATTTGAAAAATGAAGGTTAGTGAAAATATTCAACCTTTAGAAGACGTCAATGACTTAATACATCTGTGTCATTGTGACCAATATTCAGCTGTGCCAGTAAAAGACTTCAATTACTGGTTCCTATCGTGTCTGGCAATCCAGTCAGCCAGTCTACACCTCCCCATATGGCTCAGAATAACTTGGTCTGATCATCTTTAGTCTTCATCTCTTGAGGGGAAGCTGCAATCTTCCAACGGCATCAGATCACTGTCCCCGATAAAGCTCTCATAATCTTTCCATCGAGTACATTTTATCATGAGTATGCTCATCTTTCGAATGGTCCAAAATGATGAAACAGTTTGACAAACTACACAAGAAGTTCTATCAAGTGCAAATATCTCCTCATATAAATATATGAGCAGATATAAGCTGGAATATGATTATCAATTAGTACTGGTCAGGTTGATGAGCAGTATAACTCCTCAATTTAAAGCTGGAAGTTGAGACAATTAATTCAATGTTTCATTCATATCAGTAACGTCATTTACACAAATGTGACACATTAACGTCAACAACTAACCATATGAAATGCAGTAAATTCTCACAGGTAAAGAAAAACAGTCATTTTATCATGTTATATAGATAGATCCACTCAACTTCTAGTTCCCGTTAGCTCTCAAGAGAACGAAAGACGGATTGAAAGTAGTGACTAACAAATCATTGCTGAAAGAGTACACGGAGTGATACTACTACTGAAAAAAATGAGCATTTAGAAATCATTCAAGTTGATTGCGCCAGGCAGAACAGAGTGGTCTAAACATCGAAGGGGCGTTTCACTCAATTGGGGGGGGGACGAGCTCATCAATAGTGTATCCGGACAAATTCAGTTCATATCACAGGAATTCAGCTAGCTGATTTATATGAACTGGTACGCCTAAAATAGAAGGGTCAATTTGCAAATGATTTACAAACTGCGCAGTTCACGTTAATATTTCGTACAGCTGAGCAGTTTTTCAACTGCCCAACTTTCGTGTCAACAAGATTTCCGCTAGAAATCATTCAGTCAAGATAACAAGGTGTGACCTCTGACACAAAAGTGTCATGTACTGGTGAAAGATACTACTACTGAAACCAATCAAGCTGATTTGTAGATTTCGCCAATCAGAATATTCAGTTTGTATACACGCTCTTCCTGACGTAATCGTGCGCCTTAAATTTGCAGGTTTTATCTTCTATTCAAGATTATACGCTAATTCCATGGTGCTTTGCGACTGAAACAATGCTTTAGAAGTGAACATCATCTTAACGCTCGTTTGCAACCTTTTCCACAGCTTTTGTTTACAATGAATGAATCGTCACATAATCACAACGCAGAACCAAATGTTGTATTTCTCTTTGGATCAGAACTATGTTGTGTAGACAGTCAAGTTGAGACAATACAGACTATTGATACAGATTATTCCCAGTAACAAAGTGGTAACGTTTGAGTAGTTTTACTAGAACTCTGAAAAGCAATAACTACTTAACTAAATATGAGGCATCAATTGGAAAATCAACTTACCGTTCTAAAGACAGACCCCAGGCTATTACAGATAATCCTTCAGGTAGACCCATTGGTCGGAGCATTTCTGGACGAAATAGTCCAGAATTACCTATTTCTACCCATTTCTTGAGACCTGAAATCGAATGTTTAAGAGATACGCATAAACATTCCTGGCTTATCCGTAAGCAAAGCAAATGAAATGATAAGTCATAGGAAGAAGAATTGAATGACATACGTGTATTCTGCAGTGTGACCTTTTGGACTAATGAACTATTCGTTTATTTTTTAACTAGGAAGCCAAAAATTTCGACTCTAAACCACCCACTTCAGTCTGTGAAGGAGAGTAGTCCCTAGGGCTTTAAGACCATTGACAGAGGGTTCTAATAATAATACTTCCCGTCTTTATACTCAATCGGACTGCTCGACCTCATTTAGCAGATGGGTTCCCTTGTGGATGTCTTGATATTACTTGATTACTCACTAGGTTGTAATTTGCTTGGTGGTGGCTAGCAGTGGAATTCAGGACATGCGTTTCGTCTTATTTAGGACTCGTCAGATGTATGCAACTGGACCCTAGTGGTTAATGCTGTTTCTCATTGACAATTGAATGTAGTACCCATCGCTTTAAACGCCAAAGTGCTATCTACTAGGCCCATAGGGGCGTCACAGCCATTTATTTATGCTTTTGAGATGGTGAAGAAGTAAATACTGATGAAGTTATCTAGCTTGAATGATGAAACAACACCCAAAAACAAACCTCACAGCTCGGAGAACAAACAATTATCATTATATTTATGCTTAGTATACAAGCAGAAATAACCAACTACAGAGGGCATTCTATCATCAAGCAAACTCACCAGGATGATAACTGAAAATCTCCATGCTGGGTTCAGTGTATGGATTATAGGCTGGTTTGAAGCGCAGTTGTTTAAGTCCCAATTTTGAGAAGAATGCACGAATTACAGCTTTTAAATGGCCTAAACTCAGACCAAAATCAACAATTAGACCTTCAACTTGATGAAATTCGGCTAAATGAGTAGCGTCCAAATTTTCATTTCGAAATACCCGATCAATACTGTAGTATCTAACTGGAGTAAATGGAGTCTGAAAATAAACAGATTATGAAAAAACAGCAAGTGGTTGATAATACAGCATTAATTTTTAATCTTGACTTCTTATTTTTTTACAGTTTATGTGATATTGTGATACTGGTAGAGGTAATCAGCAAGAAGTCTTGCTTGGCCTAGGTTTTGTGCTGACTGTTGGCACTAGTCAGCAAGGTGTACCTGTAACCACTCACAAATTCAAACGCAAGTTATCCATTGCTGTACTGAGAAATATTATCACTGGGTGATTCTGACTATGAGTCACCTGGTGCGTAACTGGCTGATCACTGACGGGTAACCAGTTTCGTGTTGCCTAGTCCTATGCGCTGAAGGAATCCTATTAATTGTTTTGAAATATGGTCAACAAAGCTGAAGATAAACATAATAGTGCATGAGAGGGAGGCAATTGGCAGGAAATCCTACTCGTTAGTAGTTGTTAGTAAGGCGTATCTGTAACCTCAAGACGTTAAACCTAAGAAGACAGTTTTCTAAGGTGGTCTCTTTAAGGTAGTAATTAGGAACGGAACACGCTCAACCATCATGTACACATCCGTGGAGTAGACAATGAGCAACACCTTTTATATGACGGCTAGTGATACTACTTGACTACCCAAACCTCTGTAAGTGGAGCGGGGTTCGAACTCGTAACCAATCGGTTGATATTCAACTTCCTAAACCACTGAGTCATAGTAATTAAGGGTTGGGTGAGGTAATATTACCTAAATAAACATTGAATTCAGTAAACTTTAACCTTATTTACCGACTTTGAAAGTTGATTCGCAAAACTTTTGCCACAGAGACACACACGGAGTTCCATGCAAGTTGTTACACTCTATACAATTTCTTATATGATCAGAAGTACGTCAGTGGAGCTGCAGCTCATTAGATTTGGGGTACAGTGTCTTCCAACCAGTAGGTAACGCGTTGGAACAGTACTACACCTATAGGCGTAAAACTTGGGCACTGTGGTAGGACTTAATTCCATATTAGATTTGTTTATTTCATTTATAACATACAGTGAGCAATAAACGTCATCAAGTAAATAATAGTAGACCACTGTATGTCATAAATCAAATAAACAAATCTAACATGGGAATACTACACCTACCAAGACTTGGAAATCCAGCCCTCAACATGAAAGATAAATAACCTAGGGCACAGAACTTCATATCGCCGCTGAGTTCCATTTTTTTATATTTTATATTATTAGTAGTACCACATCATTAATTACGGAACGTTGTTGGTTAAATTAGTATCTCTATTTCAAACTCGCTCAACGCCTTTGAGTCAACCTCCGCTTTGTACAATGGCTTACAATCAGGAGTAAAACTCTGTCATACCGTTTCCTTACATCCTCTGGAAATCACCTTCCCATACACTACTCGTGTTATGACAAATCTAGATGAAGGGATTGCTTTATTTAATCCAATACTCAGAGTGCTATTCACGGTTTCAAATCTGTCAAACCAATGTACTGATTCCGCAAAAGTTCTTCTTTCCAAATATTCCAAGTTTACAGATCCTGGAAAAGTCTACAGAAACCCAACGTATTAAACTGAATACTATTTTAAATATCAGTTTTCAACCTTATTTAGACGAACTAACATACATCACATAATTACAGTGAAGTAAACACGAAGCATGTCGAAGTGACGGTGATGTGACTTATTCAATAACCAGTTAACCTACCTTCTTGGACAGAGCATAAAGCATACGTGCGCTCACTGCGGTAGTGTGTGTACGCAGCAAATTTTTTTCAGCTTCCTTGATCAACCAGTCTGACTGATAACCCCGACTACCAAAAGCGCCATGACTATGAACAGCGCGCACTTTTTCAACATAACTAGCATCTACTGTCTTACTGACGTCAGTTGTTTCAGGATCTACAAATAAAAAATGGAGGCTATAACAATGCGTGGAGGAGTTATAAGATATTATGAAACGATAGATAACGACCATATTGAGACTATCTGACAAAATTAACCAGTCACCTTGGGAGATGGAAAGCCAACAATATCAACTCTTACCTATGTGAACAACGGAACGTAGGGCATATATATATATATATATATATATATATATATATATATATATATATATATATATATCCATCGAAAGCAATAAAAAAGAGGAAGGAAGAAATGCTGAATTCAGTATAGCGGTCAACATGAAGATAAAGTGTGCTTATATCCACGCCAGTGATGCCGATTCTGGGTCACATCATCTAGAATCTCCAACCACTGATTTCTGTTGTCATATGGACCTCAAACGGCTGGCCCGCATCTCCCTACGTGGCTCGGACCAACAGTCAAGGACTTCATGCAGTGGCGCCATGTCAGCCTGGTCGTGCCAAGCCTTTTTCAAGCCTCAACTTACTTCAGCTGAGATTGGGCGAAGAGGCAGATGGTGATTACGTATGAGTAATACATGTCTCAGTTATCTCAGTCGAAGGTTCACGACCTTATCAATTAACTTCCCTTTCCTCTCTAAAACTCTACACCTGACTTCTACGTTACTGACGCGGTGACACCATAAAATGTACTGCAGAAATACATCACATTTTTCAGATAGATCGTCTTCGTATTGAGTCATGCAAATAACTGAATAGGGTGAGCATTGGATAAACGGATTATAAAGGAAATATATTTGTAAAATCTAAGTGAGGTAGAAAACTAAATTTCTGATGTTTCGCGACCTCGCGAAAACTGCTTCTGCAGAGAATAAAACATGTACAGGCATTATTTCTCTATTACATTGGGATTTTACAAATATATTTCTTTTATAATGGAATTTCATAGTCCTTGCCAAGACTTTCGGTTTCGCAATACAGGTAAAATACTGCAAAATTCATTTAGATTTAAAGTTTTACGGGAGTATAAAATAACGAGGATTCTTCTAATGACATGGTATTAGTAGTCACGGATATTTGTCACGATTTAAGAATTAAACTTTGAGAAACAAAATTAAGCGTCTAAACCACAAAGTTGGTCATCAAGTATACACGTGTATATCGTCAAATATAAAATTTGGAATTAGGCTATAGGGTGAAACGATTTAGATTTAAGGTTGTATGTGATTAAGCTTTACGGTGTGTAACCTGGTAATAAAATGTACAATACAATGTAATTTGCACTTTTTGCGGATGATTTTGTCCCATTTGTGAAATACAGGTGCGCATATGTAAAACATCGTACGATTACTTAGTAGTGTATGCGAAACGATTCCTTTTACTTGTATAGAGAATATATCGCTGTCGTGAAAGTGAGACAGACTATTCAAGGTCACTGAGTGATCCACTGTTCAAAGGCAGTAAAATCTTATAATTCCACTGGTGGTATACATGATTACCTGATAGGAAAAATGTATCGTGAGCATCACGAGCGGGATGTTGTTGAGGTTGAAATAGGCTATCAAAATTCCAGAAACTTGATTCAACATAGTTATTTGTAGGCATTTCTGAAAAGCTAAGAAATAAAAACCAAACGGAAAAAACAGACAGTAAGGATAAAATAAATAATGAGAAACTTACTGGAAAAAAACCTAATTAGTACTGACATTTTGTTAAAAAACTGACAAGGCTCTGAAAACTCTTCAAGAAGGTCATTATCACACGGTTACTGACTCACTACAAATTCCAGCTGAAGTCAGGATGTATAAGACAACAGTTTCTGTGGTCAACATAATGTCAAAGTGAGAGAGTACAAGCTTATCAAATAACTGTTCATTGATATCAAGAAATCATATGATAGTTGAGGCTCATATTGACATGTTAACTGCTTGAAGACGCATAAAAAGCATCGGTGAACTCCACTTTCTCAACTCCTATTTCCCGAACATACTACAATTGGCTAGTTACGATTCACATGTAAAGTCCCCGTCTACCCTGATATGTGAAGTGGGTTGGAGTAGAACTCGATAACGGAAAACAAAAGTGGCCGGAACAAGACTTGGTAGCAGTTCAGAGAGTCGGTGATTACTGATCTGAACCATGGGATAAAGTGTTGACCGCCTGATCGGTCTCCATGAATTGTCAGATATGACTGGTCGGCGACTGTCTATAAGAATCACAACGGCGAATCAAATTCTTGAATAGATGAATGGTTCATACCATTCAAATTTGAACAGGTTGAACACACCCACCAATGTAACATAACCAGGTATCAGGTTTGTAGCTTTAAATATGTGCGGCTTCAAGCAAGTAACCCTTTTAATGGGAAAGTTAGGCTCATGAATGAAAAAATATTCACTGAGTTGTGTGAAAGGCACAGACATGGATTCGAGGTTTCGTGAAAAGTTTTAAGGTTACTCAACTAATTTTTGGCATCCAGCAACGCATTTACACACTGGTTAAAACTCACATAATAGGATGTGTTGTATGCACGAATTTTGTGATATCAAAGGGAATAACTACTTTACTGACTAACTGTTCTAGTATGAAATACGATTTTCCAGATTATTCAGAGAAGCTCTAAATCCCTGAAGCCTTTCAAAGTTGATCATCTTGGTTCGAAGTTTCGGGGAAAAGCATATGAACATACGTGTAAGTATCAGATTGGCTGAAGAGGTCTGGAAACAACTAAGGCTATCGTACATAAATCACTGTATTTTGTAAATAGTTTGACGTTGCTGTGTATCTTCTACTGTCACGTCGCTTTTCCTGTTTACCGAGAGATTGAGTGACCAACAAGGGTGGAGTCTGAAGGCTATTGTTTAAATGTCCACATGTATATATATAACCAGGTCGTATTACTAACCTATCAAGCAAGTGTATCAAGATTCAAAATCGTGATTCTAAGATTGAAAATAGAGTGCTCATACCATCAGAACTGAAAACCTATTCAAGAATTTAAGATAGTATTCATTACGAACTAGCATCCACTGGATAACTATTGGGAACCTAGAAGCCCTGCAGAACTGTCCCGGTCTAGTATGGCATTCCTCAGGGGTGTATCCACAAATCTGTCCGGAGTTGAACCCAGGACCATAAATTTTCGTGGCGAGCCAACTACTATTCACAGCTACTGGTTTCGAACAGCTTTCCAATGCTCCCAGGCTTTTAATGGTTATCCAACGGATGTCAGTCCCTGATGAATACTGCCTTAAGATCAATCAATCCGCAAAAACCTCTAAATTGAATACCTATTCAAGAAGACTGTACTTCATTTGAGATGTGTTTTACACGTAGAGATGTTACATACAATCATACCTAGTGTTTCTCATCGAGAACAGAACTATCTCAATAAAAGGAAGGTCAAGGCAACCATATAAAAGGCTTCAAAGATTTCCCTACTAAATTATTCTTTACGACTTCATGTGTGTCAGCATTACGTGAAGAATGAGAGACAGAGCCTTATGATTACCAACGGAGCAGCACAAATGATTAAAAAAAAAAATAAACAATACATAGAATAGGTATATTCTTAAGCCAACGATCAGTGCTGATCTCGGAAAACACTCAGATAGGAGGTAAGGTGATGGAGTGAGGAAAAATCTTGGACATCGAATTCGGAGCATCTTAAAACTATTCATTAGTCAGTTATTCAAAACCTAACTAGAGACTATTAAACAGTTATTCAACGAATGCTGACGCCTTACAACTGTTTCAATAAATATGTAGAAATTAAAACATCTGAGTGCTTAAAGAACACTTTGACCACGAATCCATACACAATTCAGCAAAAAGAAAATATTTTCTTGAGAAATAGAAAACATACCCCATATCACAAAGTATTCTACAGAAATCAGATCGGACAAGAAGAAGAGGATGAAGATGTCCAGATGGCAAAGTTGCACCAAGAGCATCAAAGTTGTACGCTTTAAATCGTGCAGTCTGCCATTCTCCACTAAAAAGAACGAACATACAATGTTAATTTTTCATGTCAGTTAGAAAACTGGTTTCAGAAATCTTGCTAAAGAGTCGAGTAAAGTTAGAACTAACTATTGAAAAATGCTAAACACATAGATGGTGACTATTTTCGCATGCTGTACCATTGCGATGTAGCGTAAGGTCAGATGTAGAGCCTTAAGGAGGAAAGTCAGTTGGTGAGGTTGTGAACCTTCATCTACTCAGGTGGTCGGGACATTTGCTACACATGTCTAATCACTGTCTGCCTTATCGCACAATGCTAGCTGAAGTAGGTTCAGGATGGAAAAAGGCTCGGGGCGAAGAGACTAAACCATCACTGCATGAAGTCTTTGAATACTGAGCTGAGCCATTTGGGGAGATGCAGAAAAGCCGGTTGGGGTAGGCATGACAACAGAAACCGGTGATCGGAGACTCGAGACAAATGATACTATTTGTCTGTCAGTACCTCATTAAGTGGGGTGGGATTCGAACCTATAACCCATCAGTTAGTAGTCGAGTGCATTTATCGGTAGGCCATAGCTCCTCGGAACACTAGTAGTCGCTGGTTGTAGGCCTTCGGTAGTATACCTTAAAAGCTATCAGAACGGCAATGATCTAAACACCCAACATCTTCGGATTTGTGGATATTTTCGTCAGCATTAGCATGTTTATTCTCTCATTTCATGCATTTCTATCGAACTCAGCATCACTTTTTCCATCGACTTCGTTGCGTACTGATGTGAATTGTGGTAAACTGAACTGAGGCACTTTAGTGCGAGGTTCTACTTTGATTAGTTCACCTGTCCACAACATAATAAAGTCAGACTACGGAAACAGAACTTTTGGGACAGACTGTTGAAGATACTGATGAAGAGATTAATATTAATAGTTACCTTAACTATCTTCGTGACTTAGTTGTCTTGTTTCATTTTATTCAGTTAGTTCAGTTACTCAATGAAATTATTTTCATCTAGATAAAGTTGCCTATTTTCTGGATCTATCAGAAAATAATATCGTTCTTAGAGATCGTTAGATGATAGTCTGTCTCGGTTGAAACAAAGATAACCACAACACTTTATACTGAATGGTAATTAAAGCAACGTAACTCAACCCAGTGCACGTGTCGCTTATTTGGTAGACTATGAGCCACGCCAATTGTGTGAAGGCTTATGATGCTACTCGGTCTCCTCGTCCGAAGTAAGTGAAACGGGATACGAGACCACGACCCACTGTTTTAAATTATGGTTCCCACAGTGATAAGCCGTACCGCCAATCCAGAGCATAACTTCAAGAAACCCCTTTTTGAATAAAAAATTGATAAAACAAGATGAAAGTTTATGCACCCGTCACCTAATAATTTACTCATCCTTCAACCTCTGGACCCCTCAATTGTCGTCAACATCACAGCCTTTGACACACATCGGTTTAGAATAAGGCTAATAAACTCGAGTAAAATTCCGGTTTCATTAGTTTATATACAAAATATATGAAAAATAGATCTTCGCACCTTGAAAGTAAGTCAGATGATAGGTCTGTCTCTTCAGCATTGATATTTGTAGAGAACGATGGACCTTTCCGGACATAATAAGATGTACGTTTTCTAGAAGAAAAAGAAGAAAATAGACACTTAGAACCCTGATGTCAATTTAGATAAACACACAATTCAGCAACTAATTTTCGTTTCTTCAATTGAAACTTTTCACTATCGGATAGCGAGCGTTTAGACTGCCGCACTTCCAACAGTAATTGTTGTACATCATCTTTCACTTCGGGAATCTAAAACAAATTTTATTTATTAATAGGTAAATACACTTACCAGACGATGTAAATATGGTATACCATCTTCATTTTTTATCAGTGTTATCCATTTGGAAGAAAGAGCCTTGCTAATGCCTATTTTAGCACTAGGAAAAAGTTTCTGTTGAATTGAAAATCTAAGGTATAAGTCGAAAACAAACCAGTATATTGGTTTGCGGTATACCGGATTCCGGAGTGGCACAATACACTCGGTACTCATGACTACCATTGTTTAACATCTCTTCGCCTTCCTCAGTTAACTGTAGAATCACTTCGACAATACTTTCGCATTTAATAACCTATGCAGCAAGATTGTTTGAAACACTGTAGGACACGTACTCCATTGTAATTTTCTAAACTTTTTATTCCTCCAACAATCACTTGATGATCAACTCTTAGTTTGTCGGCTAGTCTATCCGACTTGAACTCGTTCTCCGTATCCAACTCATGAAGAATAGCGTTTTGAATATCCATCGGAAGGTTATTTCGACTGCTGAATTCGGTGTGTACAACAAGCAATAAGTGGGACGGGATTAAGGTTGACCAGATAATAAGATGATACTCTGTAATTTCAAAGCACGATAGGAGGAAATGCATCAGGGAGAAAATTTAGGTGAAACTTCCAAAGATAGGCATTTCGGCAGATACAACAATGTAGGGTCTCGCATTACGGTCTACTAATTCAACTTGTGACATTGCTCTCTAGGATATTGAGAGAAAATTAACGAGTCTATAGGCAGGAGTATTGAAAATAATCTTACCAATGTCTTGGAAGAATTAGAAGTAAAAACCAAATGAAAAGAACAATTGTTATGTGAAATAACAGGCGGAGGATGATATGCTTAAGCTGTATCACCTGACCTATCAACTTCATTTTTGATTGCTTTGTCAACTTCAAAAATACGGTTTACAGTCTTTTTACAAGCCTCAGAATGCTATAGACTTTATAGTGTACCTTTACATTTTTGCATAGTGCTAAACTATTTACTAATCAAAAAAGCATTTAATGTGTACCTAGTCTATGAAATCAACGTCAGTTCTTGCTAACGTCGATACCACATTAAGTGCTACAGCCAGAACTGCAGCTGTAGGTTGAATCTTTACTAATAGCTGACTGTGTGCTGTTGAGCTATAATGTTCAATCAAAGCAAGAAGTAACTTGCAATGAAATGACATCCAAGCATCATCTTTATCTAATGTTTGATGTAACGCGAGTCAGATAAGGGAGGAGTTCCACTATGTACTGTGCACTCGATAAGTACACCAGTGTTAGGTTGCATGTTGAACGGGAAGACCAGATGTCTAGAATCAGTGAAGATCAGTTTGCGTGGCTAATGAGCAGTCAACGGTATGTAGAATGATGAGAAACATCTACAGTTTGGTGTCGGTTACTTGTTCCTGACCGGTATCAACTCTCAGCACAGTTACCGTCAGTGTGCTCCCCAGTATCAACCCTCTATCACTCAAAAATGAACTAAAAGAGATCTTATTATAACTAACAATGTATAGTATAGAGTATACTGAGGAGAGCATTTCGTTTTGGAGCATTTGCTTAGGTAGTGATCACATGTAATAGCTCTCAGCTACAATCTGGAGTTTCGAGCATTAGGTAGCCAGGTACACTAACCACATGACAGCTTATGATACTAATTGGCTGCCAAGACCTGGTAGGTGTAACAGGATTGAAACCAGTCACCTGTTGAAAGTCAACGCCTAGGCAATGGACATGGCCTTAGGTACGTCTGACTTCACAGGGACTGATCTATTCTCCAGAGCTCATCTGACCGACTTGGAGTACACAGAAGTTATTGTTCTGCTAGATGAAGATCCTGACAAAATGCAGGGGCTTCTGAAGGTGTTGAGCAGAAATGTGTGTACGTTTCGCATGCGTTTCGCACCTGGCAATGTAAGGTGATCCTTTACGATTGGTCTGTAACCACTCCCAGTTTAAGGATAAGAAATGAAAGGGTTGAATAAGGTGATCACCTCACTTGGGAAGTTGCGTCAGTCCCAACATGTTGGTTTCTGACGGATACAGAAGGACCATTTGGCATTTGCCAACTTACATCATCCCTAGAACCGCAGAAATATCTGCCCACTTATTAGAGGACGAGTAGAGTGCACCGCAGTCAGTTCTGTCCTGTTTATCATCATCAATATCAATATAAAACCAGGCATTTCTGTGTTACGTTCTAAGTTGCCAAACCTCATATCAGCATAACAAGCAATAAAGTAGTAAGATAAAAGATGGAGAAAGAAAGAAGAAGCGTCCGAGAGCAGTAGAAAGTAGCAGAAGAGAGAAAGGAGGAATAAGAAAGTACGGAATTTAGTATAATGATTAAGATACACCTGTGTCACCGATATCAATTTAGACCCATATCACCTACAGTTTCCAACCACTGGTTTCTCTTGTCAAGTGGACTCCAACCAAGTAGTCTGCATCTCCCGGAATAGCTCAGACCAACAGTCAAAGACTTCATGCAGTGATGCCATGTTCTAATCTGTCCGCCCCAAGCCGTAACATTGGGATCGGCACCCCGCAGGGTAATGGAAGTGTGCTATACTGGGAACTAACCTTTTCTAGTTAACCTTTTTGCCGGAAAGGCAGCATCAGCATGGTAGTGCTGGTCATCCAAGGGAAACTCCAGTCACTCAGCAGTACAACTCCGCCTCCAAACCCCCATCATAGCACAGTAATATACACTATACCAGTAACTGCTTCTCGTCTTACCACTATCCAACAGACCTTCCTGGCATGATAGAACCTCTAGGGAACAAGCGATTTGGCCAACGTAGCTCATTGGGTCACTGATATGTAAGCCCGACTACCACGTCAAGGTAGCAGCTATCCATCCGCTTCTGGGATAAAATACAGCTATGAGACATGGCAGTTAGCAGGAGATTTGAAGAGACTACAGGTCTTTAACCATAGATGTTTTCGTGCAGCCTTGAGGTCAGGCGAAGGGTACTAGGCAAGATAGACAAGTCAGTTGGTGAGGTTGTGAGGTTGGACATGCGTTTTCCATGCAGATCTACCACCCAACTCGACGCGCTATGCCAGAGGAAGCTAGATTAGATTGAAAGAGGGTTCAGGGTGACCACACCACTCCATGAAATCTCTTACTGTTGGTTTGAGCCATGTTGGGAGATAGAGACTACCAGGCTGGGGTCCATGAGATGATAGGAATCAGTGGTTGAGAAATCTTGATGACATGGCTGAAACTCGGTCACAGTGGTGCAGATGTATTCACTCTTTGACATCTTATAGGGCTTGAATATTCGCAGCCACCCCTATCTTCAAATTGCTTATTCTATTACACAACCTTTTCTACTTTGATATCACTTATTCTACCCACCTGTTCTCTCTGTACTACTGTAAAATGTGGCAACCTGAGCCGATGCACTTGCGTGTGAGGTTCTGCGTTGATTGTGTCTGTATTGTTACCTTGCTATAATAAGAGTATCCACATCAATTATTAGTTTCAATCAGAAGACCAATAAACACGAAAGATTTCTACCATGCTTAGAGTCAATGCCGGCTAGAAACAAATGGACAGCACAACGGTTTTGCAGTAACATTAATATTATCTCATTAGATATAGGCTATATTTGCACAGGTCTCAGGGTTTGATACAAATAATTCCAGTGTTTCGCACGGAAGTCTGGTTCGAGAGTCCCTGATTATTTATCTCAAAACTGCTAAGATTTATACAAAAACAATCTATTTCATATCAATTTTTCACTCAGTGCACGAAATTTGTGAAAACATTTGGTCAAATCTTTACCAAAATTCACATAAATTGTTTCGCTACCAGTTAGCCCCACTTCAATCTTTTTTTTGAAAAGCTGGGGCAAGTTTTCTGTCTGATTGGTTATTTTGCAGTCAAGCCAAATACTATCATATCTTAACCACTAAATTCGACTTTATGGAGCAGGCCTGATAGCCTTACTTTGTGTAAACTGCAAGTGAGCGGATAGATAGAGAATGAAACGAGCAGTCATTGTAATGAATTTTACAGTCTCCATACAGCACCACACAGAATGAATGACTGGCTGATCGACTGAGAAAATAAAAGTAGAATCTTACACAGGAGTGAATCGGTTCAAGTTGCCACATTTTACAGAAGTACACAAAGAACAGGTGGATGGAAAAGGAGTGATCTAAGCACAGCTACCTACTGCTAAGCATACCTTGAAACTCAGCATTGCAGCAATACTACTTTGAAGATATGTGATGGAAGGAAGATGACGAACTATGTAAACCACCATAAAAGTAACTTCTATTATAATTTCAGAGTGTTTAGAAAATGAAAACAGGATTTTCCTGAAAGGTTTGCTGAGCAGATCACACCTTCAACATGAACCCAAATCACGCCTCATACTCCCTCAAGGTCAAACCGGGGTTCCAATGTCTAAGATCTCTTAAAGGGCTAGTGGAACCAATTGATTTCTTCGCTCTCACTTCTGGGTCTTGGGGAACGGTTCAAAGTCGTTGATGGGTTCCTATGCAGTAAGTCTACCCACTCGCCTGCTGTAGCTCGAGTTAGCTTACCGGCTGGTTGAGTGTTGATTAAGTTTGTAGGGAGTGAGTGATTTTTCCGAGGACTCTGATGCAGATGGGCTCCTCAAGTGTTGCGTCATCAGATGATTGGTCGAACTGGTTGCAAAAGAAGACAGAAAAGAGTTCCGGAGAAGTCATGGGAGAGGTAAGGAGAAAAGGAAAAAACAAGGTGAAAGGAAGCTGAACAGAAGGGAAAGAGAATTCTGTTTAGATTCATGGAAAAAATGACGGGAGAACTTTGATAAGTGGTTTGAGATCATGCAGTCAGAGGGGGGAGATGGAACGACTAAGATGGTTGGTGGAATATCATGCGGATTAGTTGCGGTGGTAACTGAGGGAGACGTCTATAGAGAAGTACAAGGTTCACTCGGTTTCGCGATGATAGTGGTGGCACGAAAGATTCAGTTTAGGGCTGGTTGTGTTGGTAGTGCGGATTGTGTAGGTTGTATCAACCTAGTTCGTATCCAGGCCGGATGAAGCCAAACTATGCATCGTTGCGCAGCTATCTAACCTTATGTTGAAGCTATCGACAGATGGAGCAGTAGCAATCTCGGCTGGCAATGCTTTCCGGTGGCCGCAACCCCGCGGGGAGAAGGAGTGCGAATGCAAGCGAGTTTCCCCCCTTTGGTGTGCGACTGTCCTAGGGTTACCCCGAGGCCGTTCGGTAGGACTTCACTCTTCGGATGACTTGCTTACTTAGTATTCTGTGCGCCGTTATCAAGTCACCACGTAACCAACGGTAGCTAAGAGAGTAAAGCCTCACGTATTCTACCCTATTCTCATGCGGTTTTGCCTCATTCTCACAACAGCCTTTGTTGCTTGCATCTAGACTTTCTCTAGGCGGTTCACATCTCTTTTCAGATACAGTGGTACAGTGACGTTGTGGACCTACAGGTGAGGTCGTTCGTAGGCCTTTTGCAATTTCAAGAAGAGGTCCGGATTGAGGGCATCTGATTGTCTGTGCCTGAAGTGCAGTACTGCGTAGGCGCTACAGGCATCTCCCGAATAGTTGGAGCTAGCGTCTAATCTGCCAGTCAGTGTTAGTCCCAGTTTTGTCTGCACGATGTGAAAAGTTGCTTTACACAGGGAGAGTAGGATACCTTCTGAGTCAGGGATATGGAGAAACATGGTTCGACATTTATCTAGTTTATATGCTGCCCCGTTATTATTCGTCCACTCTGCGAGTAATATGAGATCAATTTATAGTGGACTTGATTCTGCTTCGGATTTCACGGCTCAACATCCCCAGCACTGAGTAAAGTAGAGGAGCTGGGACTCAATGGGAGTTCCTGTACAAAAATAAGGGGTAGCAGATGACCTGGAATCGCTCCCTGCAATACTCCGGGTGATGATGCCCTCCAAGTTCAGCGAGCCCTGCTGCCTTTCGTGCGAAATTTTTCGCCGTCTAAATAGTCTTACGGCCAGGAGAGCACTTAACGTCGATACCCAACGATCATATTTCACCAATGAAAATGACGCATAAGGCTGTGTCAAAAGCTTTGGTAAAATCTAGGAAAATTACGTGAACGGAAACTCGGAAGTCCTAGCATGTCGTCCAGCTGCCACCAGCTGCCAGAATATTTGAGGTGCAGTACTCGTGGCGGGAAATGATCTGAAAATCCCTCCTGACCACCCCATTTGACAGTACTGACAGTTGTTTGCATATTTTTACCCTCGTTATTTGTGGTGTACCTCTGACCCCAGCCGGCGTAACGTTGTCTGGTTGTTTGACTGTCTTCTCTGACCTTTTACTCAGTATTTGCCTCTGTATGATTGAGGCTTATCATGAATGTTTCACCTTCCTGTTATATGGCGCTGGACTGTTGACAAGGTGATGTTTTTTACTGCACCCGACATTTTGTTTTGGTTCAACTTACGGTTGTACTGTGGTTTGACTGTTTGTCTTTTGACTGTCTACTGGAAACGTTTATTCGTTGATTTGACTCTGGTAGACCGTTTTCATCCCTTTTGTCGGGGATATTCTTATTGACTGTCAGGTACTTAACAGTTGTATTTGTTTAACTAGTTTTTTACCGTGTAGTACGTATTTGCACCCGTAGACGTTTTGGACTGCATGGTTACCCAACGGCACTGTTGAGGAATTTTTGCAATTTTGATCAAACTTATTGTTGCTTTGATAGTACTACAGATTTTGTAACGAGTCTACCACTGATTTGCTACAAACCGTGTTTTGATATTTTGATCCAACCTTTGACTGCGGGTCACTTGCAGAAGTTGGGAAGCCATACAGTAGGACGCAGGAACTGGTCAGATTCTCGTTAGTTGGCACTGCCTAGTTATCTCCCACGTTCAGGTCAAGACTGTTACATTTCGGCTGTTGCAGTACCTACCCTTTCTGAAACCATGTTGAACATCACTTAATGTCGCGTGCGTTCTGATTCTTATTCTCGTGATGTGTTCAAAAACATCGACTACTAATTTTGTCTGACTTCACCTAATTTGTTTATATGACCAAATTGAAGTTCTTGTTTCGATTGGTGCCACCACCGTATTTCTTTTTCGCCAGAAACTGCAGTAGCCATTAAACCGTACACATATTTCGCGGTGAAGAACAATTGTCGCAGGGTTCATTTACTGCTACACTACTGGGCAAGGTTTGTCTAGGAAGTCCTCCTGTCTCCCGAGATACGCTTAGGGTCTTACTCAACAGAATGAGACCGCCAAGAGGACAATTTTGGGTGCTTTAAGGACGGATTATAAAATTTCTACTTCATAGGCCTCTGCTTCTCAGGGCTGAGGTCACAGAGTTTCTGTATTCGTAAACCTAGGAACATGTGTGCAGCAAGTGGTTCACTGTAGCTTCAGCTAAAGATTTGAAGCTTCAGAAGAGAAAACGTTGAAGGCGGATCTATTTTAACCAAAATAGATCTCTGATTCTGTGGTCCAACTTACAATAATCAGTCGACGACGTATGCTTAACCTCACAAATCGATAGCTTACACGCGTTGACCGATCGACAAGAAGGTCAGAAGTAGACGAAGATGCACCATGTCTCTCTTTTATGGACTCTCCTGGCACGCCCTCTAATTTGCTTGGACTGTATGATGAGAAAGAAAAAGACATTTAATATTAGAATTGATGAGCGCAATCCCTAAACATTCAAGACAACTGCTGAACGTAGACTAAAACATGATAGATAGATGATGCTTCACTTCAGAATTCCTCCCTGAAGTGATAAAGCACGCATTTTGGGTCAGAAAGCTTTCCTCTGACTGTTTGAGCATGTTTCTGGGGTCCGTTTGAGGTATGTGACCACTATAACTCCTTTTTGGTTGGCGACAGATTTCACCGTCGCCAGCACAATCAACCTTGGGAGGTTTCATGGTGCTCGTTGATTCATTTATATGCTTAGAAGGATAAATGATGTAGTGCCGTTCACTGTGACACCCCAACCAGTGGCACATTCACGTTGAGAACTTGGGGTTTGTTCAGACCGCCTACCTTCAAACGGCAGGTGATCCTCCGATGCAAGTGGGCATATTGCACATGGTTACTTAGGCAGCCCGTGCTGACCTATTCCCTCAAACACCCTGCTGAGGCCTGTGAAAGCAATACCTATGTGGTTGGTACTTAATCAGGGCGACATTTAGCTTTCTGTTGCCAGGAGTGCTTTCTACGGGAGTGATCAAGACAATTATGCTGTCTAGATGACTCATTTTAACTCTTTAAACTATCTGCCAAAGGTTTTTAAAAACCATGCTTATCACTTATTGACCTACAAACTTATCGTCCTGCTAAATCCTGGTCCTATGGAAAGAAGTGAATCTGATATCCTCCCAATATGGTGACAGTACAGACAGGCTGCTGGACAGCTAGGATACCGTCAACGGACTAACTAAGTGTATTACAAGCTTCCTCGGCCGTATGCATGAAACAAGATCACCAGTCTCTATGTGGTAGTTGCACCACTGCCAGTAAGGTCAGTTCGACATCTTTGAAAGGTGAATTTTTGAGACATAAGGCTGCAAAGCATTTGTGTAGCTTAACCTCTGTCCCAAAAACTGATTTTTCACCGATAACTTCTTTTCCTCCCAACATAGCGAGAGGAAACTAATCAGAAGACATTTGAAGCAAGTTAAGGAAAGAAACGAAGTATATGTAAGTCATTTTAGCGGCTACTCTGACGTTGATTCTACCGATCTTATTTGCGAGAGTACTATAATTTCTTGCTTTTCATACCATCAAGATGTTTGGTATACGATGAATGAAACACTGGTTTCCTGCTCCTTGGCTAGACAGTGCTTCCCAGTCTTTGTCAATTTCTCTCACAGACGTTGTGATCAGTGTCCCTGATTTTCAGTCCTCATGTTTCTATTGGTATCCGGTTCTTCAGAAGTCACACCTCAGGCATATTAACGGTGTTGATTCACACATAAAACGATGTCATGTATCTACATCAGGTGGAGTAGTAGCCCGGGAACCAGAATTCCCACCTAAGGTGTGTAGGCTTTCCTCATTATGTTCCGTAAATTTAGTTAGTTGAAACAAGCCTACGAGGTGTCCTGCATACAGAAGGGCTAGAAGCTCTTTCGGAACAAACACTTATTATTTTACTTGCCAGAGGGTGACCTGAAAATAGAAGCATTTCAGTTGTCAGACTACAGCCTAAAAAATTCAGGGTATGCGAATTACTCTGTTTGTACATTAGCCAAAGGGATTGCCAGGCATCCGCTTCATTTTCTGGATTGTTACTGTTATTCATTCTCTTCAGATCACAAATAGGGCGTGTTTTGGAAATTTCATTTCCAATAAAAACTTATACTGCCTACTGCCATTCTACAGGCAGTGCTACTATTCTCAGTACGCCGTAAAAAACACGAAACATCCAAACCGTCGTGCTACATTTAGCCTCCCGGGATGTGGAATTGCTTGATTAATATTGGTTGCGAGTATCGGACAAAAACCATTTCGCTACAGGACATAAGTCAAACACAGTACTGGGATCACCACTCAAAGTGAACAGTAACTTGGTGGTAGTGAAAAGACATAAGTGCTGTCTAGTTATTTCGAGTCACAATCAGCACGACTGAAATGAGTGTAAGAAGCTGAAGGAAGATGAAGTTGATTATGAAATATTCGCGAAATTGGGATGTCCATGGATGTCAGGCTGGACTTAATATAATTACGTTGGAACTTAAAGGCGAGGAAATTCACAGCCGGAGTTGTACGCACAGTTTCATGCAGTACGCAGCAACTGTCTAGTTATAATATATACATATATATATGCATATATACATATAATACAGGTTACACGGAAAAAGCAGTTCGCAAGTGTGGTCATCTCGACAATATGAATTCATTGTTAGGATCAATAATACGCAATGTATTAGAAATCACTGTCTAAGGCACTTAAGAGGTGGGCTTAGGGGCAGAATGTTATCGTTTCGCAATCAAAAAAGGGCGAAAAAGTTAAACACCAAAGTGATTGCTCAGAAGATTGGAGCAGGTTCATTTTGAAACCAGGAATTATTCAGACATCGTTCGAACCACCAAATATTCTTAAAGATAGGGTGGGCGGTACAAACATGACATTAGACCTTGAGTGTTCTTCATGAAGTTCTGGTGGCATGATATACCCTGATAATTACGATTCCTGGGACCACACGTGAATGGGAAAGTGACTCCTAAAACGTGAAGACGGATAACAAAAGCAAGTGGAAGGCCCGTTTCAAAGCAAAGGTAAGAAATGCTACGTGGTGGTACATCAGCCATGGTATACATAGGTGAGTTGAATGTGGTGACTAAGTGAGTTGCTTGATGCAGCATACCAAACCAACCGTATGGGGATCAGATTAGGAAGAAGAAGTTGTATATGAAAGTAATGAAAACGAAGCCGAAGATGGATGTATCGCGACAGAACAAAGAGAAGGGAGGATGTGGAGTGAAATATAATTATATATAATATATATATAGGTTAGAGCAGGTGATGATAGGAACTTGAATTGTATGCATTCCTCATGAGGCTTCTGGTTTGCGATATTCAACGGACCACTAAGATCAACGTCACTTTATACAAATGAACAGGTGGTCCATCAGACCTGAAAAGTGAGTAAGGGATTGGATGTTCCAACGAGACTTCAAAAAGCATCCTCACGTCAGACATCAGGAAAAAATGGGAGACATTAAGCAACATCCCTGAAGAAACCTGAGTGGGAGAACACTAGAACTCTTTGAAAGAGGCGTGGAAGGAAATCTGTGTAACAGCGTTAGGAAGGAAGAAGAAGCAACAAGACGAGGAATGGATCTTGACGGAAACATGCAAGCTGATGGCGGAGAGGAGGATGGGGAAGCAGAGGATGAACTAGTGCAACGCAGGGATGAACAACGAAAAGAGGAACTGAGCCCAACGCATAAAACGCTGGACAAAGAAGTGAAGAGGAGTGCGCGCAAAGACGAGGGATACTTCTACGACACCCTTGCAAGTGAAGCGGAACAAGCTGCAGGTAGGAGGGACCTGACAAATAATCAGCTCACTATCTGGAAAGAGATCAACACGGATGAAACCAATGAGAGATGATGACGGGAACTTGGTTGCCGGAGTACAGAAACAAAGGAGACAATGTGCCGAACGCCTCAAAAACTCCAGAGTCGACCACAACCCGCAGCTCGTCCAGAAATACCGCCGGCAGCCCAGCCACAGAATCACCAGCGAACGCAGGCCCTCCGACGAAAGCAGAAGTACTAAACCACACAAGGTTGCTGAAATCCGAGAAAGCCGCAGGATCAGATGGGATTCCGCCAGAAGCAGTGAAAATAGACGCAGAGACAACGGCCGACATGCTCACATCAATACTGTAGAAGGTTTGGGGGGAAAGAAAGTTATCTCTCGAGTGGAAGAAGGGCTGCCTTGTCAAACTTCCAAAGGAGGGAGACCTGAGTCACTCCAGAAACCGGTGCTGAATCACGCTCCTGTCCACCCCAAGCAAAATATCAGCCCGCATCATCCTAGAGAGATTGAAAGATGCACCGGATTCAAAATTGTGACCGGAACGGGTTAGCTGACCGGCTTCAGGAAGAACGAATCATGTGCGGATCAAATTGCAACGCTACGCACCACCATAGAACAGGGTATGGAGTGGCAGCCAACTCAACCCAACCTTGACTTCATCGATTTCGAAAAGGCCATCGACAGCGTCAGCCGAGAAGTAGCTTGGCAGCCGCTTCAACACTACGGAGTACCATGAACTTTTTCCAGCCTGATTCAGCAGCTATTTGGCCACGCCACATGCCGGGTGACTCACAATGGAAAGCTTCGAAATGCTTTCGAAGTGAAGACAGGAAGGGTAAGACAAGGCTGCCTACTATCGATGATCTCCCTGATTATGGTGAACTGGACCATGCAACAAACTATGGGGAGCGAGAAGATGGGCATAGGCTGGCTGGATGGAAGAAAAGACCCTAGAAGAGGATTCGGGTCTCACCGATGATGATTTGTGTCTGATAAGTGAATAAATGAGTAAATATCCTTATTCTCAGGTTATGAAGTTAACATGAGAGAAGCCGGTTTACAGGCCTCATCAACTTGATAGTTTGAGAGAAACATAAAAGGTTTGGGCAGTTTTGAATGGTACAGAGGGAGGACATTAAACTCTGTCATGATACCAAGTGTCTGAACGGTATGAAAACAGCAGGAAAATATCACTTTACAGTACATACACATTGTTTTGAGTATAAGTCATTCCTACTCACAATTCTTATTTCGCATCAGACGGCATAATATTCGGTGTTTCCGCTATGAGTAGTCGACATGATTGACCCTTCTGCAAAACCCAATGTGTCGTCAGATAAACGTCAATTATAACAGTAATTCTTATGTTTGAAGATTTATTGACCAACAATAACTTCAATGAATTCGGGGATAAGTAAGTATCCATACAATCATTTAATTCAGGTGAATGTCTAACTTCAGGCGTTTCTCACTCCTTAAATGTTACCTTTTCCAGCAATTCAGATTAGTAGTACCGAAAATATTTGTTGTGGTGCAAGTAATTAAAGACTGGAAGCATTGTTCAATAGTGATGAATAATACACATGTGTAAAACTTCATAGACTTCACACTAAAGTATGCAACATTGTCAGGGAGATACACTGGCTGTTAATTGACTTCTTTCAGATGGATTGGTACAAAAGTACTAGAGAAATCTGTTGCATAGCATCATTACGGATGTGTTGTCTTTAGGTAAAGTGATCTCTCGGGTTTGATTGTTTATCCAGATTTCCACTGCATTTGTGACGGACCAGAAATCGTAGACCAGCCGTTGTGCTTGTGGTTTCGTATGTGGTATTATTAGAGTACTGGTATAGAGGTGAGTTGGTTGTGAAGCTGTTCAAGAAACAGGAAAATCGGGGCCAGCCAGTTGAATACCTTTAATATCAGTTTCCAGCACTACCTGTGAAGTAGGATCTTCGGTAAGTTGACACTCTTCGATCAGATTAATGCTTAAGACTTTCTCGTTAGGTCGATACTGAAGAGAGAAGATAAAAGAAAGCGCAAGGAGAAACTGGACAATGAAATACCAAGTAAATAAACCGGGACGAGAGAAGTTCTTGTCTCTTTAGTCATTCAAACTATATGTGAACTTTAATTTATGCACATGAGAATGACTCTTCTGTTTTTCTTACATGAAGTTCACGCGAGTTGTTAGATAGGGAGTTTTACTGGTAAACATAAAAGGAAAACTGGCTATGTATTTGTGCTGCACAATCCGACCAAATAGACTAGTAATCAAACACCTTTCATGAGTTCATTACGGCAAAAAGTACTTGAGATTCATGATAGCCTTACTGTATAAGTTTGGAGGTTCTAGTTTGTTTTCATTAGTTTAGAATGTATATATATATATATATATATATATATATATATATATATATAGTTACTAGGCGAGTGACAGACTCATCATCTGCTGAGAGCTCATTAAGTGCAGGCTTTGGTTAAACTGCATAGCTTTTGACAAATTCGGGTTTCCTCAACGCAGGCGTCATGGCACCAACACCATCCTGGAGTTTCGACCCAACGGAACGGCCCTGTGAATTTCTGTGATGAGGTTGAATACGCTGGTGGTTTCTTGTATATGGCGATCCGGGGCTTCAGCTCCGTGTAAGCTGCTTAACAGCGTTGGGTGGCTCTGACATTTCCGAATCCCGGCCCCCAGGTTTTTCGTGAACAAACCATACTTTGGAGACGGGTTTACTTGACGTCTCCAGCAGGTCATTGATGCCAACCAACTGACACTGTTTACAGAGGCTGTGGTAGCTTCGAAGGAAGTAATCTGCAGAAAAAGTCGCCGTCGGAGGTCCGTTGGACAATGGTCTCTCACATGCATATGACAACGTCATTACCTGAGTTGCTTCCTGGTTCTACATCATATGGAAATTCTTCTGAGGGTTGACGATTTTCGAGATCACCTCCCTTCAGAAGAGCAGCTTTGGGCAGTGAATGAAGATCGCTTACTTCAGGGTGAGACATTTGTGCTGTAGCTTTCTTGCTTAATTCTCACGGTAATGTTCGTGTGACATTAAGAAATTGGGAGTGAGGTTCTGTGACGTCCTGCCCCCGCAAGTAGGCTATGGAGTACGTAAACCAAGATCCTGGCCTAAACGATGTGAGTCACGTCTGGTATGTCATTGGATTTATGGGGTAACATTTTTCAGAGTATGGCCGTAAACAGACGAGAAGATTTATAATGTGGACAGATAAAAGTTGGTAGCGTGAACAAAGAAGTGCAAGAAACCAAGGAGGGATGAGCCCATTGGCTTGGGGGCTGGCCTCACATAAACCTGAGAGACTCAAGGGCCAGCCGCTAATCTACTGTACCATTGTAATGCCAATGAGTGCGGGATCAAGAAAGAACACAGCAGCTTAACTAAGTGGAACCGCATGTCTGATGGACTGTGCCAAAGGACAGAGGGGTTCCGATTGGTTGGCTAGAAGATCGCGCAAAGCGACAACAGGCGGAACGGTGTGGATCCTTGACTGTGTGCCGTCGGCCCAGACGGCCCGTTAAAACTATGTGGGTCAGCATCAATATGGAATTTCGTAATACCCTATGCTGCTGACTTTGGGGAGTTGTTTGACGCCATATATCTTTAGGCATAGTTTCGTACTCTGAGTTTACACCTCACTATTTTGATAAACTTTGGAACGTCTGGAGGATATAGAAAATGTTTTCGGGGAAACAGATATGCATGTGCTTGAAACCTTTCACAGGAGCTGCACCCCAAAATTTCAAGGGTTTTCTTAAAGCAATTGCCTGCGGGCTAATATCACATTATGAAGCGCTTTTCAAAAAGAACAGTGGGGTTTGACAAGTTTTGATTGGTTCATATTTACTGCGTTGAGGTTCATAACTCCTTGAGAAAACATTTTTCTGCCCTTATACAGTCTAACGACAGTTTCAGAAGATGTCTGCGTGGCTTGTCGCGGAAATGTCAGCTTCTCAGCTAAGGCGATGGGTAGTGAGCTTTGCTCTCAATGGACTCGCTGCTCTTGTGATTCCAGCCAGACATCTGGTTATTATGAGGCACTGCTTAATAGCCCTTCTGATGGTGATTGGTATTTTGTAGGTCCAAACGTAAGTACCAAATAGGCCTAGAGCTAGTGAGACAGAACTCCGACCACCTTACAGCTGAGATCTCTACACAAACCGGCCCTAATCTGAAGAAGTCTCATGGCCATAAAAAGATCCCTCAAGTTATCAGTAAGGGAAGTAGCGAATTCATCACTGTCACGGACTGTCTCTCCGTTAGCATGCCTTTAAAACAGATCCCCTGAGTGTTGAACGAGAATCTCACACTCGATAAGAGCCGAAAGAATGGTCTGAAGAAATGTAGACGGGTCATTGCAGTTAAAAATGGAATATTAAGTAACGATCGTAAGACTGACAAAGTAACGACCACTCAGCCTAATGAGAAGCCGAACCATAAGCTGAACATTGCCCCTCCTTCGCAGGCGAAAAACGTTCCGAAAAAAAGCAGGTCTTGGTCCCACCACCTGTAACTCAGGGTGGAGGCCACCTGCATTTCACCGCCAGCCTCGTTCAATCATCAAAAAACTCCCATAGCTGGCACCTCAGATCTTCCGAGCCACTCGCAAAAGGCTCATCGGAAATCTGATTCCGTATTCACGGGTGGGAATAAGCCCCAAAGGACAGACCATAACCTTAATCTTGGACAGCTTGTACTCTTCAGCGTTCAAGAAACTGGCTCCTCCCTATTGGCTGATAGTGTAGAACATGACCTTGACCAACGGAAAAGTGTTTGCGAACTCCTAGGAACCTCTCCCTGCAGTCCATCTCTTCAACGCCTAGCGCGTAATAAGTTCTCCCCCAAAGGCTCTCCCAGACGTTTAAGAGTGTCTCTTGATTGTACACGTCAGTCCGAACACATCCTTTTGAAAGGTCATCAGTTGATGAAACGTAAACCATCTGACGTCAGGATTAGGCCTGGTAGGCCCCGGTCAGTGCGAGAACTTCTTCGTAACAGCAAGAAGATTCACTCTCAAGAATTTTGCTGCTCGTTAATGATATACGGGATTCTGAATGTTCGGGTACCGATACCGCCGAACTTATCCACGACATAAATCAGTGGATATATATGTCAGCAAACTCCAAATCGATGTGAGGGCCAAAAGAATCAATCGTCTCCCAAAGCCGGCTCACCCCTCGACTATACGTACTCCCAGGCTACTCCGAGTAACCCTTGACTCTCCGGACATGGTTAGATTTACCTTGGAATCCTGGTATAACTTATCTGATGCATTCCCAGAGAAATAAAGGTGAGTGCAGACCCAGGGAACCTGGGCAGGCCGAGAGGCGATTCAGGCGCTTACCGCTGGCCAGCGCACATCTAACGATAGGACGGTTGGACGATGAGCAAGGGTTTTTATCGACCCTGTCCCAGGTCGAAGAACCCTGCACCAGTTCACAGTCAGAGAGATCAGTGTATACAGTAGCTCTTGGTTCCACCACTCTATCAAAAAACTTGTCAAAGCCGGCCATTTAAAGGCTGCAACTCACCCTTAACTCAAGCGGTTTCTGGGACTTCCGGCCCTCATACTCTTATTCGCTGTACCTACAGCAATGTACGAGGCCTACGCTCCAAGGTTAAGGTTATTGGTGGATGAGGAAAGTCCTAGCATAATGGCCTTCTGCGAAACATGGCTACCAGAGAACATAAAAGACGAGGAAGTTCGTTTAGAACAGCTCGGCCTGATTCGAAAGAGTAGACCGGAGGGTCCGGGAGGTGGCGTTGCTCTTTACACCCGCCCTTCCTTAAAAGTTCGAGATTCAATCTCATAGAACTGGCATTAAAGATGTCCTCTGGTGTGGTATTACGTGCTGCGGAGGTCCGTGTTTGGTTGGAGTTTTATACCGCCCTCCTGCAGCTGATGCCAAGTTAAATAAAATGTTAATACAGTCCATCAGAGGAGCCCTGGAACTGAACTTCCCACAGGTCCTCATTATGGGAGATTTTCACTTTCCTCAACTCTTTGTCACAGAAAGTCCACCTACTGCTCTGAAAGACTTTCGGGAATTGTTGCTGGAAAACTCCTTGACGGAACATATTTACCAGTGTACTCGCCGGAGGCCTGACAGTAAGGCATCCGACTAGATTATATTTACACAAATCAGCTCATTGGGGTAAGCAATTTGAATGTTTTCAGCCCTCTTGGCCTGAGTGACCATGCAGTTATCTCCTTCAATATTTCTGTATCTAAGCCACCCGTCCCCGATCAGCCTCTAGTTAGGAATTACAAGAGAACTGATTTCGAGAAGGTTTGGCAAGATCTAGAGGGTTCCGATCGCTTAAATTGCGATGACCTACTGGATCTTAATGATAGATGGGGTCTGTTGAAGAATGTAATCCTCTAGACGATGAAAGACAACAATCCTCCGATTCCAAGAAGAACCAACAAGTTCTACTCCTCCTGGCTTAGGTCAAGCGCACACAGGCTAATACGATATGAACGGTCGTCTTGGAATCTATGGAGGTGCACTAATAGCCCTTTGACTGGCCAAATTATAAGGATATCCGCAACAAATGTACGGTAAGGATCAGAAATGACTGTATAAACCGCCGGATACAACTTTGTAGAACCCTGGAGGGGAATCATAGGATACTGTACTCGTGGATGAAACCGAAGAGTAACAATTAACTACGTTTACAGGACCACGTTAGCTGGAAGATTCTCTATTCCAACTCCGAAGTTGCAAATCTACTAGCTCATGAATTCCAAAACAACTGTCATTTGAGAAACAAAACCCCGCCTCTGTCGGGCACGCATATCACAGAGGGACTAAATCGTATAGAGTTTAAGCCCTCTGTAATCATGGAGAGACTAAAGAAACTGAACCCGAATAAGTCTCCAGGAATCGATGGGATTCACCCAAGAGTACTCAAAGAGTGTGCTGAAGTTCTGTGCGCCCCACTGGCAAACCTCTTCAAATGCTCATTTCTGGAAGGCAGGCTATCCTGTGATTGGAAACGAGTGGCCGTCGCCCCAATTTATGAAGGTGGAAACAAACTACTCGCTTCCAACTACAAACTTATCTCCCTGACCTCTTCAGCTGCGAAGGTCATGCAGAGTATCCTAAATGACTCACTTCGTGATCACTTACTCTAGAAGCCAATCCTAAACGACTGTCAGCATGGCTGTCTACCAACTTGTTGACAGCTTGGAATAGCTGAACGCTCTCTGTCGAGAAGAAAAAGCCTATACACATCTGTTTACTTGACTTTTCTAAGGCCTTTGACAGGATAAATCATGATATCCTTTGTAAAAAACTTCAGCCCGTGGATGCACACGGAAAATCATCAATTTGGCCTAGAGATTATCTGTAAACCAGGTTGCGGGCAGCTAGAGTTGGTTCCTCTTCATCTAACTGGTTCCCGATGCTGAGTGGTGTGCCTCAAGGTTGCATACTGGGCCCACCACCGTTTCTTGCTTTTATCAATGATCTGCCAGGGGTCCTTAATTCACATTCACCATCATGTGCTGACGACCTGAAGATTTGGCGGGAAATGCAGGCACCAATGGATATTTCGATCTTCCAGGAAAGCACTACGAAAATCCTTGATTGGACTGCAGAAAACCTGCTTCCTCTCAACTGGAAGAAGTGTCGAATAATAATAGTTGACAAACATAAAGGCAGTCCCAGTTTTTACTCTCTAGGTGAAATAAATATCTGTCACTCTAACATGGAACAAGATCTGGGAGTTACACTAAATGATACACTAGGAGCCCCAGTTCACTGTAGCCTTACAGCCAATAGGGCTGATGGAATCCTGGGATTTCTCTCGCTAACCTTAGGGTGTCTAACTCATTCTGTTTTCACCACAGTATATGCTCTGTGCATTCTTCCTCATCTGGAAAAAAATTCGCTTTTAATGTCCCCATACTCGAAAAAGGACATAGCCATCCTAGAAAGGGGGCAGAGAAGAGCCACAAAGAAAGTGATTGGGTTACGGCACAAACCGTACCCAGACCGCTTAGTTGCTCTTCAGCTGCACCCAAGACAACACCGGAGGATCAGAGGGGATATGATGATGATGTACCACATCGCCCATAATCCCCTCCATCCCAACAGATTCCTTCTAAGCCTTATTCGGAAACGCTACCTGAGGGGTCACCCGTTAAGAATAGAGCATGAGAGAGCACGTACAAAGGTCCGCGCTAACTCATTTGCAGTTAGAATCTGTAAACTGTGGAATTCCCTCCCTTCAGCAGTTGTTACAGCCCCATCTCCTCTTACCTTTAAAAGGAGGCTAGACACACACACCTCGAGTCCTACGGTACCGATGGGCTATACTCGGCAAGCTTCCCTCAAATCAGATGCAATAATACTAACTTGAGACCAGATTAATTAATTAATCGTATCTCTGTCCTTTCAGGTTTTTCAGAACCGAGAAGATAGTTGTGACCATTCAAAACTCAGAACGTATTCCAATAAGACAGACGTAGAACCCAAGGGACCACAGTTCACTAATTCTACAACACGAAGTTTGAAATTTGAAGCATAGTAGGAAAACAGTCACTGGTAGGTGGTGATCTCAGAAACGAAACTGATGCACTTTCTGAAGTAATAAACCCTCTCAAAGAGGAATTTTTAGGGCCGGTCAGAAGATCACGGTCGTATGCCGTGAAATGTGTGTAAAATAATGGAATTCAGACACCCGATCACCACCAAAGTTAAATAGAACTGAAGCTGGCCACCGGCTTGATCTACCACAGTGAAATTTAAAACAACCTGGAACAGCTCCAGAATATTCAGAGATAAATGCTTGAAGATTAAATGATGTGCCAAAGGTCGTTAAAAAGATACCGCATGTTGTGCGATTGCACGGTAATGCACCAAAATCAAAATAGATTCAGAACTACTCTCCTATGTGCTACAAACATAACCACTGGCTGGAACAACTGAATTAATGACCAGACCCACTAGCAATGGCGTCTTGTTGTGGTTCTCGATTTAGTCAGAGCTTTACACAACTTCCCGTTTACCTCTTGAGCATTGGGAATTGGAAACTGAGAGTTGGGTCCCGTGGTTTTTGAAACAAGTGCTACAATATAACATGCTTTTCCGGCTCAACTCTGTGTTTGAATCTAAATCTTTTATAGAAGAATTTCGGGGACACTACTGTGGGAAAAGCAGATTTGAAAATTTTTTAGGTAGCAGATCGCTACTAGGGCACATTTTGATCTGTGCATATTTCAATTGTTTTAAGCATGCTTAGTACGGAAATATCCTTACAGCAGTAAACATGTATCCTTACTACTATAGTAGTGCGACTTCCCATGCTGTCGAAATATTGGTAGCCTGATGAAAGGTGAGGTCTGAAGATTACTTAACAGGAGAAACACCGTTCATTTGCGACGGCACATGGCACTAGTTCCTGCAGCGAATTCATGACTGGCTTGTAAAACTGTACCTCTATCTAGAACGACAGAAAATCAGTCCATACCAACTATGCCGAACTAGGAAATTCATTTATGTGATTTGTAGTCAAAAGAAATCGTTATGCTGTGACTTAATTCTCCCTAATTTTCTTCCGAATGTGCCAATTTATGGTTTTACGATATCCATAGAGTCTAGCTTTTTGCAGTGTGAGGTGTGACGCTAAGGAGTTGGAACTGTGGTGATGGTTGAAAAGTTAAGGATGACAGGTATTCAGGTGGTAGCAGGTTTGGTCGACTGGTTACCTTAGCTCACTTGCAAGACCTCCTCTCTCATATTCTGCTTTCCGTCCATTCCAACTCGTAAGAGTCGCTCATTATTGAATTATTACCCAGGTACAAAGTGAACTACCGGATAGGACGAGCTATTCATGTTTGCAAGTGTAGGCGTAGATGTTTTAAGGAAATGGATAGGAGTGAGTAACGACGAACGCAGCGAAAATGTCATTGGGTATGGAATGGTGATCAGTGATGCAGATGCGTTTGTATCGCCCTAGATCGGTCAACGTTCGAAGCTAGCTGGTTGTACTTCATGATCTTCGGTTTTCTTGATAGAAGAGCTTTCGAATGTGAAAGTCGCCTCAAGACAAATATGAAACTGATATTTTTAACATTGATATTAGGAATGAAGATGAATCTTTGATATTGTATGGGCTGTCTACAGTACTTGGTTAAATATATATGCTGATATCTCAGGTTTCCCAACCATACATTTGTGACGAGGTAGTTAGTTTGGTCTTCTTTCATGGTCTAGGCGTGCAATCACAATTTAAGCACGAAGATGTATGCTTTTCATCCATTGTTGTAAGGGCTGCATTGATGAGGTATATTAAGCTTTTGCAAAAGCAACTTTGTGCACCAAAGCAAAAAGTTTCATCTTCAGATTAACCGTAACGAGAAATGCCTATGTATCCTTCTTGAGTTTAGGCTGGAAAAGAGTAAAAGGTGACCAGTGGAAATCAGTGGTCACAGATTCGAAGTGATGCGCTTCAAAATCGATGACGGTGGCACATGTTCAGCCACATTATGCTCATTCTAATCGTCATGTTGCATCTTGTTGTCGTCTCGCCCGTTCTCTCTGTCTCATAGCGACTTCGTACGATTTTAATTTCTCAACCCCCTCTTCCATTTCTCTATTTTTCATCTTGATGCCTACGTTGATTTGTTGACGAGAGTTATGGAAATGTGGACTATTAGGCAGTATTGTAAGGTTGGATGTTGATCCTGACTTTTTAGTTAGTCATTTTCTATGCATGGGGAAGATATTTCTAATGTAAGAGTAGGGGGAGGAAATAGTCATTACAATTTTGATCAATTGTAAAACTATGGCGAAAATGTAAGATTGAAAACTGGTTATAAAGGTTCTGATTAGGAATCAAAGCAGTTTTCTTATTATAACTACACTGAGTTTAGATGCCATGAAACAGAGTGGGATCCAGACAGTTGATCAAGACGCCATGAAATTATCAGCCATTCATTGATATGGGAAACATGGCTGTTTCGATGACTACAAGCAAGATATCGATTCACTTAATAAACTCTGTATCCCACACTATAACTACCTGTTTGTTTTCGATGCTTGTAAACAAAACAAAAGGTTATATGTTGTGCAATGTGTTGAAACAGTACGTTATTGAAACTCAACAACCATTTGGAATTTCCTTGGACTAGCTAGACAGTGAGGCACATCTATTATGTGAATGCTGACTACGCTGACTAGTCGCCCATACTTCATTAGTTAGAACGGGTTTCGGACTTGTATTCCGTTAGTTAATCATCATCATCAAGATCAATATAGTTCCGATGGTTAGAAATCCACTAAATAAACGAGTGAGCTGCAGTTCTACATGGAAGTGTAGGCGATAGCACCACATTGTGCGTACCGACATTTTTGTGTTTGTAAATCGCTAGCTGAACACTGCATCTCAACCTAAGAAAACCGAGAAGCAGAAGATACTGGCAGTAAATACGAAGTAAGAAGACTTGGAGATCCTTTGAAAATGTATTCATTCATATTAGCCACGGAGGTATCCAGAAACTAAACTTTACAATGAATAACTGGCAACCTTTTAAAATCACATATTCAGTGGTTCGTGTTTAGTTGGTAGCTGTCTGGTTGCCTATACCCAGCTCGTTTTAAAATCTACGGTTTCTGATTTTTGTTGATTTCTTGACAGAAGTGTATGTTTTATCGTCTAAAAATATCGATGAAGGCGGACTGACAAATCAGGGTCAATTCTGACATAGGTGTGCATCATTTCACGTTGCCACATGTCATAGCAGCATGCAAAAGGAAGTAGTTGGAAAAAGTGATACTGAAATAAACAAAGGTGTGTCGGAAAGAATAAACAGATAAAATTTAATAATTATTACTATGATAAGAACTTGAAAGATGGGAAGGTATGTATGTTCATACACTGTTGTGACTGACTTTTAGCCATCGTGCTAGGATCCTTCCACCACTAATTCCTATCGTCTCGAGGTCCTCAGTCTAACAACAGTCATGGATTGATCTCAAGTCTATGTCTGGAGACCCGTAACCTTCGTCCAACCCAATCCTACTTCGATTAACATCACATATCATGGTAGGCAATTGGTCAGCCTTTGCAATACATGTTCTTATCACCTTATTTGCTGAAGGCTTAAAGCCCCAAAGGCTTACCTTCGTCGCCTAGTGTTTTGTACCCAACCTCGCAATTGCTCATGCAGTGATTCCATCACATACCACTGCCAAGTCTAGAAGGAAATCAGCAACAAACTGTTTCACCAATGGTTTGATAAACGCCAGTTATTCATGGACAGAAAACCTTCCTGTGGATTTTAATATTTCTTAATTTACCGTGAGTGAGTAATTAATGGTCCATGCTAGTGAAAACGTAATAGCTTAATAGTTTTATGGTAAACGGTTAAAAGTCCTAAAGAATTCACTGGCAAAGAAGTTACTAGTTAAATCGCATTCAGTGGTGTCGATTTTTGTACGTTTAGTACTTCATTTGTTCTATTTATGTTACTGTTAATCATTATTTCTAGTCATTTATTCCATCTTACTGAAAATTCCCATTCAGATGAAAGTTTACTGAATCATAAACCGTTTACATTTGCGAAATTCAACAACTTCCTACAGCTTGGACAGGGAACAGAAGGTATACAGCGTTACAATTAATTAAAAAGATGGACTTTCTTAGAAATTAAGGATACAAACCAGTTAATTCAGTCGTTAGAAGAGGAAGTCAAAGAATTGCCTTTTGTAAGAAGGAGCAATGACCTTTATACATTCGCTCAAAGTTGTGATGTTGTAAATTTGTGCTCAGGTGAAGATAACCCATCGAATACATCACAATTTCCATTACTTACAGGATTTAGGTATGTAAATTCTACAGTTTTATTCACCCTATGAAGTTATCCGTAATGTGTTTAGTGTTGGAGACTGATTCCGTCTCAAATTCCTCCTTACCTGAAATGGTAATCTGAAATTTATAGGAATACTCCCGTGGTCCTGAGAAACAGTAAATCATGAAGGAATCAGGTGAACTTTGATTCACCGGCGCAGAACTAGCTCCATCTTTTTCTTCAGGTATACGCATGCCTATCATTGACCCATGACTTTCAATTCGCTGAATATGAATGCGATTTTTAGATGTGAGAGTCGTTAGATTTTATAGCATTGCCTGATTTTGTAATAAATACCAAGTATTTATGTCATCCTCCTTACTAGTGAGTGGTCTAACTCTCATCATTGTATAAAAGGATGGTCTTATTCTTCATTTGATCATAGCAATCGTCCATTAGAACTCCAATTTTTCTCATTGTTAAGAAATTTTATTTTTATAATTTCATTAGGATTTCTATTTTATGGTGTAATTTGTAGCTGTTAATCGTTTGATGGTCAACAAAGATTGCTCCATGCAAACACAAATCGAAAAACAGTTGCACGACGGCATCTATTCTTCTAATTGTGTGTATGATTTAGACTCTTTTTATACTGATACCTCAGAAATGCAGTCGCCTAAGCACTGTGAGAAAAGCTGTAACATTCAGTTAATGAACAGACATAAACATTAAGAACTGTCATGAATCAAGATTGCTCAAATTTACTATAGTTCACATCAGTATATCAAGTTGGAAGTCAACACACAATGTCAATCTCATCAAGGTTCTTTAGAAAGTCACAAGCCATAAAATAAATGAGACTTTTAAGATATAAGGACAATGCATCTGAAACATCGCAAGCGATTTATGCTCGTGCCAGTGTGTCTCCAACGGTTACTTTTTGTTGTCTCATGGACCTCAACTAGTAAGCCTTCACTTCTGTTCACAGTTCAGAACAACAGTCAGGAACTTAATGAATTGGTGACGTATCTTGATTTGATTGTCATTAGCTTATCACAGCCTCATCACAATCCAGATGCTATATCACTACACTACATGTTAGATCTTTGCTTAGTATAGTCATATAGTATGTTTTCGTGAAGTACACTAACTCTTCATCTCAACTCCTTACTTTGGTTTGGAGTGTGAGATAAAGAAGTCTCACAGTGTCCATCTCAAAATCTGACTTTTATGGAGTTAGCTACTGTCACTATGAGATTTTCAGGGTTCATATAACTGCAAAATTTGAAGATTGAAGACTTAAGGACAATAAATACCAGATTTGAAAATTGCATGATTACCTTGTAGTGATTATGGACAATGAGTTGTGTGTGAAACGTTTTCCGGTAGACAGTACTCTTTCACTGTATTTTATGTCGAACAAAGTAAACGAAATGGGATTTAACTGTACCATATTGCACAAATTCAACCATCGTTTTGACAGCTTAGTCCACTTTCTGATTGTCATCCTAATTGAATAGAAATTGGAAAAAGTAATATGTACCTGGTAACTTGGTCACCGTCAAACATAGTTGAGAGGCTGTCTAAATAAATCTCATCCATCAGCCTTAGTCCGTAAGATTTATGCTTCTTTTACCAAACCCATACTGTAGTAATCTCTATACTCCCCGTTGGTAGTAGAGCACTGTAACTGAATCATTGTTTATTCCTTCTATTCTATTCACTTCGACCAGGTTAGTCAGTTAAGGTTATTAGCTGATACATAAATATATGAGTGACTGGTAACTCAGTACATAAAAGTGAGTTGCGTCGTTTCTAAGTCGAATAGAAAAATGTCTACTTATTGTTTGGACTATCCCTATGTAGGTAGCAGCATCTGGTAACTAGTTCACGTGGTAGATAAGTACTCATTCACTAGTATCGTAAGTCTTTTTAACACAGGTGCAAACTACTCGTCACTATACTCATGTTTGATAGCGAACTGTCAAAATTTTCATATATCAGTAGTTATGTCAATGCTTTTAAAAGTATGACGGATATTTCCCACTATACAGCTTCTATTTGTGTCACATTTGCCTTCATAGTGATGTTACTGTGACTGTAAGAAGTTGTGTACATAATTCTGTGCTGTCAGTTCCACTTCACACCTCTGAGATCTAATATGTGAACTTTAGACGTTAATAAGTTCTCTTTTTCACTGTTTTCATTGGATTTCTCGCATTCAGTGGCAACACTGTAGGTAGTTCTAAGGTTCAGCAGCGCGTATTGATCATGCTATGGAGCTATCATTAGTCTAACACAACTATTCTTCATCCTCTTAAGGTACCATTTCATACGTTGGCCATCTCCACCTCTTCTAATCAGTTTCAGGGCAGTGTAGGGTCCACTGAGACGGGATACATGACACATGTTCAAATTACTGAGACCATTATTTCGAGATGGCCGCACTATATGAATGATGATCTTCATCACACTTCACCTTACTGTTTGCTAAACCTAGGTTTGGTTGTAAGTAGCTGATGAGTAGCCACTGTATGAATTGCTATCATGGGATGAACAATAGTTGTGTTGGGTCTGCATTTACTGGGAAGTGAGAGTTTTCTAGATATGTCTTTTTTGTTGTTGTTCCCTCTATCGCCCTTCTTCTATTTCTTATTGTTGTCTGTCTTCCGGATACGTAGCGACAAAAGGCAGCCAGTAGGGGTGTTGTTTTCAAGTCATGATCAAATCGTGTACGGTTCATGATTTATGCATGCACTGACATGAGAACGTGATTGGAGAAATTCGACCTCATACAACAAATCAGATTGGTTCATTGATGGCTTCACTTTCTGAGAGTTTTGTGAATACATATATGTCATGTATGTGGGTAATAACACTTTTCGTTGTTTTTGCAGTTACAGCTGGTGTTTGTTTTGTGATTTTTCGCGGCTAAGTGAAACGGAAGGTTCTGAGGGGGGGGTCAGTCGTTGAAGTATTTGGTTGTGGTGTCTATTGAGTCTCAGTATCATTATACCCACGCACGCAACCCCACTTGGTCATAACGCTTCCTTTCAACTATTTTCGTAGAATTTTTACGTGACGCGTATCCTGTTACCCTTGGTGTACTGTAATTGCATTGTAGATAATAAATAAATAATATTCATGGTTGAAAAGCAAAACGGTAAACTGTTCACTCAAGCTGTCGGTTTGATATGTTTCAGTATTTCTCACCATATAATTATCGAAATAGTTTAATCTAGTAGAATAAATCGCTTAGTTTTAGTTTACTTACTCTGTGCATTTTGTGTACCTAGGACATTCTTGTTGAGTAGTGTTCTTCCCTGGTTGAAAGATCTAACGGGTATTCCATTGTGTGAAATAAAGTCGATTTGACCTCATCGATTTATAAACATGGGAGTAAGTATGCTATTTGTGTGTGTGTGTGTGTGTGTGATTCTTGTTCTATTTTTTTACACCCCGAAAAGTTTTCATTTTCTACTGGTTACCGTATTATCAAAACTGTTTAATGCAACTCAGCTTCACTGGATGTATTATGAAAGAGTTAGTCAAAGTTGTTGTATGGGGGCTGACGTTATACTACCCGATTACCTAGACTGAAGTAGTAGATGGGTTGGGATTCGAACCCGTGGTGCATTGCTTGAAAGTTGGGTTTTTAAGTCATTGTATTGCAGAGTTTGCAGTAGGTGACTAGTGTAGTAAATAGTAGCATGTGGTTGTTATTATGGTGTTATAACTGTATCAGTATGATTTCACCACTGTTTTCTCTATATTCGTTTATGCTGCATCTGAGTTGGTAATTCATTCCGTATGGATCTACAACTTCTTGTATAGCCAATTTATGCGTAGACTAGTCGCTCGATTATCCTCCCAACATCGGTTATATGCAGGACAAGAACTGCTACTCATTATATCCATGCTATTTGTGCTCTAAATCAAGTCATACATATTGCGATTGAATTGTATCCTCACAACATACAATAGTTCACAGAAGTAATATAACTGATTTTACGCATACAAAACAGGGTTAAGCAAAATAACTAGTTTTCGCCTTACTAGACACTTTTTTCGGGAACGTAAATCATATGAAAACAAGTGAAAAGTCAATAGGAAGTGTTTGAGTTGAGCTGTATCATAGTATTATTCAATTGGTGAGGTTATCAACCTTAGTCGACTGTGGTGGCTGGGGCATGTAGTGCGCAAACCTAGCCACCGACTACCTCGACGTACCATGCTTGGGAAAGTTGGATTAGGTTAGAAGAGTCCAGGTTGGTCAGACAAAGATGAGGCACCGGTACATGAATTCCATGACTGTTTGTCTAAGCCGCGTAGGTAGGTATAGGGTTACTTGACTGGGGTCACCGAGACGATAGGAATCGATGGTTTAGGACTCTTTGTGACATGGCTGAAAATCGGTCACAATGGCGCAGATATATTCACTATTTGATGTCTTCAAAAGCCTGAATGTCTTGACTAAACCTACTTTTTAAATAACCTCCATTCCCATACTTCTTTTTATATTTTCATATTAGCCATTTTCTATCCACTTGTTCTTTGTATACTATTGTGAGGTGAGGCAACTTGAAGTGATGCACTTGTGTGAGAGTGCATTGATTTTGTCTATCTGACAGTATTACTATTAAATAATTCCCAGATAAAAGGTTTTTTAAAACAAACAAGATACGACTAACATTGATACTCATTTCAAATTCATGTGTTCCTTTCTTCGGTCTGTATAACATAAGGTGATTAGATGACTAGGTGTATGGAGATCATCAGTAGAAATTTGTGTATCTTGTTTACTGACAAGTTGTTGACACATTGCTCAAGTGAAACTGGAGTATCAAGGATTCCGATTTTCTTCCTGAGATGTCAACGTTTGGTGTTCATTTTTATGAGTACAGTGACTAATTTGAGCAGGATGGTGTAGAGGAGAAGCTAAAACTATTGAAACAAAGCCTTGTGGAAAACGGTTGTTCATCACGTTTTGTAGAGTGTGATAGTAGACATATCATAAAATATTTGGAAATAACTACTGTGCCAAGAAAAGAGGTGTGGATTAATCTAGAATCCAGAGGGGATATTCCAGACGAAATGCTTAAGAAGTGTCTGACAAGTTCACTAAGGAAAACATCTTATGCCGCATCTCTACGCTTAACCTGCTTCAACTGTTCCTTGGTCGACACTATCGTTACCTTGGCTATCGACTTCGGTATCCATCTACATGCTGACCAGCTCTTCAGGTGCTCAATCACCGTTGCCTTCGTAGTTTAGTCCATGTGTCATGAGACTATCACATCAGTAACGTAGAAGTCAGGCTAGAGTCTTAGGTAGGAGATAGCGGGTTGTTGAGGTTTATGAGCCTTCATCGATGCAAATGATTGGGGCATGTGTTACGCATGTGTAGTCAGAATGCCCCATCGCAAAATGTTACCTGGAGTGTGTTTAGCTGGAAAAATGTTGAAAGCAGTTGGGTTGAAATATGGCATCAGTTCATTTAGTCCCTAACTGTCGGTTTGAGCCATGTAGGCAAATTTAGACTTCCCGGTTGTGATGCGCATGTCAACTGAAGCATGTAGTTGGAGATTCTGTATGATATGGCTTAGAATCGACCTCCCTGGCGCAGATGCATTCACATTTGATTTTAATCGTCATACAGACATACTGACAGATATCGAACGACATCGAGTAGGTGATCTATCAACTAGATGAAGATAACTTATACTTTACCAAGTTCGTGCAGTTAGTCAGTCAATAAGTATGAAGCATATCCCTTCAGATGGAGTTAATCAAACGACCAGGGTAATCCAACCTCTAGTACAGAATAGTCAACCAGTCAAGCCGGCATGACCTTCAATCCACTCAAACGCAAAGACCAAGGAATCACAACGAAGCTGTCTTAGTGTACTTCGTCCCAACAAATGAAGTCAATTACCGTGTTAGTTGCCTGCACCTCTGAAAAAGCGGGGGGCAAAATGTCAGTCGGTCAGGTTAAGCAAAAGCCCATACACTAATTAAACGATCAGTCGGGTTGGGTTGGTTGGGAGAGTCACGTATCATAAATATCCACGTAGAGTAAATTTACTTCGTTCCTTTATGAAGCACTGATGATCCACTGTTGACGATATATTGGATGACATCGAGTTGTTTGCCAACCGAAATCTCACATCAGAGAACATCTCAGTGTAAACTTCGAAGTACTCAGCTACAAATATTCGTGGTATACTTTTAAAAAGTAGAGATTAGTTAGTATTGTGTGGTTAGTGAAGCGATTGGTCATATCTCCTTTCAGTCTATTTGTTGCCGAACATATTTCTCTTCTTTGTACATCTGGCATTCAGTGGTCCAGTGATATGAATACTGCAATTATTTGTCACCATATATTGGTCTATTTTTTCTTCACTGATCGAATTTTGTGTAGCAAAACAGCTTAGCCAATGTGTACACTTACAATAGACTATCCCGAATTTAGTGAATAAACATGTCATTGCCTTCCACATGCTCATTATCACACACTTTAAAGTGGGACCTTATATGTTTAACTAACGATCTCTACTTTTTGTACCTTTTCATAATTTTTGTTTTGTCTAGATTATCTTCTCTGCCACGATGACGAATTGGAAGGTCGTCGTATTGCATTTATCTGGTATTTAGTCCCTGATGAGTGGGACAGGGAAAATAATGGTGGTGAATTACAATTGTTCGAGAGTGAACCGGTCGATGACAATAAGGATAGTGTGAATGCAGGAAAATTTATGCCTACAGCGATTTCCACTACTTTACCACCAAAACGCAATACATTCACGTTTTTTGAAGTATCACCGCGATCGTTTCATCAGGTAACAGAGTTTCATCTTTAATAAATGTGCTTATGTAACTGTGAGAGGATGTGACAGTTTTGACGTAGTTTGCTTGGTGGTGACCGTCAGTGAATTCACTTTCCGTCTTGTTTGAGACTCGTCAACTAGACGTACTTGTATCTCAATGAATGACTCGAGCCTGACACTTCGGACACCTGAGAGTGTTATCCATTAGGCTACTGATTCGTTGGGAGCACTTCTTACTGAATGGTTACCAGTTGTAGTTTATTGATTATCTTGACTTCTCTCTCTCCCTCGCTCTTCACAGAACGAAGATGAAGTGCCTAAACGAGATACTAACTGTGGTGAATTACTCCTGTGGTATTGCTGTCTATGGTGAATTTCTTAATGATACACTAGTTGTGATTTTCATCATATGTGTCCACAACTTGCAACAACATTCATTTGTCTAAATGAACCTTGTGGGCTGTACAAAGCCATATCCTATTAGAAATTCAAGATTTCATTAAGTTTTAGGTTAAGTTCCAAGAAGTGATGATGACGATAAAGATATTTATAGAATATGAACTGGTTCGTTGTTAAAGAGCCATCTAATCGTGTAGCACAAATGTGGACGATGCATGCACAACTAACATGTCTCCCTTCCTTTCGGGTAATGTCAGGTTTTCAAGCTGTTGTTCTAGATCATATGTGTATCCATTTAGTTAGTTTGATATGGGGAACATTTCATATTTATTTTCTACAAGTTCACATTTGTTGTCAATAAACTTCAATTTGGCTTTTAGTAACCAACGCGTTCCACTATGTGTCTGTGAAACACCACCATTAGAGGTGGAGGACGTGAGAAGGATTGACATGTTCCACTATTGTCTTCTTCGTAGGATAGGACGCAAAAGTCAGGCGTAGAATTTAAATTTAGTTGACGAGATTATGAACCTTTATGGATTCATTCTGCTGGGAGGTGTGTGACGCAGGTCTAGTTGTCATGTGCTAGTCGCGCACAATATTAACTGAAGTGAGTTGGACTGAAAAAAGAGTGGACGTAGTTAGAATGTTGGTCTGAGCAGTGTGGGAAAATATAGACTTTCAGGTTGAGGTCCACGTGACATGACTGAGAATCGATGTTAGTTACACAGGCGCATCTGCACACACTGATATCGCTTTTTAAATCGATATCAGCTTAGAAGTCGACATTTTCCTCGAACTAAGGTGGTATGTTCTATTGTCTATTGGTACATATAGATGTTGCTCATTGACAGAGGTGAATATCTTCCAACCAGAGAGTGTCACATTCGAATCCCTCTCCAAGTAAATAAGCCTCACCGACCTGGTGGTATCTGAAACTCTCACACTTTAAGTATGATTCGCAATCTAGTACATAAAACAGACCGTGATTCGTTGTGCTGTACTAACATTTAATGAGATGACCTTGAAGAAGCCATTTTTATTGGTTAGAATTTTTGTTAATTCATCACCGACTGCATCTATCGTCTTGTAGGTTGCTGAAGTCTTGGGTCATTCCAAACGTGTATCATTGCATGGATGGTTTCATGGACCAAGTCTGTGGACCGTCAGTAATAATACAGTCCAGTCGATTGAAAAGATTTCGCCTGTACACATAGAAGTAAGTTGTTTAGGAATTGTTAATTAACGTTTCATTCCTTCGTGGTTTGTTGTTTGGAAACGACTCTATGCCTTATCAATATTCGTGACTCATTTGATTATTTTATCAGAAAAGGATTGTCGGACTTTGGTTCCGGTTTACTTAATAGCTTTTAGATAAATGTTTTCAGTTTACACCATGGAGTACATTCAGAGTAGGATTGGATTTCGCTTGATTGTGAATGTGTAAATCAACTCTCAACTACTGCATTACAAGTTTCAGGCTAACACTGATTTCCTATCCAGGGATTGCATGTACATAATTATGTCCGATTGCAAGTCATATTGTCTAAGTTTCTAAGCATTAACTCGCCGTCGTCATGGGTAAAGATCCTTTGTGGTATGGCTCAATGTTGATCACAATAGCACAGGTGTAGCCACTCATCTTCGATATTTTGAACATATTTACTAACTTTGGTAGATTGATTTGTTCTCTCTCCTTTGATACACTTTTCAAAGTGCTAATTTCATTCTTTTCTGTCCACTTTTTCTTTGAGTGGAGTTGTGACGTGTGGCAAATGCATGCATGATATGCAGGTTTTCAAAAGCTATGCTTCTTCTCTGGGAGTGCCCCACATTTTCCATTTATGTTTGTATGCTACTTGCAATTGTTTCAAGTAGTATAGATGTTGAGATTGAACCGTTTTACTTATTTCAGTACTGTATGATGTATCACTGCTATCCGCATTGTATTTCTGTTTTGTGGTGGGTTCGCCATGTATGGGGATTCAGTGTCAAGTGGTTCGTCTTTTTTGCGTTGGGGGATAAGCATAATGTGACTAGTTATTCAGTTGATACATTCATCAACAACTGTGAACACATTCTCTTCTAGTTGGCGGATAAAACGAAAAGCCGGTGGTCATTCGTATCTCATGTGGTCAGTAATTCAATTCAGACCACCCTGTCTTTCATTTATGTTCATGCCTGTATTCTGCTATTGTTCTACTTTGTATTGGACATTTCTTACCACCCATATTGTATCAGGTTTGTGATCAACTGAATAACAAACAATAATATCAACGCTAAATTCACTACATGAAAGTGTTTAGGGATCTTGTATACTGGTGGAAGTGTGCGGGCGGTTCACATTCATGGACTACCCACTCTGTGAGAGGCTATTTCTTTTTGAGGCCTGCTCACTCATGGCTGTTTTGAAAGCTCGAGATTTTGCTTTATTGTTTTTGAATTCGACTAGGGACCCAGGTCGCCGTGATTGGCATGTCGTGGGATAGTTAAGAATATGATATTTTTATGGCCGACCTTTTCTTTTCCCCACTTCTGATGAGGTAGGTAGTATCAGTGTGGCACTGCCGGTCATTGGCGGTAAACATCTTACTGCTGTCACTCTCCCGTCCAACCAGCCGTGCGACTTCGCCCTCAGACCCTCTTCAAAGCATAATAACTTATACTACAGCAACAACTGCTTTTTGTCTATCCGACAGACCTTTCTGATACTGTAGGACCTCGAGGGAACACCTGTTACACCGGAATAGCTCGTTGGGTCATTGTGATGTGCAAACCCGACCACTGTGTTAAGGTATCAACTATCGGTCAGTTCTTCCAGTTAAACAGATTTGGAAAAGCAAAAGAACTATGTTTATGTTTGTATGTATGACTTACTCATATATGTTTTGTACTTGAAATGATGTGTATATCGAATTGAAACAGGTTAGTCAGTGACCGTTTCATTATTTCGATGAACAAAAGTACCTGATCCTCCTCATGGATCTCCTCAATCCACTTAAATATTATTGATGGTAGACTTCCAGGCATTGGATTATCGGGATGCTGCATGGGTCAATGATTGTTGGTGTATTTCATTCGGTGATATTTGTTAGATGATAATTCCCATTGGGTATTCTTGCCGAGTTGCCATAATTCAATAACGGTGGACGTAGTTTATTGAGCAGTTACTTTTCAGTAGGACTCAAATAGGTTAGATGTGGTGTATAGGTATAGCGGAATGTTAGAGACAATTCTCTTTCCTTGTCTTCATTGCTTCTCGTAGAAGATTTTGAGCAGTTGATATCTGTAAACCTTTCATCTTTTACATTCTCTCTTAGGTCTTGGCAGAATTTCCACACTAGTTTTCCATAGTGTTGGACCATTTTTAGGCCATATATTCATAGCTAACTGTTCCGTTGGATATTGTGCTCTGTTGATTCATATAGATATCTGAAGGCTTTTACTTTGTATAAGGAGCATTATTTAAACATTATTATTCGATTTGTTAAAGTCATGTGACTCAGTAGCAGTTGCAGTTACTATTGAATTGTCAAGTGAATGAAAGGAAATACGTGAACGATACTGACGCAATGAGACACTTGGATTGGATACGAATAATCACTGTCCTCTCTCAGTATCTTATGCTTCAGTGAGCCACGAAGATATTAGAAGACAAATACAGACCTGGACTGAAAGGAAGACACTCTATTCGACACAAAACTGCATCAGTTGCATACAGTTTCAAGAATATATGGAACCACTAGGTCAAAGTTAAGTAGCTTATTCTTATTGGTCAACTGTAGGATAAGATTGTCCAATAAGGTTTTTCCTGACCACACAGCGATATGAAACAAACATTGAAATGCAAAAACTTCTACCTTAGTGACTGATCACTTAAAATGTTAATTTCTATTTAGGCCGCCTCCTGTCAACGCACCCGATATTTGGACATGATAATGCTTGAGAGCACTTGAATTTAGATAATGGATGACAGAAACAGCAATATTGGTAGTTATGGTTATAATTATGTTGGTAGTTATGTAGGGGACGAGAATGTCGAATAGGTTAAGTAGGATGTTTAGATAGCTCATAGAGGGCATATGACTTACAAAGCTGGTAGAGCTAATAGACAAATGAAGGGTTAGGCAATATTAGTTAACTGAGATAAAATGAATGCGTGTTTTCTCTGCAAGTTATAGTTATCTGAAAGATTAAGTGAGACAACATTTCCCAAGGAACTGCAACATTTCAAATCCATTGTTTTTGGTTTGTTTTACTTATTCACTGAGTATCAGCAAGACTATTTGTCATGGTTTAATGCTAGGTGATAATCGAATGTGAAATAGAAACCTGGATTGTAGTAGAATTGGAACTAGTGGCCTGTGGTTTATCAGCTTGGTGCTCATCACAAGGATATCTGGTCCCTTATCAGGTTTAAGAATGATTATATCTGATCTGTTCTGTAATTCTCTCAAAGATTTGAAGTGCTATCAACTCAAAATGCTTCTTTGTCTTGTTTCTGAACTATGGAATTGGTGAGAAATATCAACTAATTTAGCCTTTAACCAACTTTGATTATCTGAAGAGATAGGGACAAGAGGGCTCAATTGGCCATAGAGATTTTCAAACTGAGCATCAATATCCAATGGAGAGATTTGCGTGTATGGAACTGAAAAGTTGAATCCAAGGGGAAGTTCCTCTTTCTCATGAATTGAAAGTACAACAGAAGACAAATTAGTCACATATTTTTCTGGGACGCATGGAAATGAGTTTGCATGAATGTCATTAGAAAGGGATCTAGACAATTTTTGCCTTGTTCTATCCTTCGTTTTACTGATTACGGAGCTACAAAAATTGATGAATTTAATGTGGCATAAAAGAGAAATATCCGACAATACAGATGAAGCATGAGTATGCATTTCAGTTAAGCTGCATAACTTCTCATTGCAATTATCTATGTGTGATTTCATAAGCCATTCCTAGATATACTCCTCAGTCGACGAAAAGATGGTTCAATAAGACGGTCAGTTTACAGAAAGCCTATATGGACAGGACAATTCCTGAATTTTCACAGTTTTCAACCATCCAATACAAGCGAGGCCTAGTAAAATGCCTGTTTAATAGGATCTATCGTGTCAGTACACCAGATGCGATGAATGAAGACACCAAATTACTGACCAAAGCACTTAGAGAAAATCGATATCCGATGAAGTTTATGAACCGTTGTAGAGGTCAAGTAGCACTAAAGCCAACTCTATACACGGTCCCTAAGAAAAGCTTCCATATCACTCTACCATACAGAGGGGAGCTAAATAGAATCATTTTGAGACGTAGGCTGACATCAACCATTAGGAAAACGTATTACGTGGCGAATCTTACCATTGTGGAGAAAACAAAACACATGCTTCACAAAAAATCTAAACACTGTATAAGTGATTACGTCACATCCCACTGTGTTTACCAATCTACATGTGTGTGGTCATACATACATAGGGAGGAGTAATCGAGTCATGCAGTTGAGGGTGGGAGAACATGTGTCTAAATGGCTTCAAAAACAAATGGAGCATAGAACAGTGATAAACGCTGGCGGGAGATGACCCTCTTCATCTATAGCTAAACATATCATAGAAGCAGGTCACAAAGTTAATGTCCAAACAGCTTTCAAAGTTTTATATAGAAACAGTCATGGACGTATTCTGAGGTTTGCGGAAGCCATAGCTATACACAATTTGTTCTTACACTACACCTACCTTGGTAAACTTTGTTTTCTACCAAGATAAGGACCAACTGTGTCACTTGCCGTTTGTTCTCATCTTTCTTAATTTTAATCCCCTATTGTGTTAATTGTTGTATTTGTCCCCCCACTCCTCAGTTTAATATATATTGACTTGACAAGTGAATGTGTGATCAGATTGTTCGAAATGTATTGTGCAAATACATCACATTGTTCAGATAAACTTCGTCTTCTAATTACCCTATCGAAATTCATAAAAAGGACTAACTGTTTCAAATTTTTTGAAGAGAAGTATTAATATGGTCGAATGCTATGATGTGTTACACCTGCTATCACAGGAAAAGAAAAGTCGAACTGTTATATTTATTTATTAGACGACGTATTCATTTCTAATCGATCGATAAATATCAAGTCACTGTGTTGATTTATATTGACCTTTCTACACAACTTTATCACTTTCCAGTCACTTTAACATGTTTCACTCTACGTGGTATCAATTCATTTTTCGTTTTTTTGGTGTGTATCCCCTAGGAAGAATTAGTTTATCAGTGGATAAATCCAGTTTACTTTAATCCACAACAGGTGAACAAAATTCGACGGCGGTTTTGTAGATCTTCAGAAATCCAGTTGACTAATTTTATAAAAGTAAGTCATATATATATATATATATATATATATATATATATATATATATATATAATCTCGGAAACGGTGATGAATTTATGATTTAAATCAGGTAATACGAGAGATGTTATTCATTCAGTAATTTTATAGGGCTTGGTTGATTCCAACCTGGTATTCATCATGAAGTGACATCGGTTGAAGAAAGATAGAAAACCTCAGAGCACTGCACAGCTGTTTCTTCCTAGTATGTGACTATTCACCAGTTCACACTAAAGATGTTGAGGCGTCGAGCCTGGGGTTCCCAAGTTTCACACTGAACTTATTACCACTCTGTGAATGAGTTCCGCTTGCATCAGCGGTTCTAGAGTCACTCCATACTTACCACTGAGTAGTGTACGACATTTGTCCGTTGCTACCCTTTGATCTCCAATAGATGTTTGACCGATATCGCTGTAGTGCAAACCACTTTATTGTTCTTATAATTACCACTGGAAGAATCTGCTTCTTCTGTTGGTTCACCAACTGTGACCTGTAGCACTCGACAACCAATCTGTCTGTAAGACAAGATTTTAATTGTGATAAACCGTAGTCGACGGTCGGCATGTGGATGTACAAGTTAATTCGGTTACCTATGATTGAGTTTCACTTGATGGATTTTCCGCTTCTAAGTGAGAGCATAATCTTCATTTGTTTTGCGTTTAACAATATCTATCATCCATCGTTCAGTTTTGTTAAGTTTGTCAAATGAAGTGATTCAACTGGAAACGGTTTTCTGTATGAAGGCTTTTTTTCACAGCAGGTGTTATATTTTATGTACGCAATACACGCTGTAGACTACGTTTACTTGGTTTACTCACTTCAGTTGTTTACAGCACTTATTATCTACTATATAAGTCGTAATACTGTCACTAACATCCTATTATCCTAGTGTAATCTGAGCGTGGCCATTTCCCAAATCGATTCCCATTTACAATTCTTAGCACTTCAACAGTGTGGACACATTCAGTTTGTAAGCCTTGCCTTTCACCGTATTTCGCTGAAATATCTCCGTGATGAACTGACATGGACGTGTAGAATTACTTCATCATTTCAGTACGACAATGCTGTAACAGCCTAATAATTTGAGGTCAGTCGTATCTACAAATAATCATCGATAAATCTCATTAGTAGCCAGTGTATGAGAGAATATGTAGGCCGTACCAGGTAACATCATAAACAACATTCCAACGACTTATCAAAACATAAGATAGTTACTCTCTTCTTGTAGCATATCATGCGATATCACCTAATGAGTTGAGCTTTCCAATAGCTACTTCGTATGATCTCAAGTATGACGTGATTGGAAATAATATTACGTGCTTTAAAAATTGACTAATATAGGTGCTTGTACAGTGAGTGAGAGGTCGTTTACATTGTGTTTGAGCATTTCTCCAACGGTTACTTACTTTTTTCTCAGGGAATTCAACTGTATGCCCTATTTGAGGGAACCAGAGTGGACTGATGGTCATTTGTTTGCTACTGACTATGCAGATGTTTTCAAGTGGGTGGGACAACTCTGTATGAAGCGTGGTTGAATCATCACAAATTCTATTGACAGCTATTTTCGTTTAACAGGGATCTCGTCGTGAATGTGAAGGTGATTCATTGTGCATTAACTTTCTGTATATAAGCTCCATATGATTCCAGTTAGTTTAAAGCAGTCTCCTTGAAGACTGGTATCTCAAATGACTGCCTGGAACTATAAACATGAACTGCGAGGAAGAGTGGATTGCTTACAATCACTCATATCCTTCAATGTGCACTGTAATGCCCAGAGTAATTACACTGCAAGAAACTTGGTTACATGAACTTTATGATGACAATTCGGTTTTTCTGATTGGTTTCAAAACTCTCCATATGTATATTTATATATACCCAGTCGTATGAGATATGTGTAGGAACTGTTGGGAAAGAGTGCCCTTGGAAGCATTTCAAACCACACCCAAAGTATGGTGAAAATATACAGATGATACGCTTATTTTTTTGAAATCAAAACGTATTCACAGTTTCTTCAAACGTGTTAGCGCAATACTAACTGCAATCCAGTTTACCTATGAATCAGAAAATCTAGAAGAAAAATTACCCATGTCACATTGAGAAATCAAACAATGAGATGATGTCAATTTATATAGCACTGTTTACGGGAAGCTATGATGCTGGATTAGCTTTCATATTGTCTCACTCTATGTCTGTGAAGGTAGGCGTAACAAAGTGGTTAATTAGTCGAATTAGGTGTTTAACTAGTAGGTCAAAAGACTTAATTAAGAAATTCAAACATTCTACTATCTAATAAATATCCTTTGGATTTCAATAAAAGGGTAATACCAACTCATATGGGAAATAAAAATAAGTATATCGATAATTATTCTGATATGCCTAAGAGGATTTCAATCTTCTTTAGTGTTTACATGTTAAGAATGGACATCGTTAATTTCACTTTCAGTTTTTGAATTAGGATGTTATATAAACGCATGGAGAGAGAAACAGTATAGACTTAAAGATCTTGTAGACATGTTGAGACAAGATAATCTAATGTATCAATAATAACATGTAATGACCGTGAAATCAAGTAAGTGGATCAAAGTAGCCTCCCTTAGCAGGATAACTCAGGCTGGGCACTGGGTGTCGTCTCTGTCAACGAGGTAAGGGTAGATACGTGAACTTTGAGACCTTCTCTGTTAGTAAAGGTGCATATCCTGTTGCGCATACCTCATAGTTGGTGACGTTTGGTCGACCTGGAAAACTGGGAAAGGTCCAGAAAACAGAAATAGATGATTGTAATTAATTTGTATGTTGAAGAACTAAAGTTTAACGAAATGCACAATGAATGATAGACCTTACTGATATAAGTAATCTAGGGAAATGGAAAATACTTGACTATCGTTATTCATGAACTGGGTTATAATCACACTGTAGGAGGAATAGTTTTAAAATCCATTGTAGATAGGTTGTAAGAGATTGATTACTGAACTTTTGTTCTTCGACTCAGCACCTGTGGTACATGCAACACGAATGTGAATCATTACATGTTTCAGACAGTTACAAAATTGTACTAACACTAGAAATAAAAGAATAAAGAGTTGCTGGACTACTTGAATTTCACATCTATGTGGTTGCTTTTAGCATGATTATGAACAGTAAATCGTTCTCGAAACGTCATCCAGTAAATTAGATGGTATCACTATGTACCATATGAAATAAACTAATTTAGTATGCAACCAATAAGTCAACTTAGTCCTGAAGTATACTTTTAGTACGTATAAAGGTAATATAAACCAATTTCTCTTGTTTTTTAAACTTAGGTGGATAAATGGAAGGAACTTGTACAATGCCTAGATGGCATACCTGCGAACAACTGGTTTCATTGTGGTCCTGCTAACAGACGGTAAATGTGACATTGAGTAGTGATGTTTTTGCCTTGATTATTTTGCCTTCAGAAAATGTTTTTTGTTGAAGCGTTTTCTTGTCTGTTGACATTTAGATGAATTGCACTGCCATGCGTAGAGGGGAAGATGCCCAGGAATCAGCATAACTTTGTGGTTGTGGTTAGCAGAAGAATCCAGGACGCACGTCTCGTCGTATTCAGGACTCGTCAGCTGGGTGTGCCTGCACCCGAGTGGGGAGTGATGTTATCCTCACTGAGAGTCGAACTTCGTACACATCGCTTCAAACACCAAAGCGTTATCCACTAGGCCACTGAGAGACGGTAGCCACCTCTTGTACAACGGGTATTAGTTATTACTCTTTGTTGGTAGCCGCAACAGACTTAGACTGAAACAACTTCAAATGCAGCCATACAGAAACATAAAGTCAGTCGTTGAAGTCCCTGATTGATCGTCTAAGCGGTGTACGGGAATGTAGAATACTTGGTTGAGGTCAGCGTGACAACGTAATCGGTGGTTGTGGACTGTTGGTGAAATAGCTGAAAATCGATGTCATTGACGTAGATGTATCCAAGCGTCCTAATCACTGTGTCGTCTATACACTTCGGTCTTTTCTGCATCAGTTCATTTCAAAACCATCTCTTGAGAAATATACCATTAATGAACAACTTTAGTAGGGAATTATTCAGGTTGATCTGTAGATTTCGCTAGCGAGATCAGAGTGATCTAATCACCGGATGGCCGTTTTCGTTCGCTTGGGGTCGAGTTCACCAGTGGGTGTGCCCAGATAAATTCATCTCAGATCTAAATTAGTTCAGATCACCTGGATCTGGCTAGCTGACTTGCATGGACCAGTATTCGTTCAACACGATGATCTTGGCCTTGACATTTCCTACAGTTGAGTAGTTTTTCAACTGTTGACATGGACCGTACAATTTGCAAATCATTTGCAAATTGATCATCCTTTTGAAGGTATGCTGGTCCATGCAAGTTAGCTAGCCAGATTCAGGTGATCTGAACAATAATTCTGCTCTATGAGATGAATTTGTCTGCGTATGTCACTGAAGAACTCGGTCCGAAATTGAACGAAAAGGGTCGTTCGGTGTTTAGATCCCTCTGATATGGTTGGTGAAATCTACAGATCAGCTTGAGTGATTTCTGACTGCTCAACTTATTTAGTAGTAGTATATTTGAGTAGTTCATGACACCTTTGTGTCGGAGATGAAATCTTGTGATCTTGGATGCGGGGTGGTCGCCAACAGAAACCCTGTTGACACCAAAGTTGGTTAGTTGGGCAACTACTCAGCTATAAGAAATGGGAAGGTGGACAGTGAAGTTGGTAAGTCATTTGGAAATTAAAATTATTTTCCCTTATAATTTACTTGTTTGTGGCTAGGAGAGGAATCCAGAACGCGCGTTTTGTAAAATATACCAATAAATATTCAGGCAATACCGAGGGGTCCGCATAGGAATCCGTATGCCAACAGAGGTTGGTCAATTGGATACAGTTTAACAAGAGAGAATTACAATTATATCAGCAACTAGTAATGCAATCATTTTCGTTTTAAGCAACTGTTATGAATTTTACGATATTTTCATACTTTTTTTTTCATTTCTGAAGGAATTATGACTGTCTGTCTGTCAGTGAAGACATTGACAAATTTACACCTGATTTATGCCGTCAAATTGTTCGTCTTTTCAAATCTGAAGCAATGCTAGTGATATTGAGTGATCTCACAGGAATTCAATTGCATCCATGTGGGTTAATCAGTGAAAGTGGTAAAACTGGTGTTGATGAAGATATTGCCAGTAAGGTTGGTTGAGTGCTCATTGAAATTTAATATCAGTTAACTAATCAATAGAAAACGAAGTGTTTCGTCGTATCTCAAGTTTCTTCAGCATTACTTACCTATCATCATGTAGATTACAAGTTTAAATCCCTGAATTCAACTTCTTTGCTTGATGGAGCTCTGGGTTATCAGTCTAGACAGTCTGTAAATCGCAGGTTCGAGCCGCATTCCATCCGGCAAACTTTGATCACCCAGATGGTATCATTTATCCTCACATAATAGGTGTAGGATTGCTCACGTTTGGTGTAATCACCGTGTGAACAATATTGAGGTCAGGTGAAGGGTACCCGATAAGATAGATAAGTTGATTGATTAGGTTGTGAACCTTCATCGACTGAAATGGCTTGACATGTATTGCACATACCGAGTCACTGTCTACCTCGACGTGCGATGCTAGGGTCAGTTGGATTATGTTCGAATAGGGTTGAGGGTGACCAGATGAAGATGTGGGACCAGTCGATTGACTGTTAAGTGTGGAAAGTGTGGACCATGTAGCTGGTGTCTCCGAGACAATAGGAATGAGTAATTGAGGACATCTAGTAACATGGCTGAAAATCACTCACAGTGGCGCAAATGTATTCACCCCCGACGTCGTCTACAGCTTGAATATTTACACTAACGTATATCTTCATATTGTTTATTCTCTCACACAACTTTGTTCACCTTGATATCACTCTTACTCTATCGACTTGTTTTTGTAAATTACTATGAAGTGTGGCAACTTGAAGTCACGCGGTTGTGTGCTAGGTTCTACGTTGATTCCGTCTGTCTGCCTGTTCGCCTGTACATCAATTTCCCAGTATTGTGAATTCCCACGTGGTTTCTAAGATCATTTGGTCTTTAGTCAGTGTATATTCCCTTGAAATTTCCAACACCCCAATGGTGTTTAGTTAATTTTCATTACCTAAGTATCACTTTTAATATCTTAAGGAAAGCCTTTTATTGGTGACGATGTGTCGTAACCTATAACAAAGTGTACTAAACTAGCATTATTCACTACATCATTGAATACTCACTCCAAAAAATCATAGTTTGTTGAAGGTGAAAACATAGTCATCTAGTCAAAATTTTGATCTAAGGAAGATTCGGTTGTTTGCTGTTGAGATGTTTAAGAGCAGAATAATTCAACTGTCTTATATTCTGACATGTTAGCTGGTTGGAAGCAGTTAGCAAGAAGTCCTATCTACTAGCACTCACCAACAAGGCGTATCGGTAAGCTCGAGGGAACTGATGCCCCCCTCTTAGGTCCGATTTCGCATCCGCCCATTGTCTTAGAGACGTCACCGCTGAGCTATTCGGGCCTCGACTGACTTCTCGTAGGACTGGGTTAGTTAGATACATCGATTGTTGTATAGTCCTGAGTGCTGACCGAATTCTATCAATCGATGGTAGCTCAGTGTTAACGTCGTTGACTGCAACACTGGTTGGCTTGAATTCGGATCCTTTGAGGGGATATCAGTTCCATTGAGGTTGCAGATACACCTACCTAGCTGACGAGTGTCAACAATCATGAAACGTAGGTTGCACAGGGCTCCTTACTGATTACCTCCAATCAACTAACATCCAGCAAAGTACACCTCGTTGATGAGCTTCCTAACTTGGTGGCCATATTGCAAAATGACCGATAGAATTCGATGGGCGCTCAAGACTAGACAATATGAAATTAATTGCTCTTCAGTGACCAGTCAGTGTGATATTCTTATGTCTGTACTAAATAATTGCCAGAGTCCTAGTTCTGTTTGTTAAGCGTATCAATAATAAAAGCGTAACATGCTAGAACAGAAATAGGGATAAAGGACTCGAGTAGAAGATAGACAAAGGTGTGTCAAAATCTTGACATCTATTTTCACTCTATCATCAAGGAACTCTGAATATTTTCGCTTAACGTCTCTTAGGCCCAAGTAAGGTGGTCAGCTTGTAAACTAATGCCATATAGTTTGCGTTTGGATACCGTTAATTATACATCAACTTCATCTTTCTCCTGCTATCATCATTGTCTGAATCGACAGGAGTTAAGGTGTTTATCAGGTCTTCTTTTTGGTTGATATGTTATCACAAACCTCCGTATCGTACTGACTGTAAAAGTATGGCTTATTGCTTTAGATATTAGACTTTGAAGCAGTAAGTTCATGATTCAGAACTCGCTTCATCCATTTTGTCTGAGGAGACACACATTTGTTTTGAGTGACACATAAAATAGTGCACAGAAACCCATAGTGTGCATAGGCCAGGTACTGTTTCATTATACCAATCAGCTTTTATTTACTTATAAACCTGAGAATTTTTACTAAGATGCATACTGCAAGTTGATTGACTCACGCTAAAAATATTAGCTATTTGATTGAGATTCAGTATGACTCACGTCAATAGTCAGAGACTTCGTGGACTGTTGATCTAATTACCGTTAACCATCTTTCAATTCCATCCTACTTTGGGTAACATTGCACTTCGAAATAGGCTTTGACTTGTCGGAGACTCACCTCATATTTTAGCCACGTCAGTCGGTGAAGGCGCACAACCTCATCGATTGACCTCTCTTTCTTGCCTAACACCCTTCGCCCAACCTCGACACTGCTCATATGGTGATCCTTACGAATAGAAGCAATGTTACGAAGACACCTGTAGTCTGTAGTCTCTGTATACCTTTTATTTTCAACGGCTATGTCTCACTTTTGTATAACAGGACAGAATGGACTGCAAGTCAGTATGCTCATCCTTCAATAAGCAGTTGGATATTTCGTCGACGCCAAAGATGGACGTACTCTGTTCTCTCGTATCCGAGTTGAGATTTTGTAGATGACCAACCCATCCGGACCGATGCAACTTCCGAAGTAGGTGAGGTGGTATACTCCTTCTACCACTTAATGCCTTTATAGTTAAACTAGGAGTATCTGTCCACCGGTCCGTAAGGTTTATCTTAAATGTGACCAGTACTAAACGTTCGCCAAACATATACAGATTTCTGCTCAAGGCATTGGAAAGATTTTGTCAACCTCTTCACCCAACTACAAAATGTCATCTGTTTACTCCAAGACAACCACATGACCTCTAGGGAGTAGGTCAATCTTTGCGAAGTCAGACGTACTTAAGGTTATTTTCACTGATATATATGTAACGAACGATGATAGCAGGCATTTTTAGTGGACACCGCTTCAGATGACAAATGCCTATAAGTCTTAATACTGGTGTGGGAGTTTCAGCCGAGGGTCTTGATTCTCACTACATACTTGCCAAGTACTTCATTCTCGGCCAGAGGTTCCCACTGAGCCTATATGTTGACATAGTCGAGTGGCATCATTAGGTGAAGAAATGCGCCAAGTGTTGGCCATCGGTAAGTATGCCTGTGTTCAAGGACCTGTCTAAAGGTGAGAATCTGATCGATGCACCCTCTTCTAGGTCTGAAAGCTGACTGGTTTTCTCGAGCTGCAGGTAGGCTTTGGAGAACTATAGACTCAATGATTTTAGGCGCTATGTTAGTTAGACTGATGATGATAGCCTTGTGTTTGTCACAAGAAGACCTATCTTCTTCTTTGTAAACTAGAATCATCAGTGATCTCAACCAATTTCACGAAACTACTTCCGATTCCCGTACACTAACTACCAACTTCGTTACCCTGCTCAATGAGTTTCTACCTCCTTCCTTAAAATCTTCTGGCGGCAAACAATCACGTCCTGCTACTTTGCATCGTTTCAGGTTTGAAATGGCCTTCTCAACTTCTAGGAGAGCTGGAGGATAACAGAAGCCTATCTGAAGTTACTATATTGAATCCTGCGATGTGTCTGTTACTAGGCAGGTAGTCACAGGAAAAGTCAGTAATGTTACACAGTGTTAGGTGGCTGTTGAGCAATCGGCAGTAAACCTGCTCGGTCTAGGTTTCATGCTGGTTGACACTCATTAGCAATGCGTATTTGTCACCTCTAGGGAATGGATGTCCGACGAGAGATTTAAACTCAGATCGCTGAGTGCTGTAGTCAGAGACGTTACCACTGAGCTATTCGGATTGCGACTACTGACCTTTTGTTGGACTAGATTAAGCACACTAATTGGTGATTGGAGAATGATGAATTTCATGTTGCAGGTATCCAATACTTTATTATTGATAAATTCGACTTAATAATGGTAAGATTTATTTTCTCCTAGTTAAAAATGGTTCATTGTTTGTTTGAACAGTTGCGTATTAGGTGTAATTTACCAATTAACATTTTATTCCACCAGTAACACGTTAACTTTTAAAACAAAAAATTTCCATTTCAGGCAGTTGAACTTGCTCCAGAGTCTAAGCGTATGCGAACTGATAATCATCTGAACAACTTAACAACAACTGATGATGACTGTCCAACATATTTAACAGAGCCTTGTTTACGTAAATTTCATAAGGGCAGTTATACTTTACTCTCAGATGTTGATATGTTAAATCAAGGTTGGAGAGTGGAATGCATACTACACATTCATGGTTATTGTGGCAGTGGTCATGGTGGCGATTATGATTTGGTTTGCCAGGATAGTAAAATAGAGGACTGTAGTCGAATCAATAGTCGATCAGCTTGGAATTCTTCATGGGGTGGACAAATGGTCTATGTGACTGATGGTGAAACAGATGAGGTAAGTTCAATTACTGAGTTGTGCGTTTATTTTTGTGTATGTGTGAAGCATAATTGTTTTTAGATAGTGTGTTTATATAAAAAAAGGTTCTTAATTCATATTCGTTTCTATATGATTTGACTATTTAGTGAGCATTGTGGCTGAGTGACCCAACCACTGAACTTTCACCCAGTAAATTACAAGCTCGAGTCCCTCTCCACTAATCAAGCTCTTGCCACTCAGACAATTTCATTATCTTTTACACAATCGATGTGGTTCATTGCTCAACACACTAATGTGCATGTAATTACTAAGTTGCATTTCTTTTCGGTTTTTGGCATGAAAACGGTTTATACTCACTAGAATCACATCAGCTCTGGTATCATTTTTACAAGAGGTGGTAAGACAAGTTCATGCACTGTCTCGATGATATCATCTTCGAAACCTCAACTCGGTTACAGTAGGCCCGTTTGGCACTTGTCACCTTAAGTCATCTGTGGTGCCAGCTGGCAAGATACCCTACTATCTATTAAAGGACAACTGGACTGGACCGCAGTCCGTTCTGTCCTGTTATATGGCTGTGAGACATGACCATTAAAAGTAGATAATATGAAGCGATTATAGAATTTTGATCACAAGCATCTTCGTAGCATTCCTCGCATGAGCCGTACGAGTTGGGGGTCTGCCTTGTTATACTAATGAACTGAAGAAATGAAAATAAAGACTTCAGAAAGGCCTTATCGCCTAAATTATTTGAATTATTTTAAATAACATACGTAAGACCTATTTTCTGTCATTACTGTATAGCTTGACTCAGGAAACTTCTACTGACTCCTGACTCAATTCCATACAATTATTTGCTATGAAGTAATTCTGTGTTAATTGAAATCAGTTACTGTGTATTATTCCATTTTATATGTTTGGGATCAGTTGTTACATTTTTGAAAAATCAGTCATGATACACACTGTGAATATGTAATTCAGTTAAGATGACGTTGAATAAATGGACAGGCAGTAATCAGTCTTAGTTCTCAACTGTACAGCTGGAGGGAGGGTGCGCGAGGGAGAGTTGGTAACTCATACGCATGGTTGAAGAATGACTTGAAAGACCACTCTACAAATTACTAAAATTTATCAATCAGGTTTCGCTATTTTGGCTTGTAAAGTGATAGCTTTTCATAAAATACAGAAATGTAATTGGTTATCTCAATGGTTTTTAGGGTGAACTTTAAAGTTATTCCCGATTGAAGAGCAGCAAAGACGATGATATTCAGATAGTGATACATAAAGTCAGAATGATGTATCGATATCGATGTTGTATATCTTTCAGTTGTCAGCTCAAATGCATGATAGCAAGGCGTATAAGTTTACTTGTTGTCATAAGAAATTAGTGAGTAAAGTGTCTTGTTTTCAATCAATTTATGCTACTGTCTTGTTTTCATTTTTCATAGTTGCTTACAGTCACACCGTCTGACAATGCTTTGACTTTGGTGTATGTCGATTCATGTACAACGAGTTTCTTGAAGTATATCAAGAAAACAGCTGGTGAGTCTTCCGTGGAAAAGCTAAGCGATGAAGAAGGTAACCTTGATAACTTACCGTCTGTTGTTGAACCCTCTCATCTGAGTGAAAATCATATTGACAAGGAATCTGTTCGGTTCTATGACTTATTTGTCAAGTATTTTGAGTCTAGATCAGATCTAGAAGAAGATGTGAACAGCCAAAACTGTGCTTTGGGAGAGGATGATGATGTTATCAGTAACAACAGTGCTGATGATGATGGATCGAGTTTGTCACCGTCTGAGGACGATGATGATGATGATGATGATGACGAGGAGGAAGAGGAGAAGGGTGAACAGGAAGAAGTGGACCTAACTTAAAGTTGACCTGTGTACATACATACATATATATACCTTTAATTAATTATATTTTCTAATGAATAAATCTCTTTATATCTAGTGCGTTCGTTTACCATAAGAGCGTTTCTGGACTACTGACATTCATCAGTGTGTTCCTTAGTCCAAAAAGGGAGTGGGAAGCATCGTGGGTGTGTAACGCGCGCAGACCAACATTTGCTGCTATCTTATCATGTTAGTTATCTTTCTCCATTGTAATTACTTAAATAAGTTGTATTGACTGAAATGGATGCCCGTTTGGGGTCCCACCATGCCCAATACACTCAGTAGAGACCAACAGCTGCACATCCATAGATGAAGTCATACTGCAAACTATATGATGATAGAATTTTCCTTGAGAATAGCCAATATCTGGGACAGAGCTACTCCTCCTCCCCCTCGACTCTGTCGATAGGAGCGATTGAAAAAGATCCCTCTTGGAAAGAAAATCCTTCTCATCCCATAGAGTTTAACCGCTAGTGGCATATTTTTTTTAATGTAAAGTCGAAGCAATCAAATCTAAATATCTTCCCTTCTTTACTTGGTTTTACGGAACGAGGAAAAGTGTTTCCACTGTGAGATCATTGAAAAGAGGTGGATTGATACTTTCGTTGCGTAAAGAAAAAGTCAGAACTCTTGTACAGATCACGTGAATATCCATCCAATAGCCAATGTGCCGCACCTATTTCATCTGGGCTAATTATACTACTTGGTTGTCTAAACCTATGCAACTGTTTGGAAGTAGAACGCCCTGACCAATGAGCTACAGATTTTTATTATTATGTATAAATATTCAGAAAGTCTACGTAAAATAACACTTAACTCGGTTTATTGCAATATTAAATTCACAATGGAACGGAAAACCAGTGACGTGTCCAACTTCTCAGATTTAGATTTCATTTGATCACGAAGTGTTGGAATTTGTCAGGATGATAATTCATTCGAAGGATATTTGAAGTGTACAATAGCTTAGCCTTCATAACTTCTTTGCGTTGAGTTATAATCAGATTTTGGTGTGGTCACTGTATAAAATAGCTGGGAAGTTGTGTTTAATAAATCGGTCAGAGACGTCAGTCTGAACGGTTTATAGTTAAGTGTGGCGATGAAATACACCCAAAGATTAAGATGAGTGGACTAGGAAAAAACTCCACATTCATCTGACTAGTATATAGGGGTAACTATATCATCGTTAAAGTTAATCGAATGTGGGAGACGATAGTCAGCACCATATTTTGAGTGGCCAGACAGATACTTTATTCACAGCGCACACTTTTCATTTGATAAATAAAAAGAAGCAACACTGGCATTTGAAGCGATTTTCTGCTGGTCCGAATCTCGTAACAGAACTATTCACCTACATGTGAGTACATCCAACTGGCCAGTCACCTACACAACGAAGCGCATGCAGTTTTCTTCCTTGTTACTCACTACCGATTGTAAAGGGAATAAAAGTAAGTAACTAAACTTTGAACTTCATCAATTCACAGGTAGAGATAGATGAGAAGAATATAGAATTTGGCAAATATATGCTTGTCTGAATATTTTCGCAGATATCTTTAGAGAATGGAAAAGTGTGAATCGGATACAATACATGAAGTAGCTGGAGAAAATGTTTACACGATAATTATTAAACAGTACAACTCAATCAAGTCTAGGTGTTTATCTATTAGGCCATAAAATACACCAATTATCTGATCCGGATTTTCAGCACTAATATCAAGTAGTGTGGTCAAGATTAAGTGATAATTACGGATCACTGATTCACATATCACCTGGATGAACCCCATGGTGGATACAGTGAAGTGAAGATCTGGCTGTACAGCAGCTGGGTGTCATAGCTTAGTCGATTGAGAGCTGGACAGGGATCCCGAAGACCACTGAATCGAATCCTGTCACAATCCCAGACTAGCTGGAGAAGACTGGTGTGTGCACTGAAACGAACCCAACTGGTCAGTATTTAGACTAAACATTAGTCTGGTCATATCACATGCAAATATCTACTTCCTCACAATTCCTGCTTATGGCTTGTAGGATGTGATGGCTACAACATTTAGTCGCTCATCAACAGACAGTTGTTTAAACTATCCCGATGTGACCATCAAAGTATTCAACTTAATTGGATGTGTATTATATGGTTAAGTTGAGATGGGACTGAGAATTAACTGACAATCATAGTGATACCTCTTCCTCGTATTTGACTCAGCAGTGACTAACCACAACTTGGAAGCGATTAAAGGTGAGTTCTACAGTCAGCTAAACCACCTTTACCCTATATTATATTATGAAAATGGTACGTTCCAACCAGTTTCCATCCTTCATTCTTTCATCTTTGTAGTAAAAGGTAGCAATATATACTGACCATCTACTCATCCTGCACTTGTGTATAAAACTTTCTAGTTTTCCAACTCACACATGGGTATGCGCAAGACAAGAAGCAAAACGTAGTCGACACCATTAATTAATGATAGGACAAAAGATAACTGACTATTTTCTCCTTCAGTACAATGAACACTGAGCATCCTAAATAGATCTGTTTGAAATATATGAGGAGTTTCTAAAAATAGCAGATATCTGACAATCCGATTTCATTGGTATGGCGTACAGAACGCCTTCATTCTACTACAAAAGATATAACTAATTCAAATTGGCACTGATTCACAGTAAGTTTGCCGTGTTTTTTCCACAAATTCAAATAGCATTGGTAACCAAGGCTAAATGGGCTACATATAGTTTTCACTAGTAGTTAAAACTACCATCATCCAATCTTGTATCAGATGGTCAATGCACCACGCCTTCCAGTCAGAGTCACTGACCGTCATAACGTGTTTCTCAAACAGCGTATGTTCAACTTGATTAGCAGAAGGAATTGTTCGTCGCACGTGGAAACGTAAAGCACTCATTTGAAAGTATACCGTTTTACTGGTTATGATTTTTGAGGATCCACCTCCTTGAAGTTCAGTTTTGAAGTTTAACGAATAGTTGTATACCCCGCAACTAATTATGTGCAGAATACGTATATTGAGTCGTGTGCATGTATACAATTCGTCTTCGCAGTGTATGCAAAACTCATCAGGGTGTTAGTCTACTAGCAATGGAGCCTTATGTTGTGGCTGATATCATACTTCACAAACTATGCAAAAAGCATGGGAATCTGATCAATGAGGAGAAAGTGGAGATTCGCCAAGATCAAGCATAGACCGACGATGGTTTGACCTAATGGCAGATACTTAGACGCCATCAGAAGCATTGCATTCGTAAGATGTAGTGCTTTGTGATGAAGGATCGTCGGGTTTTGTTGACATTTGTAAGTACTTCATTGGTCTCTTGATGTTTTCCGGGAGACATCTCGATGAATTCAGAAATTCACAGTCGTAGCTGAGAATCAACATAAGCTGCGAACACGCTGTAGTTTTCTTGCATCTTCGATTTCTAAGAATTAAAATGTGAGTTGTGGATGCTTCTTCGGATGTATCATCAAGACTATTTCTTCAGCAACGCACTACTGTTTTCATTTCCATGCTTTCTTCTGGCTTCTGCCATAACAATATTGCTTTGATATTCTGTATGCCACACATCTTGATGCTCATGATGTTGTGCTATGTGCTTGCAGCAATCCCTATTCTTTGTATGTGATATAAAATCCTTCTTATCTTAGCCTGCGAACTGCCACTACCTGTGATGAAATAAAGATGTTTAACAACAGCGCAGAAAATTTTCATCACCAAATAGAACAATCATATCCGTTTAACTGATATGTACTTGTAAATTCAGGCATACTTTAATTATTATAACTAACATTATTATTTGACAACATCAACAGTGACTGAATTCGTGACATGATATTTCCGAAAAGCTGCGGCATATTCATAGGATTCCAGCACTTGAAGTGAGGTAGTACGGCCTACCTAGGTACATACGCTCGCGATTTTCGCACCATTCAATTACACGGGTTTCCGCGTATTACTTGGCAGCTGAGTGAAAGGTCAAGAAGAAGAAGTTGAATGCAACAGATATTTGCTTCAATGCACGATTTCACATAATGCTAATGATGAGTGGGGGCTGAAATCGACGACTTGAGCTTCATCTTGTTCGATAGTCGTCACTTGAGTGTGCTGCTGTTCAGTAAGCAACGTTGCTCAAACTGTGGTGAGAAGCTAGAAACCATTGCTTCAAATATGGCATCATTATCTAGTAGGTTACAATTCATAGGATCACATCGTATGACTTCAACAACCATATCAGAATAACTACGGATTTTTTCGAATGACATAGGCAAATGACTTTCACACATAATCAGATTGAATCATAACACGAAACCCATCTCTCATAATAACGAAACTGTCACTAATGAGAAAACGGTTTGGAAGGAGCTACAACAACAAGTGTTCGAACTTACATACAGAAACAAAGTATGTTTATTGGACTACAACTTTATAATTATCAACACCCAGGATTTATTCATTATGAAAGAGACCAGCAAAGTCTGACACTTACCGACCATAAGGTTATCACGACCCATGATGTTCTGGAAGTTCACTAGACACGTTCAAACAAATTTATTGCTTCTGGATGCTGGAGTTGAAAAATGCAGATGTTTAGCTCTCAGTTGTAATATTCAGCAGGATTACGAATCTTTGATGTGAAATAGTATGAGCATACATGAATTATACATTTCTGGAATCATCAGTGAAGTACAGTAAATAAACAACTTGTATACATTCCCCCATGAACTTTTCATGACTATCCTCAGCAAATAGTATGAGGTGTTACAATGGAAGTATTTGCTTCAAGCCTTATTTTTCTCCAGATGAAACATGTAATGTCCAGATACAAACCCTAGTTTTTGTTAATGCGAAAACAATACTACTACTTGTCTAACTTGTAATTTCTTGCATACTTATTCCGCTGGCGTGTTTCATTACACAAACATGTAGCACTTATATCCTCTATTGACAGAATAGGTGGAGATTGAGATTACCTGCCATAAAGATACTTATTTATACCTGTAAAAATGGTGTGTGCCTGTATATTCAGGAATAAATACCATTATTATATTCAATTTCATAACAATATGGGAGTCCTGAGGATATCACCAAGAAAGAGACTTCGATTTGGTATTTTATCACGATTGAAACTATCATACTGATTAGTCAAATCATAATCAATATGATGCTCCCCCTCTCTGATTCAGTTAGATTTGGATTGGGATGAGAAGTCCTGACTAGGCAACTAGTGTGAATACGATCAAGCGGTAGTAACGCGTCACGGATTCACATGGTAGTCGGGCAAAATCCTTGGTGATTGAAGTGAAATAAAGTTTTGGTCAGCAGTTGGACCTCGTAGCTCAGTTGGTAGAGCACCGGATCGGTAACCCGTGGGTCGCTGGTTTGAATCCGGCTGCGATTCAGATTTCCATCTCACCTTCAATCATCACCCAGTACAAATAGGGAATTGTTCGTGCAAATGCCAATTTTACAGGCAACATCTTCACGTTATTGATCTCATTGCAACTGAGAAAATCTAAAACAACATAAATCGTCACACCATATATAGTCTCCCCGAGTTTGTGATCGTTTTCATAATATCGGTTACAAATATTAGGTAAGAGCCCTTCATTTCACACTAGCAGTTAAAAGTAATGCGGACATCATCACTCAATATGAATGGTAACCTGTCAATACTGATTAACCCCAAACACTTTATTCCATACTAGTCACGTAATCAATAAGAGTACCTAGCGTATGAGATTTTGAGCAGAAATAAAGCTGAAAACATTCAGTAAAGTTATGCTGCGTACAGGTAGCATGCGGAAGTTGTTTTGTTTACTGGGGTGGTCGGTGGGAAACATTTGGAAGCAGAATTCTTGGTTGTATTGTGTTCTCTGATCTGGGTTGTTTAATCGTGAAGCTGATGATGTTGTCTAGAAAGACGATGAAAGCTTCACGATTAAACAACCTAGCTCAGAGAACACAATACAACCAAGACCGTCCACCTGAACTACAAATATTCCTTACTACTTCAGAATTATACGAGCAAAAGCAGAATTGCATATGTGAAACTGTCTGTACACGACATATTGTCATTTAAGCGTAATGTGGTGTGAATGACACTAGTGGTTATTATTTAGTTCAAGCAGTGTGTGAAACGAGAATGTTTCCTCGCAATTTCAATCAATCTGTTCATTTATTGTAGTAATTCTATTCAAAAGTTCGATTTATTGTGCAATATGCAGACTTGTCTGACTGCACTGGGTTCGGCACATTAGTATTAGGCTTCGGTGCATTAACTGACCTGTCTTAGTTGTTTGCAGCATCGTCATCCAGTGTGGATAAGTAAATCCACTAATAATATAAATTTATAGGGAAGCAGATGTATTCCGTTGTATATTTCGTCGCTACCACTGAATATGTGCCTGTCATACAGTGAATTTGCTATGTGTTAACATACAATTGGAGGGCTGATGAGAGGTAGTAAGTTATCATCACTTTTACATAGTGTCATACTCCCCATCTGCATTCTAATGCCTTAAATATTTTTATTGTTAATCATCTAAACTCATAGTAGGAAACTTACAGTTATACTGTGCCTGTATCTTCATTTACAAGTGGATTGACATTATGCACTAATCAGAAAATGTTTGCCCTCGGTGCTGGAATTATTGTGTCCGTGCAACAGGAAAACATCATATGTATTCTCATTTTTACAGACATTTCTTCTTTGAATTATTCAGCTCAGTAGAACGTGCACAAGTGGCATTTCATTTACTATGGGCAAATAGGAGCTGAGAATTCTTCCAGACGTTGTGCATTCGGAATACATGAAGCTAAAAGAGCTTACATGTGAGGATTAAGAAGGCTGCTTTCGGAGTATATAGTAATGTAAGGAGTTTTTGATAACATTGAGTCGGAAGAATCCCACCATGAGTGGAAGAGGTGATTTCAAAGACTGAAAATGCAGACCATGAAGGGAGAAGGGGTTGAACAATCTTCTTTTACGTACACAGTTCAGACTTCTGCATGTGGATCGTAAGAGCTTAGGGGATGCAGCGAATACGAAGACATACAGCTTTTGGAAGATTTCTTTCCATTCCACAAATGACTTTGAACGACGGCGTCCTGGAGACAGGGTGATTCGTGTTCGCGATGTGTTCAATTATAATAATTGTTATCGCTCAATGGAGCGACCAAGCGGGATGACGCTCTTGAACCCTTTCGGATAACAATCGCATCGAAATACCTATGTACCTGGCTCCACAAGGGCAACTGAAATGATATATGCACCTAGAAGTGGTCAGATATGAAAGATTTTCCTTTGAGTTGTTACAAATCGTTGGGTGATAAGAGAATACTAGTCTCAGCGTTGATGCGAAGAATGTTCTCTTTAGAGCGTTTGATATCCTCCGTTTTAGTGTCAGCTGAATAATCACACTTGAAGCTTAGATTCACATAGAGTGTCTTTTTATGGCATAGTGGTAAGATTCACTTTGCGAGGTCTAGGCTTGGTGTTTTTGTCCATGAAGCCTGGTGGTTATCCATTTTCAATCAGGATGTTCTTTAGAACAGAGATTCGCTCTTCTAACACATCGAGACCGCAGATTCGTTTGATGCAAGTGGCAAGAGATGTAGTCATGTTTCGCTTACGACTCATAGGAACCCAGGTATTAAAGTTCGTCAGTTGACCATTCCACATTGGTTTTCTGTGAATTGAGCTAATTAACGTTTCATCATCTGTTCTTGTCAGCTCTGCATTGAGAAAGTGAATTTCCGATCCATTTTCGGCCTCAGGAGTGAAGCTATTTGCTGAATGGCAGCTACTGAATTTTGTAGAACGTAATTCAAATCACATTGATGACCACAGATAGTAAATGTATCATCCAGGTACCTTTTGCACAGTTGTATACCTTCACTCGTTGATTTCAAGGGCCCGTTCTCTGAACTGACCATAAAGTGGTCTGCTAGTAGTGGACCAAGTGGGAATCCTACGGCGATTCCATCTTTCTGTCCATAAATCACCTCGTTAAATGTGAATTGAATGTTAAGTGTGCATCTATGTGACAATTCCTTAAGGCGTGGGGTTGACATCCCAACTTTTATGTTGTTATCTTTTATGTATTTGCATAAGAAGGAGATAGTTTCAGTAAGTTTGAAATCCATAATAGCCGTCCTTGCTGCATATAGACTTAGTTTGATGGAAATATCTACGACCTAATTGTCTGAAGATTTGTTACTCACCTCAGGTTTCCACGAAATGCGTTTCCGTCGCTGTTGGCATTCCAGTTTAAGTTTTGAGGGATTGAAACCCTCAAGTCCTTCTCCGTTATTTACTCTTTGAGTCCCTTACCGTTGAGGCCGTTTACATGATACGCATCATGTTTTACTTGCAACACCCTGAATTTTCCAAGATTAAATACAAGCCCGTTACTGATTGCTCAGTTTTGAAGTTGATTTAAGTCTTCATGTGGCGAAGTACTGTCTACCCCACTTTTGATTTCTCTTCACAGTTTCACACCGTCAGCAGAAACAAGGATTTCAGAAGAAACCTGCTGAGGCAAGTCGTTTATATGTGGCAGAAAAGGAGGAGTTAGTACTGAACCCTGTGGAACTCCACTAGGATATTCTATTTCTTCAGACATAGAGAAAACCACTTGAACTCTAAATAAACGGCCTCGTGGACATGAGGACAACTAGTCATTGAGCGGCGGTCTGATCTCAAACAATTTAAATTTATCAGTAAACAAGTCGTGATTAGCACAATTAAACACCCCAGCAAAGTCTAGATAAGTAACATCAGTTCGACCTCGACGGTCGATAACTCTAGTTTATCTGTCTGTTGCAGTGAGCTGGTTAGTAGTGCAAGAGTATTCTTTACCAAATAAGTGTTGTTAGGGCCTAAAGATGTTAGTCTTCATAAGGTGATCCTTCAGTCCATCATAGGTTAGCGGTTGCAGTACTTTCGAAAGAATGAATAAGAGCGTTATCGGTCTGTATTTCTTCGCGTTGCTTCATTGACTCCTACTGAAGGTTGGCGTTATGTGACTCAGCTTCCAAGGAGAATCCCTGAGTAACTCACTTGAAGTTTCGGCCAGTCCCGCCACATGGATTTTATCTGTTCTCGAAAAGGTGTATTTTGTGATGAGTAACAGTTTTCGCAGTACTTGCTCAAAGCTTAATACAACGTCTGAGAGTCCTACTGCGTATGTGGGATATTCAGAAACTCCCGGGTATATGGACGATGACAAAAAGATTTGCAAATACTGGTCAGCTAGGAGCTCAGCTGCTTCACTGTTGCTACTAGTTAGTCCGTTGTGCCTTAGCAGTTGAAAGACTTCCAATTTAGTCTGCCGGAAAGATGAAACAAAGTGAAACAGATTTTTCGGGTTAGAAACAAACATGTTTGCGAGCTTAACTTGATGCCGTTGCCGAATAGCTGTCGTTGCCTTAGGACATGCGTTTCTTGTGTTTCCATAATCCAGCTTGAACAGAATCTTCACTTCCGCTAAACGTTTGATCTTCAAAGTTAACCTCTAGTGGGTTAAAGTCTCCTAAAATTAGTATATGTGTGGCCCAGTATGATGGGGCAGCTGATTACCTCTAGCATTTGATCATCATACTATACATTGTCATACGGCTCCCGATGAATTATTTTCCGACCATTTTATGGAGCACTAGGTGGACTGCTCAAAACAGTTTAATTCTCGAATGTGGATTTGGTAAGCTGTGAGAGAAAGGCTGATATAAAGTGCTACCCCACGCCCATACTAGCTTTTACGCCGTTGCAAATGCAAGTTCCTGATCTGACATGCTAAGAGGAATCCGTGTCTTAGCATAAGTGTCCTCACTTAGTTCCCACGGTTCATGTTTGTTCGTTAAACTCTATGCATTTGTATAGACGCGGTTTATGCCTTCTACTTGGAAAATATTTCCTGAGGCCTCTTCTCTGTCCAGTTAGCTGCCTAAGATCTCGGGTATTGGGGTAGGGAACCTGCCTGGGTGTGACTTATCAGTGTAGTGTTCCCCAGCCCTACCCTGTTTTCTGCACCTCAGCATTCTTCTAGACGTACAACAAGCTCCAATTCTTTCTGCTTTAGTTGCAACTCATCGTTGTGTGACCTGTCAGGGTGCGTGCTGACTCAAGGCGTCTTCTGTTCGCACATAATGCCTTGAACGTGTATGTTGCCATTTGAGAAGCTGATTAGACCACTATGATCAGCCCTGGAATAGAGTCATCATCCTTTTTCGATATTTATGAGACGCTCTGTGTTATTATTCTATTCATGTCCATAGTATTCCTAAGGACCTTCTACCAACAGGAATTACTGTGGGTGTCTTCGGTACTTAGATTTTCGGGCATGCCTTTTGTTATAAGGTTCCTTCCCCTGAAGTTTGCTACGCGACTGCCACCCAAGAGTTTCTTTATAGTCATTCATTTGAGAGTCCAGTTTGGAATATCTGGAGGCATCCCCACCTTCCCTTCAGCTCTTAACACGCGAGATGCTAACAGAACATCCTCAACAGTATCTAAGCTAGAGAATATCAACCTTATGAATCGGAAGTTACCCTCATTTATTGGACCAGGACTGCGTGAGAGTCTAGTTGTAGCTACTGGCCTAATGTGGTCTTGCTTCGGTTAGCTGCATATATTTTCCCATGGAGCACTGTCGTTCTTATCCTCAAGGCTGTATGGTAGATCAGAACTATCTGTCAGGTTCATGATAATCACAAAACCATTCCAAGAAGTCGTTTGTTTTATCGACTGTAGACACTTGGGTGTTTTATAATGAACTTTAGTTTTGTCTTCCACTTTGGCCTCGTTCGTAGGTAACTCATCTCCTGTTTGAGGAGCTCGTGAGTGACTCGTGTGGTTCTCTGGCTACCCGACTTCCTTGCAGTCATAGCTTTGACCTTCTTCACTTCCAAATTAGCCTGCTCGAGCTTGTTTCCAGAGCATCCTGCCTTCCTGGACTTGATGAGATTGACTGGGGTTGAAAACCGACTGTTGGAGCTCAAACCGTTTTCCGACAATCAGAGTTCTAGCAGCTGTAGGTCACTTTGAAGTGCAGTGCAGTCGACCTCTTCGTTTACTACCCTCTGAATTTGTACGTCATCGGCGAAGAGGATGATGGATGAGGAGACTTTTTACAGCAGATCATTGATGAACAGGACGAACAGAAGTGATTTCAGAATTTCTCCTCGGGATACCCCCAATATCGATGGTCTTCATCCCGACCGTATTCTGTTTACTTTGGCGCAGAACTATTGCCTTGTAGAAACGCTGTGAATAAAGAAAGCAGGAGTTCACTTATGCTATCTGACGTGATCATGGGAAGCTAGGTTGTAGGCCAGACACTGTCGAATGCTTTGACGAGGTCGATAAAAGTTTCCTGTTGTCCCAGAATATTGAATGGTCTAATGACGGAAGCTTATCCTTAATCATCTGTGATATGAAAATTGTTGCTGGATTTATTTGTATCTTTCGCTCAAACTATTTTAACTTTCTGTTTTCAACAATATAGACATAAGCAGTTACTGCATGCTGCTTCACACCATACATGCCATTTTGGGTCCCAAATTTCCCCTCCAACTAGTTCAGAATTTAAATCTAGTTTCACATGCTATCTGTAGACAACACAAATTCATTCAATAATAACATGTTTCCAGCTTAATTAATACTCAAAATCTGATGTGCTACGTATTATATTATTACTATTTATCCATTGGGTTCCTAGTGTAGCATAGGGCTTCAGTAGTATGTCGCCGTTTCACTCTCTTCTCTGAAGTCTTTTCAACCTTGCTCCACCACTGCCCACAAGCTTCCATTTATTCCTCACATGATCTCCACCATGTCGCCCTCACCTCGGACGCCCAACTCGTCGTTTCCTATTTGGATTCCACTCAACGGCCTGGTCTGGTACGTGATGTCCTCGATCGGCCTTCTCAGTGGATGTCCGATCCGTCTCCACTTTCTCCTACATATTTGTTGGATGATGGCTTCTTCGTTGGTTCGTTGTCAGCCAGCCAGAGTTCCTTGTTGCTTATTATTATCATCCTGGCCATATGATCTTCACTGTCAGTATCGAGTGAGCGTAGGCGGCATCTGCTGATGTATGTCTGTCTGCAGTTTGTTGAAAATGCTTTTCGTGACGCGCCAAGTCTCTCAACCATATACAAGCACTGACTTGACTGAATTAGTGTTGAAAATCCGGATGTTGTTCATGCTTTATGCTGAGGGCATTGCAGTGTAGTGCAGTAGATCTCCATACTGATTTCAAATAAATGAAGGCCTGTTTCGCTTTTCCCGTCCTGGCTTTGGTGTCCTCATGTATGCCGCTGCCGCCCCCTGTACTTGAAACGATTCTGCCTAGACAGGTAGGTGAAAGAGACAACCTCATTTAGATTTCTTCCGCTGATGATGATTGGTGCTTGTTGTTGTTGGTTGGGTATCTTCATCGCCTCTGTGTTCTCTTCACTCACTTGAAGTCCCGTCTTCGTTGCCTCACCTCGCCTCACCTCTCCTGCTAACTTGTTAGTTTTCACCTGTAGATCTTCGAGTTTGTGCGACAAGACGTTAGATATAAATCACCATCGGCGAAATCCAAATCTTCTTCTGGGGTCTTTCATCGATCCAGAAAGCCTACGCCTATCTTCTCACAGCTCCTCACAGTTTGTTGCATGATCCAGCCCAGTCCAGTGCAGTCGACCACAATCAGGAAGATCATAGTTGATAGTAGGCAGCCTTGTCTTACTCCTTCCTGTCTTCACTTCAAAGGCGTCATTGAGCTTTCCATTGTGAACCACTTGGCATGTGGCGTTTTCATAAGCTGTTAAATGAGGTTGATAAAGACTAGTGGCACTCCGTAGTGTTAAAGCAACTGCCAAATTACTTGTGGGTTGACGTTGTCGAAGGCCTTTTCGAAATCGATGAAGTTGAGTTGAAGATGCAGTTGACTGCCATTCTATGCTCTGTTCTATGATGATGCGTAGTGTAGTGTTGCAATTTGATTGGCACATGATTTGTTCTTCCTGAAGCGAGCCAGCATGCCAGCCTGTTCCGGTGGTAATTTTGAATCCAGCGCATCTTTTAGTCCCTCTAGGATGATGCGGCTTAATGTCTGCCATTTTTTCCTGATGGCTGACAACCTGAAGATTTCTTTCTAAGTTTCGTATCTCAGTTTCTATTATGGGCGTTGAACTTGAACTATGGTTGATCACCAGCTTCTTTCAAGGCTTTTAAATTGATTTGGAAGTTTCCTTGCACTAAGTAGTGAGTGGTGCGAACCTACATCTGCTCCTCTTTTTGATCTGATCTTGTGTCCAGTAGGCTACGTCTCCACTTTCTTCAGATTGAAATGAAGTCGATCTGATTCTTAGTGTGTGCATCTGGTGAAATCCATGTTGCTTTGTGAATATCCTTGTGTTTGTACATACTGCCTTTAATCACCAAATCATTAAATGAGCATAAGTCTGCAAACAGTTCTCCATTCTCATTCATTTCACCGAGTGTTTCCCAACCCATGATGAGTTCTCTTCCTGTGTTTTCCGCTCCCAGTTTGGCATTCATACCACCCATTAAAACTGTGACGTCGCCAACTGCAGCCTCGTCCATTACTGATTGGATATGCTACATACTCTTACTGATTAGGCGTCTTACACCAACTGTAGTGTGTTAAGGGCTGGTCACGACTGTCCAGTTAATGCTTATGAAGAGTGATGTCTGCATTAATTTTCATTTCTATTGCGTAGTGATAGTGTAGTGGGCGTTACTGATAACAACGGATATAAGTAGTATATATCGAGAGGGTGACAGGAATCATAGGGAATAACCGGCAATGGGTAAGGTTTCTGCCAAGAGCAACGCAGGGGACAACACAGGCGTATTACAGGGAATGCTGCTGATAACAGTGTATGAAGAGCCGGTCAAGAGCAAATCAAGACAGGAACGAAGAGGAAACGAAGACATTTGCAAATGGCTGCGTTAGTGCAAGGAGTACCATATGTAACCACTACCATTCCAATTCCTTCTTAGGAAGGGTTCTGTCGACAGGTTGTCTTCCGTGTCTTCAACAGGGTTATTATCGAATGCTTGCGACCATTAATATCCAAATGACAGGAGAGACGAGGAGACTGTATCATATATGGCGTGACGATGACTGTTTTTACGCGGTCTCAGATACTGCTTGTTGGGATGAAGTATGTTCGAGTCACTCCTTGTTAAAAGTAAATTATTATCATTGTGACGCTGAATTTTATTTTGCGTACACAGTGGCGACGATAATCGCCGCATCAAGTGTCCCACTTAGTATTAGTCACTGGTTTGAATGCAAGATCAATTTGTATCAATAATTTCAGTGAACGTGTACGCATAGTTTGGCAAATATGCTTTCACACTAACGAATAGACAAATCTGTCAGCATGAAATATAATTCTCTTGGGCATATTCACCTTCGAAGAATGCTTGGACGTGTAACTTCGACTACTTTGCGAGCCGCAAAATAGTTCTCTATCCACTGCAGATTGTGTTTTCATACTTTCACGCGAAAACTAATACAACCTTTTCATATCCAGTGAGATTGCCACCCACTGGGATTGTCAGTGAGCATGATCACTGTGTAGTGAGATGAATTGAAGTCAGGAGAGTGTTACTTAAGTCTACTCAGTTGCTCTGAAATTTTCGGTTGCAAGCAAATTGATGTTTACTCGTTCAGGATGAGTATAACATCTTAATTCAACTGGCGAGAAATGTGAGTGTCTATTTCATTTGACCCATCGCTACTCCAGTGATTCTTTAGTTCTGCATTATGTTCTTAGTTGGTTAGCTCACTGGCAAATGAATTCGTGTATCAGATGACAAGAGTTGCAGCTACTGTACAAATTATCGATACTAATCACTCAATGATGAATGCGTCTGTGGAAGATAAACTGTCACTGCTAGCCACTTCAATATACATATCCCTCTGCTGAAAACCAAACGATTTGCTGGTGAGCGAGTGAATATGTTAGTCTAAGGAAATAGTTGAAAAATAGCCTCACTGAAGTGATTCAAGGCGGTGATTTCTGGTCTGTCAGAAAGTGTAGACTTTCTGGCTTAGGTTGTCAACATTTTAAAAATTCGATTTTCGATCTCCCAGATGACCGGGTTGAAGACTGACTGATTGTAATGCAGTGCTGATATATTCACTTCTAACTTTTTCCGAAAATTATGAATATCGAAAAGATTTAGATCGATTTTTATCCTCACTGCACATATCCCTCCACTTGTCGATTCATATATTTCCTTTATTTAATCATTCCGTTTCTATACTGCTTCAGATTATGCCGAGATGCTGTATTTTCTGCATGTCAGTTCGTGCAGCAAGTCCATTGAAAACTGCTTCATTCAAATAATCAATTTCCAATTATGAATTATTCTACAACTTGTAGATCACATCAATCATACTTATGGTGATGTCAGAAATGATTAAGCTACTATTCCTTGAAAAAGATTCACTCATATGAGTGAACTAAGTAAAAGTATCCTGTGGTCAGAGCTGAAGATCAACAGCCACCAATGACCACGTACCCTCATTTGCAAGCATTGTTGACGCTGTACAGCAATTGAAGCATAACAGAACACAAAAATCATCTAACTAGAAGCGTGAACAAACTACAGAAACCAACAGTCTACACATTTCTGAAAGTAACAGGTGACGCCGGAACTAATTAACATAGACTGGAATTGAAAGCAAAAATAGATTCAGAATTTATTTGGGCTACTTTATAAATGATAACATTGGCATTCTGGAATACGGTGTATTTGCATGTGCGTGAGAGAAAAGGAGAGAATTAGTTTTTATCTGATTCATTAGTACTGACATCAAAATGCGAGCTAAACACACTATTGAATAACATTATACGTGTATATCGAAAATATGCTTCTTTGGAAATTTCCCATTTCCCAGATTAAACGAGAATATTGACCATAGTTGGAAAATCCGTCCCATTAGTTTAAACTGCTAAGAAAATCGAAAATCAGGTACAATACAACACAAACTTCTCAATACACTACGTGTACTATGTATCTTAGGAATCCAAAAGGAGTTGGTGAGAGGGATTTTCCTATCTAGCACTCAATACAAGTTAGACTGCTCACAAGAGTCTCCATATGCATGAAATCAGTGTTTAGTCATCTCTTTCACACTTTGTAGGATCACCCCTTTCGGTGATCTTATGCCGTACTAGATACCTTTCAAACTGTCGAACAATCAAATCATGTGAAATGTAGCAAACGTTTGGGTACATTTGAATGAAGGAGGATGGAAAGTTGATCAGTTTTGACATAGTAAGCTGACAGGATAATTTACCAATCACTATGTTTTTACATTCTATCGGAAATGATTTTCACCCCAAACAGTATGTGTAACATTATCGTTGATTCATAAACTGCTCGGTCCACTATGTATTCCCGACAGCAGAGTGGTTTCGAACAGACGCCTTGTTGACATCACATCTCCTTGAATTGAGTAGACATAAGTTGTTGGTGGTTGGCTCTTGACCTATCCTCGTTCCTTTTCAGGTGCTACTGTGAACTCAGCCATCGTGACAACTATATTCTCTTCTTCCACTGTTACCAATCAACAGAAGACCGTGATACCCTTAGAACTACGCCTTTTCTTCTTCCAGCATGATATCACCATGAACGGGATCTTGGTTTCAAATCTCAAATCCTGTTGCTTCTATGATAATTATCAAAGTTATCCGTAGAAAATGCTCTCTTAAATGATCATATTTCATTTACCAGTGGTTGTCGCATTGGGCAAGCATTCAATACAATTAATCTGTTAGAGCATTGCTAGTTGTAAGTCTTTCGTTTTACTAGATAATAAGTTGTCGTAAATCTTGTAATCATTTTACTCAATTGTAACATTTATTGTTCTCTACCACTCTTTTCCTCTGCCTAAATAGTGGTTTGGCTTCCTCATGCACAACTCCGAAGTATTCATTTTAAACAGAGTACATTTTTATACAGAACTGCATCTCAACGAGTAGATCGCCTGCTGAGTGAATTTGATCTACTGGAAATACTCAAGATACTAATGCCTATTCCATTTGCCATTTTTGTGAGGCATATTTTATTCAGTCGAAATTATGACCATGGATATGCATTCCATGTTGGTAAGCCATATCGCCTGCATACCCTTGTTTCTCTATTTGGCTCAATTCTGTTTGAGAAAACAAATACTTATCGTTGAATGATTAATAATCTCGTGAAAAATGCATCTGTAAGACCCGAACTTGGATTTCCAAAAAATGTTTCTTTCATGGTGCATTTACCCAATGCCCAACTTATTCAGTTCTACCAGGTCAAGACAGTAATCTTGGGATAGAATATGTTCTGTGTTCGTGTCACATTTTGGCCTCTTCAAATATCCGTAATATTCGATAGTTTACAGTGATGAAGCAAGAAATCAAGAACGCTGTGGCTCGACTTGCGAGAAAAATTCCACAGAATCGTCCGATATTTCGCTAAGCGTATAATCTCAACTCGAAATTTTCACGTCAACTGGTGATTGGTTTCCATCGTTAGGTCTGTCTTATCGACCCTTAACCGATTGTGTTTATATCTACAGAAAATCATTTCTTCACAATCAAATGTTGCTATCCATAATTAATTCAAAGAGCGCCGAATTTCGTTGCCATCTTGGTCAAATTTGAAGCAAGCTGGTAAAGATCTCAAGCAAATATCAGAGGCTAATTATCAGGACTGCAATACGATTGATGGTTGTCAATGAATGAGAATTCATCGGTGTGTACCACGGATATTCAAATACCAACAGGAACGGTAAACATAAAACCTCAGTCATATGAGTCTCAACAGTTAGGAAACCAAGAGTGACACATGGTTACTGAAATAACGTCTCGATACTCTACTTTTACTACCACCAACCCATACCTCGATGACGCATTTCAGAAGCAGTGATTGATAGTCCAATTAAAATAGACGTAATGAAGTATAAAGATCTTATTACTAATCAAATCTTTCGAAGGAGAGCGCAGGAGAAATCGTTCTGTGTTATTGTGAGTTAATCGTGTTTGAACGGTGCAATATAGATATCAGTGATGAGTTTGATATGGTGCACAACTTTATTGGCTTTGCAGATGAGAGTTTCAGTCAGACAACTCAGTTATATTCCAATCTGGATGAGATAGTATGCAATTCCTAATGGACGCCTTTTCGAGGGATGTTGTCTCAGTCTGCCAACCTCATGATAATGGTTGCTCAGACTGCAGTCCCGCCATCTTCGAAAGCCGCTTGAATTCATGCTGCTGGTTCACCGCCGGTATTGACGTGAATGGCATCAGTATTCAGAGAAATGAAGTCAAAGCTGCGCTGATCAACTGAATCATCATCAACAATCGACTGTGCGCTGCTAGGCTAGAAGTTTCAACTGGATTGAGAAGTAAACGCTGAGGACAACGATGTGTCTTCATCTTCTCTGCCTATTCCTTGACTAATTGCAGTCTGTAGGCAGTTAACAGTGAGTTGTAAAACCAGTTGAGCTACCTTGTACACCAGGTGAAATCGAAACATATAGCAGTGTTTGCCACCTGAGAACTGGAATAAACACAGAAGGGCGCCTACAATAAGAAGGAGGTCGTTGACGCATTCAGTAGGGTAATCAATAATATGCCGGTTAAATCTTGCTTCCAGCCAGCACCCTACTTCGTCACAGCTATCGCTGTAATGATGTCTAATGCACTCTGTCTGCCACTCAAGCCTGAACATAAACAGATCATATTGCAATTAACTACCCATGGTGTGAGTGAAGACAAGACTGAGATTTCTTCCGTAAAGTTCGTCTTGCAATTTAGTGGTCATGGAGATCATCTTCTGAAACAAGTTGATATGGGTAAAGTGGTTCCACTTAGCATGCCAACTAATAGAGCCACTGTTGTATACTTCTTTTAAATGTGTCTTCGCAATGTATGCGACAGTCATCAGATTGTAAGTCTGCACCAACAGTGGCGTCTACTGTAGTGGCTGTTGTCATACTTCACAAGCTATGCGAAACCTACGAGAATCTGATTGCTGAGGAGGAGACTGAGATTTACTATGGTCAAGAATACATTGATGGTGTTTCCATCTACCACTAGACGCTTAAACATCTTCACACACATTGCAGGCCAAAAATCGTCTCGTTCTTGCATATTAGGGCTGCACTAGATAAGTTGGACAGAGTCATACTCCATAATTATCTACAAAAGCGCTCCCCTGAGACGTTTTTGATCATCTTGAAGGCCTCTTATTTCAACTTCTCAAGTAGAGTGAGGATACTCAACCACCTATCTACACTGCTCCATTCCTCTTCACTCACACACAACGTAGATGATGATGAAACACTGCAACTTGTCGAAGGGTTTTTGTACGTTTGTACTTATGTGAGTATTTGCCGATGTGGAACTGGCGAGATTAGCAATCGTATATCAAAAGCCAGAGTGGTACATGCCAATCTGCAACAACATTGGTGCCGCTGTGATTCAAGCTTCACGAGGGAAAGTCAGGTAAACAACTCATTGATATCAGTTCTGCAAGAGAATCATGCAACGTGATCTCCTCAACCCGATTACTTCCGACGGCTCTACATTATTCACTACTGTTGTCCCTACCGGATTGATCGCATCCGGTGGCGCATGATAGTGCATTAATGGATCAGTTATAACAGTGTGTGCCTCGAACACGTGTTAAGCATATCACCTTAGTGGCGCTCATAATACTTATTTTTCGACTGCCCTTAGACTGGTTAGAATAAGTGAAGTCAGATGAGAATACGCACAAAATGTTTGACAGAAGTGTTGAGAAGAGAATGTATGAAACAAAAGATTTATTCATATGGTTTATCAAAGAAATACACATTGGTGAAATACGAGATAAAGTGTAATTATTTAACTGTTAAAAACAGTGATGTTCAAAACATATGAATTGAAGTCCTTGGTAACTGATCAATTCTCTTCATTCTTCGCTAGATGGAAAAGAGGAAAATCAACATGTATGATCATGATCTTGGTCAGAAATAAACTTGTTGATAGTCAAGACAATTTGTGACTGGATGCTGAAAGGATACTGATTGTCATCAACAAAACAGAGCAGAATTTCGCCTTCACCACCAAGTAAAATCTGATGAAACCACTCATAAAAATCAAGTTATTACATCACATTTTTGAGTGGTGTTTCACGACGTGGACTGGAAGGAAGGTGATTAGTCAACATTCCTATCACTAAAGATGAAATCACACACAGCTTAACTTCATCTGTTGATAGGTGAAACGAACACCTGGAAATAAACATTCTGCCTAATAATCATAAATAAGGTCGTCATATTTCAGGTATTTAGTCACTCATTTGAGCAACTGAATGTTTCATTTGAAGGATGGTTTCCGTGAAAAGCTGTTCTTCAAATAATTACACTTAATGAATTTTATGATTTGTACAAATTACTGAGATACCCCTCCAATTTTATGTCTACTTTACAACATCAACGATATATACCACTCAAAAATGGCGCACTTTCATGACCATCACCCACTTTCACTTAAATGTTTCACAACGGTCGAAACTACTTCTACTCTACTGGTCATAAATGCCAAAACCAAAAAAAATTCTCAGATTATTTGTTAAATTCATATGACATGATAGGAAATTCGGACAATCAAAAGTACCCTCACCTTATAAAGTTCAAGCCACATATCCAAAAATATCCATCTTCCCTGAAAGTAGAAGGAAACGCTCACTTTCACACTGAGATATATGCAACTGACATGAATGCGGCCAAGTAATATATCGGTCTACGTCAGTCAAGAAGGTCGAAACGATAAACAAACAATCAGTGCAAATTGTGAACAGCAGGATATGATATATTGCAGTGAGTTACAGCCAAACAACGAACAATGAAAATCTTTCCGAAATGGATGTACTTCATATTTGCCTGTCACCGTATGAACTAATTTATGAAGACTTAGATAAAATATCTGTAAGAAACAACCAAACACTATCTACAACCAGTCCCTATGGTAGATTGAAAGCCATTTCGCTTATAGTTGAAGTGGTATGATGGGTAGATACTACTGCATTTCCTCGCATCACAGGCAGGCAACACTAATTTAGGTCATCATATTCCCACTAACCGTGGACTGTCTTGTAGTTAGAAGTGGGACGACGTGCTGTGAAGATTCATATCCGACGTCGAAGCACTTCATTTGGTAGTATAAGAGTGCGAATACATGTTATCATTGAAAAAAATCATTTCTGGAGAGCTTAAAAGCCCAGGATATGACATAGACTTTGTTATCGCTAGTCCAGTACAGAAATTTCTTACACTTCGCTGTGCTGAGCCTCGATGCAGTTTTCGCAGTTCGTCATTCAATCTCGAGCCAACTATAAAATAAAACGAGAGATGAACTAGATCACTGAGAGCAGGCAACACAACATTATTGGACTTCACAGTGACTACAATATCAAAAAGCGACGTGATCTGTTCCTAAATGAAATTATGCTCGTTCACCTCAACTATCATGTCATGTTAACTGAGGCTAGCTCAATCTGATTATCTTCACACAGTGATGAGTGTGTGGTATCAGTTATGCAAGTTTTCAGTTTACATTGTGCCGTTGTTAACACACTTCACCTCACAGCAGATTCTGTGGCTTCCAAGAACACAATATTTATCCATATTCTCTGTGTTCATACTGCTTTCTGGTTGAGTTTTTTACATGGCAAATGTATCCCTCACTAATACGTACATGTTTGTTGTGTTTACTTTTAGAAATTCAGAGAAGACTGATTTCATTGACGAACCCCACCACGTCCGCTTTCGAATCCATGTTGGGACGGAGAATGCTTTCCATGCAGGTCCTTAGTTGATAAACATCATTTGTATGGACATACAGTACAGTGTGAAAATAGCTTCAGAACGGATTTCATGGAAAAAATGGTTCTGTTCTCTCCTGATTACCATGCTAATTTTCTAGATATCCATTTTTGTATCACTCATACTACTCTTATCGTAGATAATGTGAAAATAAAGTAAGACAATACCTTCGTCACTGATCAGTGGTTTATGTCGATTGCAGCCAGTTTCCTGGATACTCGCATATTTTTCTGATTCAGAAAAGAGAAAGAAGAAAGCAGTGAAATATAAATGTGAGGTGGTAGACGCATAATCTAAATTGTTAGGCCTGCGAATAAAACCTCCTGCAAGATTCGTAGGTAGTCATAATTTATCAACAGTTTGATACTTGTGTACCAATCAAGATGCATATCAGATTTGGTTTATATCGTCAAGTAAGCAAGTAATCTGTATTCGTTTTCCGTTATCTCTCTCATTGTATAGTTCAAATATGACCAGTAAGGTGGAATGTGATTACAACTGTGAAAATCACTCTGATGCTGGATACATCTCACTTATGCCGGTCGTTTGCTCAGTTCGTACTGAAGAAATTTCTATCTACATGAACTTCCAATGAGGAATAGTTATGTTCACATTGAATTGTTGTCTTAGCTGAAATTACGGTCGGCTAATAGTACAGTTAAGTACTAGTTATCTCCATCACTACTCCATTGTGTCAAAATGGAGTTCCAGCAAAAAATATTGGTGGTGATCTTTTATAGAGTGCTGTTGAAATATTTGCCGACCAAACCAGTATCAAGGAGAACAAACCAATCCTCAACTGCCCAAATTTTCCCAAATTTCTGAAAGTATTACTAACTGTGATTGGGAGAAGACATACAGAAGTTATTCCCAAAGCAGAACTATTACCAGTGATTAGCAATGTATGCACTGGCAAGCCACAACAAGATGCGCATTATTGTGGTTTTAAGATCGATTCACATATCACAGGAACGACTACCTAATATGAAAAGATGTTGCATGAATTCTAGTCAACAAAGCCTTTCTTCAATCATTCGACGATAACTAGCTGATTGAACTCATGCCATGATGTATCCGAAAGTCTTGTACAAGAATAGTCAGAGGATTTCAGTGCATGAAGTAAGGCAGTATTGCTTACCTCGATAAGAATCTTCCTTCCTTCGAAAGCATGCAACTGTACGACTGTCAATGCGATATTCAGCAGCTAAGTAAAAGAAGGAGTTGAACGCAATTCATGTTGGCTTCAAAACAATATCACATGATAATAATGATGGATAGTGGTTGGCAGTGAAGTCCACGATGTGCGCTTCATCTTGTAAGAGAGTTTTGAGCTGGGTGCCCTGCCACTCTATATGTGACATCGTTCAGACTAAGCCTCGAATCTAGCAACCATTACTTCAAACTTCATGATATAACATCACATCACATGAGTTTTAACATGCGTATCAAAGTAATTACAAATTCTTTCCTAATGACACAGGCAGTTGACATTTTAACAAGATGTAAAATGATGAGATTGTGAAAAATGAGAGAATGGATTTAATGTTGGAATTCACAACAAATATGCAAACTTATCCCCAAATCATTGCCGAATCCATACGTAGATGAGAGTGCTGAAGATATCGCAAAGAAGGAGAAATTTATCAATAATGAAATGATCGACGATGATCGCAATCCGACAGATTGGCATTATGGACACTGAGGTATGGGTGAATGTGAAGTAGAGACGTGATTTGTAGCAGGATTGATACCAGTGGCCTCCGGATTACCGAATGTTGCTTTGAATATTCCCACCACTTAGGTTCTCATTTCACCTGAAATCACCATTCACTACTGAATACTTTGTCGAGGTTCTCATAAATAAATTCAAGCAACCACTCAGTTCCAAACTATGATCTCTTATGCATATGTGAATTAGTCCAACTCCTGCAAGCACTGTGTACATGTTGGCAAACTACCAAACGTTGAGTATGATGGCTCTTCTAGTTGACTCCAGAAGGTGAGGTTCTTGCCTTTTTGAACCTCCCCAGAAAATTACTTATGTTCAACAGTTTGCCATTACAAACAAATGCTTCGTACAATTCTCACGACACACTGACAATTTTTGAATGGATGAATGTCTAATCTCTCAGGCTACTGTGTTATGGAAGCAAACTTCATGACGTGCAGTGCTAAATGTCACTTGAACGACGTAGTGATAATTCATCCAGTAGACTGAATTTCGAAGGGCCGGTCCTTTTACTAAATTTTATGAAGTTGTGTCGTGATTTCACCTTGATCACAGTTCATTTGATAGAATAGGCATGTATGACATCATCGCTTAGTAAAAACAGACAAATGACGAGCTGATACAACATCCGTAATGACAATGATCATCAGTATTTCAAATGCATATCATATTTACTGATCGAAGTCATTGTCACACTGATGCGTAACACTGAATCAGAAGTCTTTTTAACTGGCTGCCATTCAATTAAGTCCATTATGAGAATTTCAAGAAGATTTTGTCTGACACGTCTTTGTTAAACGTTAAATGACTAGAAGATAAGCCCACAGACAAGCCACGATTATAACTTGGGGAAATTGATGCCTCTCTAAGGTAGACCTCGTTAACTTTGTGACAATCACTTCCTCCAAGAATTTACCAATATGAGAGTGGGATGAATGAAAACAGTGTAATTGGTTCCCTAGTGGGTGTGTAGCCTAATTTTCCTCATTCTTTCTTCGTTCATCATGCCCAAATACTACTACACAACTTATGTTTATAAGATGATGGAGGGGGAAATATGAGTATACAAGAATAATTCTACACACTAACCATTAAAAGTCTCGATTCCAAATTGGTACACGTAAAGATCTATCAAACATCTGACATCTGAAATATAATGAGGTTCAGTAAGATTCCTTCATAATACTTACAAGCACAAGAATCTCCTCCTCCGGTGGTGGACAGATTTCGACCGATTTCGTCTGAAAGGGAAGAGAAATAATTTGAACAACTAATGTTGAATGTGAATCTTCACACTATAAAGGCTGAATAATTAGCTGTTAGTAGAGGGCCTTCACGAACTATCTCGCGTTTATTGCAAAAAATCGACGAAGTGAATCACTCGATTCAAATTCGTTTTGCAAGAAGGGGTCGACTGCAGAGAAAACAATGCTCAGACCTGATGGCACATGAACTATATCGTGAAATGGAAAGGTTGTCTGAGGAAAGTAGACTTTAAAACTGTTTCAATATTCAATGACGCTGGGTATACTCAAACTATTCTCTAGATGATTACTGAAGCAAAGCTGTTCTGTGTTTTGCATTAAAGTATACTATGTGTTTCTGTATACCACAAGATTGTCTAGATTCGCATAAGAAGCCTTAAATCCCTGAGACTTTCTATAACCAATCATATTACTTCTAGGTTTGGTTTGCATATCGTATCATCAACTGTTCACAAGTCTTATCAAACCAAAGCGTACGAATGCTTTTATCTGAAGTAAATAATTTATTACAATAGATGGATGCATATTATTTCAAAATATCTGTTTGCACAACTCATAAATAAGTGACAAGTTACTCTTGTCTCTCATGAACCAAACGACTGTGTTACTTATTAAGTTTCGAACATGCTCTTCTGCATCATTCTGAATATGAAATCCATGTTGCAATGTCTCTGTTGAAGAAAAGGAAACAAAAACAGGTAGATTATATATTACTATTGTTGTTAGAATGTATTTGAAAAAACATGAAATCTACAACCAAGTCTTTAAAGCTACAAAACACCGTTATCGAAATTTCGACATTTCATAATGATTTCTATGACTCGTCCGTTTTAGGTTTGCAAGCAGTTCTCAATAGACATATCTCTTTGAGACGATATATATATATATATATATATATATATATATATATATATATATATATATATATATATATATGAATCCTACCAAAGAACTGGACAAATGAATTCCAATAAAATTTGCCAACTTAACGGAAGCCGATTACATCACAACGGATGGCTAGTGCTCAATGAAAACGAATTGCCCAGTTCTACCTACACTATACGGAATAAGGTAGAAATCTTATTGAGGCAAGCAAGCACTGCCAATGCCAGCGTCAGCAAATAGCAGTTAACAGGCCTACGGACAGTGGCCACATATACACCCAGTTACTAATAAATCAATCTACTCGAAACTAATCGATGCAGTCAATTATGGGATATTACTTCAATAACATACATCGAGTGATCAAAATAGTTATAAACGTGAACAGAGGATCGAAGAAGTTATTCCTACCAAAAATGCTGTCCATATACATTCATGCAGTTTTCCGGAACTCGACTTCTTCCTGAAGAAAATGCTGATGCAAGCACTGAGACAAGTGAAACATGTAACCTTGGCATTCACCTGACACTTAACATAGTCATAAGTATTTTCAAGGTGAATTCGTAACAATGTGAGATGAATTGTAATTATCTGAAACTCCTTACCTTTGTGCTCTTCAAAGTTACTTCTAGCTATTTGTATCTCCGAACCGTCAACTGAAAATAGTAAGCATATAAACTCATGAAGAATGAAGAGATTTTAAGAAATAAAGAATGCCTATTCAGAAACATTATGGCGTAAATACGCGCCTTCAAACTAACCTGAAAACAAATAATACATTAAGTTTTCACTTTTCAGCTTCTAGTTTCCAATAATCACAAGGAAATATTTCATCTTAGTCAGAATGGATCGTGAAAATCTGCATTCTCTGGTACGACATTTGTCAACTTTTGATGTCAGCTGGTTGATGGCGATTTGTAGAAAGCACTGCTCCTACTAGACGTCGTGATTCCTGACAGTCATGAGCAGAGCACCTGCGCAACCACAAAGATATAGATATCCTCTCAACGATTTGAACCTGCGTCACTCTGTCCTGAAGTCAGCAACTTCATCATCTAGCTATTCAACCTAGAACTGACCCCTTGTATGACTTGATTATATACACGATCAAACATCAATGAATAAGCAATGTAGTTGTCTAATCCTTGGAGCTCAGCACTGTTCGACTTGCAGGGTGACTGCTAATATAACTGAGACAATCGTATGAATACTGTGTATAATTCATGTAGCAACCATCAATTTCTCATTAGCGCATACTGCTTCTCTTTGAATGAATGAAATTAATTTTGATTGTCGCAGGTAACGATGATCACAGTCATTTAAGCACAATCAATATCCTGAAAATAACCATCGACCAATTCACTATTTCTGAATGGTCAAAAATCGTTTACAGTTTAACCGACCACCTAATTCATAGATAAATCTAGATAGAGAGAATAATAAAGTAACAAAGTATGCCTGTTAAACAGAGACATATCTGAACTATGGTAACGTTGTTTCTCTTAGGACGATAACACTAATACTTACCTCGTGCGGACACTGTTACCAGCACCGTTATCACAGCCAAACAAATGTATAAGAAGCTGATCATCTTGTTCTTTCTTCCATTTTTAATGCTTGACGTTTATACTTTCAACCGACAGGCTTTGATCATTCCACGACAAGCTGGTCAGTTAACTAAAGTCTTCTTCGTTGTCTCAGAACATTTCATTAAAATGCATGACTGGTTGAAAGACTAATGACCAGTTGTGAACAAGTGTAATGCGACTGATGCAGACAGAGCCCTATGCAATATTTCGAGGATAAATTTCCACTTTATGGAGAACATGCATATACTTCAATCAAAAGTCAGACAAGCTTTAAGTTTCAAAGGAAATACAAATCCCTTCTCCGTATATATTCATTTCCGAAAATGTTGTACCAACAACGTGATCCAGAAAGTTTATTGCCTCTTTTTACCAGCAACATTTACTTAACCGCATTTTTAGACTAGCATACCTCTGGTGTTTTAAAAGTTATACAGGTCGTCGTACACGTTCACCGCACTTTGCAGATGAGCATCATGATGTGATTCAAGTACTTCTGGCTGAGTTAAATCCATTTTTGGCCAACTGATGTATCTCATACCTGCGAACTGAATCGACATCTGACCGAAAGGAGCTTTATTTGCACCCAAGATTTTGGAAATGTGAAATGTTGACGTAGACAGGTTCATCTTTTCAATGACAGCGTTTTAAGAAGGTAGAAGAGAGACCGACGCGAGATCAACAAGTATTACATATCCTTCTGCTATCACGCTGATTTCTCTTTGAATCGATGCTTCTCCATTCAGTTCCACCGACCATTACATGTATCTCTATAGGTGACGATGGCTATGGTAACCCTTGCACACTGAAAACTTTTTGAGTGACCAGACAATTTTACCTCAATAAGCATACAACTGAGGACTTGTAAAATACGGCCAACGTTTCCCACGTGAAATAAGTAGATTCATAGTCCCACGAATAGGATTTTTCGAATCTATTCCCATTTACAATTCTTAGCACTTCAACAGTGTGGACACATTCAGTTTGTAAGCCTTGCCTTTCACCGTATTTCGCTGAAATATCTCCGTGATGAACTGACATGGACGTGTGGAATTACTTCATTTCAGTACGACAATGCTGTAACAGCCTAACAATTTGAGGCCAGTCGTGTCCACAAATAATCATCGATAAATCTCATTAGTAGCCAGTGTATGAGAGAATATGTAGGCCGTACCAGGTAACATCATAAACAACATTCCAACGACTTATCAAAACATAAGATAGTTGCTCTCTTCTTTTAGCATATCATGCGATATCACCTAATGAGTTGAGCATTCCAATAGCTACTTCGTATGATCTCAAGTATGACGTGATTGGAAATAATATTACGTGCTTTAAAAATTGACTAATATAGGTGCTTGTGGAGACTGCATACAATTGTGTATGGACCACTTCAACTATACACAATATTTCCTTCTCATCGTTTCTTTTACACATTCTGTACATTATTCCTAATACTTTTAAAAAAGAATGTTGTCTAGATTTGTTGTTGAGATTTATTTAGACAGCCTCTCAACCATGTTTGACGGTGACCAAGTTACCAAGTACATATTACTTTTTTCAATTTTTATTCAATTAGGATGACAATCAGAAAGTGGACTAAGCTGTTAAAACGATGGTCGAATTTGTGCAATATGGTACAGTTAAATCCCATTTCATTTACTTTGTTCGACATAGAATACAGTGAAAGAGTACTGTCTACCGGAAAACGTTTCACATACAACTCATTGTCCATAATCACACAAGGTAATCATGCAATTTTCAAATCTGGTACTTATTGTCCTTAAGTCTTCAATCTTCAAATTTTGCAGTTATATGAACCCTGAAAATCTCATAGTGACAGTAGCTAACTCCATAAAAGTCAGATTTTGAGATGGACACTGTGAGACTTCTTTATCTCACACTCCAAACCAAAGTAAGGAGTTGAAATGAAGAGTTAGTGTACTTCACGAAAACATACTATATGACTATACTAAGCAAAGATCTAACATGTAGTGTAGTGATATAGCATCTGGATTGTGATGAGGCTGTGATAAGCTAATGACAATCAAATCAAGATACGTCACCAATTCATTAAGTTCCTGACTGTTGTTCTGAACTGTGAACAGAAGTGAAGGCTTACTAGTTGAGGTCCATGAGACAACAAAAAGTAACCGTTGAAGATACACTGGAACGAGCATAAATCGCTTGCGATGTTTCAGATGCATTGTCCTTATATCTTAAAAGTCTCATTTATTTTATGGCTCGTGACTTTCTAAAGAACCTTAATCAGATTGACATTACACTATCTTTTCTTGTGTTGACCTCCAACTCGATATACTGATGTGAACTATAGTAAATTTTAGCAATCTTGATTCATGACAGTTCTTAATATGTTTATATCTGTTCATTAACTGGATGTTACAGCTTTTCTCACAGTGCTTAGGCGACTGCATTTCTGAGGTATCAGTATAAAAAGAGTCTAAATCATACAAACAATTAGAAGAATAGATGCCGTCGTGCAACTGTTTTTCGATTTGTGTTTGCATGGAGCAATCTTTGTTGACCATCAAACGATTAACAGCTACAAATTACACCATAAAATAGAAATCCTAATGAAATTATAAAAATAAAATTTCTTAACAATGAGAAAAATTGGAGTTCTAATGGACGATTGCTATGATCAAATGAAGAATAAGACCATCCTTTTATACAATGATGAGAGTTAGACCACTCAGTAGTAAGGAGGATGACATAAATACTTGGTATTTATTACAAAATCAGGCAATGCTATAAAATCTAACGACTCACATCTAAAAGTCGCATTCATATTCAGTGAATTGAAAGTCATGGGTCAATGGTAGGCATGTGTATACCTGAAGAAAAAGATGGAGCTAGTTCTGCGCCGGTGAATCAAAGTTCACCTGATTTCTTCATGATTTACCGTTTCTCAGGACCACGGAAGTATTCCTATAAATTTCAGATTAACATTTCAGGTAAGGGGAATTTGAGACGGAATCAGTCTCCAACACTAAACACATTACGGATAACTTCATAGGGTGAATAAAACTGTAGAATTCACATACCTAAATCCTGTAGGTAATGGAAATTGTGATGTATTCGATGGGTTATCTTCACCTGAGCACAAATTTACAACATCACAACTTTGAGCGAATGTATAAAGGTCATTGCTCCTTCTTACAAAAGGCAATTCTTCGACTTCCTCTTCTAATGACTGAATTAACTGGTTTGTATCCTTAATTTCTAACCTCGCCTGGTTAACTAGTTCACTAGTTACTAGCCGGTCCTAAGCTTGGGCGAAGAGGGAAGGTTGGGCATAGGGCTAGCAACCCTACCCCGTAAAACAAATCTAACCGCTAAAGAAACTTCAAAGCACAAATGAAATATAAAAAATAAAAACAAAATTATTCCTCGCTGGAATCGGAGAGGCGAAATGACGCCAGTTGGTGAAAGCCTGCCTTCGGGAAGCCAATTGGCCGATGTGTCTTCTCTCCCTTGATGAAAGTGAAAGTAAACGTGGGGACATGGAATGTCCGCACCATGTTTACACCTACCAAGGCAGCTCAGATTGCAAAAGAGATGAGAAGGTATCACACTGAAGTGCTTGGAATTTGCGAGGAATCTGCAGGTGGAATGGAAGTGGACTCTCCTAACTGTCAACTCGAGAAGAGTCAATAATCTACTCCAACATCGTCACCCAGACGACAACCACGAGCACACTGAGTTTTAGAGTGGCTATCATGATGTCCCCAACAGCATCAAAGGCTCTCTCTCATGCAGTCAGAACCAATCTCCTCCAGCATCAGAATCATGACAGCAAGGTTCAACTCACAAGGAAGGAAAGTCACAATCATTCAATGCTATGCTACGCACCTAAAAAATAATGCAGATCAAGGGAAGGAGGAGGAATTCTACAGACAACTGCAATCAACACTGGACAAGACCCCATCCCAGTTGGCGACCTCAAAATTCTAATGGTCGACATGAATGCCAAACTGGGATTGGACAATACAGGAAGGGAACTAACCATGGTCGAGAAGCACTCAGTGAGGTGAAATGAACGAGAATGGAGCATTGTTTGCAGAATTCTGTGCATTCAACGACTTGGTGATTGGAGTCATGCAGTGTGTTCAAGCACAAGGATATCCACAAAGCGACATGGATTCAATTTCACCAGACACCAGGACACACTAAAATTCAAATCGACTTTATCTCAATTTCAAGAAAATGGAGACGCAGTCTACTTAACACAACGTTAAGAAGAGAAGCAGATGTAGGTTCAGACCACTATCTAGTACAAAGAACCTTCCAAATCAAGTTAAAAGCCTTCAAGAAAGCTGGTGATAGACCTCAATTCAAGTACAACACTCGGAACAGAAACTGAAGGATGAATCTGTAGGGATGCGTGTTACAAATCTACAAAGGAGATCTTCACGGTCGCCAGCCATCAAGACAAGATGGGAGATATCGAGGAACATCCCTGAAGTAACCTGTGTGGAAGAACACTGGAAGTCTTTGAAAGCTATGTGGAGAGAAACCTGCACAGCCGTATTAGGAAGGAAGAAGAAAGAAGACAAGGAACGGATCTCGACGGATACCTGGAAGCTAATAGAGGAGAGGAGGATGGTGAAGCAGAAGATAAACCAGTGCAAGGAAGCTCAGCGACAAGAGGAACTGAGTACAACGTATAAAACACTGGACAAAGAAGTGAAGAAGAGTAAGCGCAAAGACAAAAGACACTTCTACGAAACACTGGCAAGTTAAGCAGAACAAGCTGCAGGTGAGAGAGACAGAGACCAGACAACACTGTATCAAATAACCAGGTTGCTATCTGGGAAGAGATCAACGCACACGAAGCCAATAAAAGATGATGACGGAAATTTAATTACGAAAGAAGAGAAACAAAGGAAACAATGGGCTGACCACTTGAAGAAGCTCTTGAATCGACCACTGCACTTCGTCCAGAAATACCACCTACAGCCCAGACGCTGAACTACAAGTGAACGCCATAAAGCTACTGAAATGCGGGAAAGCAGCAGGACCATATGGGATCCGGCCAGAAGCAATGAGAACAGACACAGAGACAACAACGGACATGCTCACACCACACCACCATTGCAGAAGGTGTGGAAGGAAGAGAAGGTACCTGCCTGTTAATTGGAAGAAGGGTTACCTTGTCAAACTCCTGAAGAAGGGAGACCTCAGTGTTTGTAATAACTGGCGAGGAATCATGCTCCTGTCCATCCAAAGCAAGCAAAATATTAAGCCGCATCATCCTGGAGAGGCTTAAGGATGCACTGGATTCAAAACTACGACCGGAACAGGCAGGCTTCAGGAAGTACAAATCATGTGCCGACCAAATTGCAATGCTTCGCATCATCATAGAACAGAGCATAGAATGGCAATCAGCTCCCTACCTCAACTTCATCAACTTTGAGAAGGCCTTTGACAGTGTCGACCGAGAAGTAATTTGGAAACTGCTTCATTACTACGGAGTACCGCAAACCCTTATCAACCTCATTCAACAACTATATGAAGATGCCACATACCAGCCAAGTAATTCACAATGGGAAGCTCAGTGATGCTTTTGAAGTGAAGACAGGAGTGAAACAAGGTTGCCTACTATCCCCCATGATATTCCTGATTGTGGTCAACTGGACTGGATCATGCAGCAAACAGTGGGCAGCGAGAAGAGGGAGATACACTGGACTGCGGAAAAGAACCTAGAAGACTTGGATTTCGCCGATGACTTGTGCCTGATGTCACATAAACTTGAAGATCTGCAGGCAAAAACTAACAAGTTGATAGAAGAGACAGGGCAGCGAAGACGGGACTTCAAGTGAATATCGAGAAGACAGAAGTGATGAAGATACCTCACCACCACCAACAACAACAAACTCCAATCACCATCAACGGAAGAAACTTAAAGGAAGTAACCTCCTTCACCTGTCTAGGAAGCACTGTTTCAACTACAGGCGGGACGGACGAGGACGCCAAAGTCAAAATCGGAAAAGCAAGACAGGTGTTCATTCGCCTGAAACCAGTGTGGAGATCTGCACTCAACATGCGGAACAAGATACGGATTTTCAACACCAACGTCAAGTCAGTGCTCTTGTATGGCTCAGAGACTTGGCGCGTTACGAAAGGTATTTCCAATAAACTACAGACATTCATCAACAACTGCTTACGCTGACTCGATACTGAAGATCAGATGGATTGCCAGAAAGAATAAGCAACAAGGAGCTCTGAGAACGAACCAACCAAGAACCTATCACCCAACAAATATGCAGGAGGAAGTGGAGATGGATTGGGCTTGTGCTGGGAAAGCCGACTGAGGACATCACGCGTCAGGCCAGTTGCTCGAGTGGAACCGTGATGGGAAGCGACGAGTTGGGCGTCCCAGTTGAGGGTGACATGGAGGAGGTCGTGCGAGGAGGAAATGAGAGGTTGTGGGCTGTTGTGGAGGCAGGTTCAAAAGATTTCAGAGAACAGAGGTCACTGGAGACGTGCTACTGAAGCCCTATGTTCCATTAAGAACCCAAGGGACTAATAATAATAATATAATAATCCTTAATTTCTAAGAAAGTCCATCTTTTTAATTAATTGTAACGCTGTACACCTTCTGTTCCCTGTCCAAGCTGTAGGAAGTTGTTGAATTTCGCAAATGTAAACGGTTTATGATTCAGTAAACTTTCATCTGAATGGGAATTTTCAGTAAGATGGAATAAAAGACTAGAAATAATGATTAACAGTAACATAAATAGAACAAATGAAGTACTAAACGTACAAAAATCGACACCACTGAATGCGATTCAACTAGTGACTTCTTTGCCAGCGAATTCTTTAGGACTTTTAACCGTTTACCATAAAACTATTCAGCTATTACGTTTTCACTAGCATGGACTATTAATTACTCACTCACGGTAAATTAAGAAATATTAAAATCCACAGCCACGTGTCACTTCATTCTTCTAGCTTGTCAGGATCGTTTTGTATGGTGGAATTGATGCTGCTACATTAGTTAGGTTGAAAAGTGTACACAACTTTCAAGTCATCTGCAAAAATGAAGGTTTCCCTGATTGAAAGCAAGCGCATATATCATTTATATACATTATAAAGAGAAGAGGTCCCAGGATGGAGCCTTCGATAGCTCCACTCGTAATAGTTTCACGTAGGGAAAAGTGAGAGCCTGTTTTGACAACCTGAGTACGGATCAACAGAAATGACCCCAACCAGCCATGTGATTTCCCGCTTCTACCAAAAGAATTCAGTTTCCGAAACAGCGAGGGGTGATGCACTTTGTAAAAGGCTTTGGTGAAATCGAAGCAAAGCGAGATAACCACGTTTCCATCGTCTCTACTGTTAATTACTTGTTCGAAGAATTCTAGGTGATACGTGATACGAGATTTTTTAGACAGAAACCGATGCTGCGAGGAGTTCATGAGTTTGTGATCAGAAAGGTGAGAAAGATGGTGTTTCTCACTACTTTCTCCATTATACGCGAAAGGACAGATGTTATGTTGATGGGGTGGTAATTTCCGGACTGAGTCTGGAGCCTTTCTTAAAGTATGGGGTAATACGACTAGTCTTCCATGAAACTGGGAAAGGGCCAGAGTTTAAGGACAGGCTGAATATTTTTGCTAACGATATGGGGAAGTCTGCGCTTCCATTATCAATGAAAATGCCAGGTATCCCAACTACTCCCCCAATAAAAGAGGGTTTGAGCGAGTTTATTGCGCCACGTACGTTGCTTCGGTCAAACTCAAATTCCAAGATTTTATATGCCCCAGTGTCACTGAGTGTAGCAAGGCCGCGATAACAATTAGTGAAAGAAACACTAAACGTTTCACTTAGTATAACACATATCTCTGTGGGTCTTGTAAAAATCTCGCTGCCTACTTTCAACATATTCAGCATGTCAGGTCTATTACATAGTTCCTTTCCAAGAGAAATGGCAAGAAGACGAGCTTTATTTTCATCTTTCAGAATTTTATTTGGAGTAAAGGTTTTCTAGCGTCACACACTTCCCCAAAATCAGTAGCCTAGGGTTTGACGACTTTCGACATTAACGCTGACCTTGATAGCTTAGCTGGACTCACTGAGCTGACGGCACCCGATCAAGCATCCTCGCCATTTGGCACGCTGTCGTGTTACGTTGCACTGCTCGTATTCGACTCTCTAGCCAGTTAGTTGGAACGCATCGGTATTTTGGCACAACCATCCAAATATACTATTCCATCCGACTACGCTATCGTGTTCTTCCTTGGTCTCGTATTCGTGGGTATATAACAAGTTCGAATAATTAGTGATTGGTCTTTGCGTCTGTCAAGTTCGCACCAGGACAAATCCTAAATTGGTGAGCCCGACGTGATCACATATCCCGACCAATATCGAATATTGAATTGGTGAGCCTGTTCCATTTTATATTTGTTTATTGTTTTCATTTCGATAACATTTATATATCCATTTACTACACTTTCTCATGTCCGACCACACTCCCAAGCTTATTCGTATTAAGCCGACTACGAACACGATCCAACTCGTGCCATATTGGCCAGACAATGCAGAAACATGGTTTCTGTATGCCGAGGCCGATTTTCGAGAACAGGGTGTCTCAGATCCTCAATCTCGATTTCTTGCCGTCATACGTTCACTACCGCGAGAATTAAACAGGTTGTTACAGCAAACATGTTTAATCCTGAAGTAAGTGACCCTTATGCACTTCTAAAGGCCGCACTCTTGAAGAAAAGCGATCTCACAGATCGCCAACGTCTAGACGAATTGCTTCGTAACATCGAGCTAGGCAGCCACTCAGCTACTGAAGTCCTCGCACGCATGCGAGAAGTAATCGGTGCACGAACATTTGACGATGGTTTCTTCCGAGAACTATTTCTCTCGAAACTACCACAACCGGTGCAAACCGTGTTGGTGACACTCCAGTCAGTCCCACTCGACGACCTGGCAGCCTCAGCAGATAAAATACTGGAGATTTCCAGCAGACCCGTCTCCAACGTATATTCTATCTGCGACAAACCAGAGCGCCAGGATTCAGAGGTGACCAAGTTGTGCAACTCTGTGAAACGGTTGCTACGATCTCGAAGTCCTAGATCACGTAGCACTTCACAGAAACGCGTCTTGGCGCATCGCAGCAAGTCGCGTGGTAGCCCCAAAACGAAACCTAACAGGGTGGAAAACCCTGAATGGTGCTGGTTTCATAACACTTACGGGATGAAGCCAGAAAATGTCGGAAACCATGCCGTTTTAAGAAGGACACAACTCGGGAAACGGTCACGCCGGCACGTGCTCACGGCAACCGTAGCCGGCGGAAACAGCCGTTTGCTCTACGTCACGGATATTAAAACGAAAGTCCGCTACCTCGTCGACACCGGCGCAGAAGTTAGCGTTCTTCCAGCAACGACAAAGGAGCGTCATCATGACCCATCCTTCAATCTTCAAGCAGCCAACGGCAAGGCAATCGCGACATTCGGGAGACGGTATGCCTACCTCAACTTAGGTTTACGCAAACCTATTCACTGGATTTTCCTCCTTACTGACGTCTCTATGCCCATCATTGGCATAGATTTGCTAAACCATTACGATCTACTCGTAGATGCTCGCCGTCGACGACTGATAGATAACAACACAAAGTTATCTATTGGCGGCACCACCTATGTAGGTCCGAGTTTAGCCATCGTTAGGACCAAACAATCAGGCGACGCGTCCTACCAGGCAGTTTTGGAGAAATATCCAGAGTTGCACAACCGAAGCACACTCTTCCGTGCATAACCAGCAATGTTATGCATCACGTCACAACCACAGGTCCACCTGTGGCATCCAAAAGCGCCGTTTAGCCCCCGATAAGCTCAAACGGCGAAAAATGAATTCGACCACATGCTGGAACTGGGCATTATCAGACCGTCAAACAGTCCTTGGGCATCGCCATTGCACATGGTTCCCAAAAAGGATAGCAACGACTGGCGTCCGACCGGTGATTACCGAAGGCTTAACGCCAAAACAACTCCGGACTGCTACCCGATACCTCACGTTTACGACTTGACCGCAACCTTATGCGGATGAACATTTTCTCCAAAATCGACTTGGTCAAAGCGTACAACCAGATACCTATGGCAGCAGAAGATATCGCGAAAACAGCCATTATTACTCCTTTTGGCCTGTTTGAATTCCTGCGCATGCCATTTGGTCTTCGGAATGCAGCACAAACATTCCAACGCTTTATGGACGATGTCTTCCGTGGTTTGAATTTTGTTCATGTCTACATCGATGACTGTCTAATTGCGAGTCCAGATAAGGAAACTCACCTTAAACATTTGGACCTCGCATTCGAAAGACTTAAAAAACATGGCATCACAGTTAACTTACAGAAGTGTGAAATAGGAGTTGAATCACTCAGCTTCCTTGGGCATACCATTGACAACAAAGGTATACGCCCATTGAGAGATAAAGTGGCGGCTATCACAAACTATCCAGAGCCGACCACTGTGAAACATCTCCGCACTTTCAATGGCCTGGTAAGTTATTACCGAAGGTTTATCCCTAACTGTGCCTCTGTCATGAGACCACTCACAGATCTACTTCGAGGAACTGCGAAGTTCGTGTCTCTGGACAACGCGGCTAGACTTGCTTTCTCCAAAGTCAAGGAAGCCATTTCGAACGCAACCATGCTTATGCATCATGACCCCAATGCTCCTTGAGTATTGCTGTTGATGCATCTGATTCAGCAATTGGAGCAGTTTTGCAACAGTTGACTGACAACCAGTGGCAACCGTTAGCCTTTTTCTCGAGGCGGCTGCAAGACGCGGAAACAAGATACAGTACATTTGGTAGGGAACTCCTAGCCATGTACTGTTCTGTACGCCATTTTCGACATTCTGTGGAAGGTCGTGATTTCATTATTTTCACAGACCACAAACCGTTAACGTTTTCCCTCAGCTCGGCGTCTGACAAATACTCCCCTCGTGAGTCGCGACAGCTGGATTACATTTCCCAGTTCACGTCAGACATCCGCCACATTTCTGGAGCAAACAACTCCGCAGCCGACGCACTATCTCGAATAGCTTCGATAAACTATATCGAGGGTATTGATCTCGTTGAACTAGCTCGGCGTCAAAAGGAAGACCTTGAGCTGCATCATGAGTTGTCGTCCACAACTCTCAAACTGCGACTTTGTCCTGTTGGATCAGACAAGGATACAATTTTGTGCGATGTCTCTGCTAGTCAACCACGCCCAATAGTTCCGAAGAGTTGTCGACGCAACGTCTTCAATACGTTGCACAAACTCTCGTACGAGCCACCATTAGGCTTATCGCACAACGTTTCTGCTGGCCTGGGATGAACAAAGACGTTAAGGAGTGGGCCCAGTCGTGCTTAGCTTGTCAAAAGTGTAAAGTCACGCGACACACGAAAAGCCCTTTAGGCTCATTTCTAGCCCCAGACATGCGTTTCGACCACGTCCATATAGATATTGTAGGACCCCTACCAGAATCTAATGGATGTACCTACCTTTTCACTTGTGTTGATCGTTTCACACGATGGCCGGAAGCAGTACCTATTAAGGATATTACTGCCGAAACAGTTGCTCGTGTTTTCATCGAAAGATGGATCGCGAACTTCGGATGTCCATCTTACGTCACAACCGACCGTGGGCACCAATTTGAATGTGGATTATTTCTCGTTCTAACTGCACTTTTAGGTTGCACCTGGTTCCGAACGACAGCCTACCATCCACAAGCTTCCGTTTCAGCTGCAAACATACCTCAGTGGACCGAGGCTCTGCCTTTGGTCCTACTAGGTATTCGTAACGCCTTGAAACCTGGTGCTGGATGTACCCCTGCAGAACTCGTCTATGGGACCACTCTTCGCCTACCAGGTGAGTTTGTTCCCTCTTCGACTTTCAAACGTGTTTCCAATAGGGCATCTTACGTAACTAGGCTTACAAACGCAATGTGTTCAGTAAGGTCTTCTCCAGTTAGACCTCAAACGACTGATGTCTTCTTTCACCCCAGTTTCAAAAGACATCACACGTGTTTATTCGCCACGACGCCGTTCGTCGACCACTTGAACCACCCTACGACGGGCCATTCAAAGTGATCAAGCGACACGAGATATTCCACACAATTGAGAGAGATGGGCGTGAAGATACCGTCAGAATCGACTGTGAGAAAGCAGCTCATTTCGAAGGCAACCCCATAATAAGTGACGTTTCAGCTCGCTACAGCAGACTGACGGGTAGCTTAATTATCGAAATTCTTGACGACGTGCCTGGTAATGCACAGTTATAACAACCGTCGGCGCAACAGAATACACGATCAAGTCGAACCGTCAGGTTCTCGGAGCATTTGAAGTCGTATTCAACTTAGTGGTGTGAAATAAGACGTGTCAGCCATTTTTTAATTCAATATTTTTTCCGAGGCACCATTTTTCTTATTTACCAGCGATGTGAAACTCCTTTTACATTTTGCCTTTTCATGTCAATTTTTTTATTACCATGTAATGAAACTTTTTTTGAAAACAATCGTAAAAATAAGCGTAAACTTGATTTTCTATACATTTGTATATACATAATTCCCATTTCCACGAGGCGTTTTCATGGTATGAAAGACTTTCATTTATATTCCAGGTGCAACGAGCACTGAACGGAACGTCAAAGAAAACTGAGGACTGCGACTGACGTCCAATTCGATTTACTGTATTTTATTTTTTAATTGCCACGACACCCCAGAAAAAGTCCAGACAGCCAGGGGCCACTTCACCCAGTGAGCCCATCGGAAGAGTTTTACCAGTGGAGAAACCACTGGGTCTTTACTTCCGGCTGGTACCGTCTTAGGGTCCTCACGAAGTCACTAGGGGGGAGTGATCTGCGGCGTCACACACTTCCCCAAAATCAGTAGCCTAGGGTTTGACGACTTTCGACATTAACGCTGACCTTGATAGCTTAGCTGGACTCACTGAGCTGACGGCACCCGATCAAGCATCCTCGCCATTTGGCACGCTGTCGTGTTACGTTGCACTGCTCGTATTCGACTCTTTAGCCAGTTAGTTGGAACGCATCAGTATCTTGGCACAACCATCCAAATATACCATTCCATCCGACTACGCTATCGTGTTCTTCCTTGGTCTAGTACTCGTTGGTATATAACAAGTCCGAATAATTAGTGATTGGTCTTTGCGTCTGTCAAGTTCGCACCAGGACACATCCCAAAATTTTGCCCTTACGCCTGTGATTTCCTGGGTCACTAAAAACGGCGTGGATACTTACAATGTTAGAAAAGTCATGTGATGCGAAGATGATTTTCTGCGTTTCCTTGGTTTTCGCCTGAATGTGATAGGGATGTAGTCTATGACGTTAATATGCTACTTTTTTGATTTCTCCGGGGCTGTGGAGTCGAGACAAATGTTTAAACTGAGATAGAGTTTTGCAAGAGAGTTGTCCGGATCATCGAATGAAAGCAACTCTTCCCAGCCTAGACAGCGTATTCCTCATTGTCAGCTTGGCCAATCAACATAAATAAAACTTCTTCGAGAAAGTGTTGTAGGCCTTAGGATTATGGGAGTGCACCTGCATGTTTCAAGGTACTGACAAGCTAGAAGCTTTTGGCCACTTTTCTGGAATCTGCCTCTTCTATGTATGGTGAATGGTGGTGAGTTGTTTAAAAAAATCAGGTCAAGTAGTTTATTTCGCCGAGCACAGCTATTAACAACCTGAACCCATCCACTGGTTTCTAAGGTTTGAAAGAATAGCTTGAAACGAGATGGCTCCCGCAGTGTCTGCTATGTGATACCCGACATATTAAAATCACCACCTACTACTGTACGAGTTGGCAGGCATGACAGCGACTTGAACATTTCGTTGATATGCTAGTCAACAGAAGGTCCAGCGTGAGGTGACCTGTATAGGCTACCAACGGTAATTTTGTAATGTTTGGAAGTGTTAATATTCATGAATGCTGCATCACCTGAAAGGTCTCAACCAAACGGGAAAGCATTCGAAGATGAAAAATCAGAGCAAACGTGGGCGATGCAAATCCGCCTTTATAAGTGCTGCGGTCAATACGATACAAACTGTAATTATCTTACGCGAGCCTGAGGTTTCAGGTATCTGACGTACCCCAAATTTCAGTGACTAAAATGCAGCATAGTTTGATCAAGTAAGCTGGAGATTTTATATAGTTTAGCTGATTACTAATTGAACGTGAGTAAAACAGAAGAACAGAGAATTCCGACGGGGCTATAAAAAGGCTTAGGTCATCAGCAAGGTGAAACAAAAGTGTTCTATCATGGTTGCGAAGGCTGACCAATTGCCTACCATGATATGTGGTGTTAGTCGAAGTAGGATTGGGTTGGACGAAGGTTATGGGTCTCCAGATATAGACTTGAGATCAATCCATGACTGTTGTTAGACTGAGGACCTCGAGACGATAGAAATTAGTGGTGGAAGGATCCTAGCACAATGGCTAAAAGCCAGTCACAACAGTGTATGAACATACATACCTTCCCATCTTTCAAGTTATTATCATAGTAATAATCATCAAATTTTATCTGTTTATTCTTTCCGACACACCTTTGTTTATTTCAGTGTCACTTTTTCCAACTACTTCCTTTTGCATGCTGCTATGACATGTGGCAACGTGAAATGATGCACACCTATGTCAGAATTGACCCTGATTTGTCAGTCCGCCTTCATCGATATGTTTAGACGATAAAACATACACTTCTGTCAAGAAATCAACAAAAATCAGAAACCGTAGATTTTAAAACGAGCTGGGTATAGGCAACCAGACAGCTACCAACTAAACACGAACCACTGAATATGTGATTTTAAAAGGTTGCCAGTTATTTATTGTAAAGTTTGGTTTCTGGATACCTCCGTGGCTAATATGAATGAATACATTTTGAAAGGATCTCCAAGTCTTCTTGCTTCGTATTTACTGCCAGTATCTTCTGCTTCTCGGTTTTCTTAGGTTGAGATGCAGTGTTCAGCTAGCGATTTACAAACACAAAAACGTCGGTACGCACAATGTGGTGCTACCGCCTACACTTCCATGTAGAACTGCAGCCCACTCGTTTATTTTGTGAATTTCTAACCATCGGAACTATATTGATCTTGATGATGATGATTAACCAACGGAATGCAAGTCCGAAACCCGTTCTAACTACTGAAGTATGGGCGACTAGTCAGCGTAGTCAGCATTCACATAATAGATGTGCCTCACTGTCTAGCTAGTCCAAGGAAATTCCAAATGGTTGCTGAGTTTCAATAACGTACTGTTTCAACACATTGTACAACATATAACCTTGTTTTGTTTACAAGAATCAAAAACAAACAGGTAGTTATAGTGTGGGATACAGAGTTTATTAAGTGAATAGATATCTTTGCTTGTAGTCATCGAAACAGCCATGTTTCCCATATCAATGAATGGCTGATAATTTCGTGGCGTCTTGATCAACTGTCTGGATCCCACTCTGTTTCATGGCATCTAAACTCAGTGTAGTTATAATAGGAAAACTGCTTTGATTCCTAATCAGAACCTTTATAACCAGTTTTCAATCTTACATTTTCGCCATAGTTTTACAATTGATCAAAATTGTAATGACTATTTCCTCCCCCTACTCTTACATGAGAAATATCTTCCCCATGCATAGAAAATGACGAAACTTTTTGCTTTGGTGCACAAAGTTGCTTTTGCAAAAGCTCAATATACCTCATCAATGCAGCCCTTACAACAATAGATGAAAAGCATACATCTTCGTGCTTAAATTGTGATTGCACGCCTAGACCATGAAAGAAGACCAAACTAACTACCTCGTCACAAATGTATGGTTGGGAAACCTGAGATATCAGCATATATATTTAACCAAGTACTGTAGACAGCCCATACAATATCAAAGATTCATCTCTATTCCCAACATCAATGTTAAAAATATCAGTTTCATATTTGTCTTGAGGCGACTTTCACATTCGAAAGCTCTTCTATCAAGAAAACCGAAGGTCATTAAGTACAACCAGCTGGCTTCGAACGTTGACCGATCTAATGCGATACAAACGCATCTGCATCACTGATCACCATTCCATACCCAATGACATTTTCGCTGCGTTCGTCGTCACTCACTCCCATCCATTTCCTTAAAACATCTACGCCTACACTTGCAAACATGAATAGCTCGTCCTATCCGGTATTTCACTTTGTACCTGGGTAATAATTCAGTAATGAGCGACTCTTACGAGTTAGAATGGACGGAAAGCAGAATATGAGAGAGGAGGTCTTGAAAGTGAGCTAACGTAACCAGTCGACCAAACCTGCTACCACCTGAATACCTGTCATCCTTAACTTTTCAACCATCACTACAGTCCCAACTCCTTAGCGTCACACCTCACACTGCAAAAAGCTAGACTCTATGGATATCGTAAAACCATAAATTGGCACATTCGGAAGAAAATTAGGAAGAATTAGGTCACAGCATAACGATTTCCTTTGACTACAAATCACATAAATGAATTTCCTAGTTCGGCATAGTTGGTATGGACTGGTTTTCTGTCGTTCTAGATAGAGGTACAGTTTTACAAGCCAGTCATGAATTCGCTGCAGGAACTTGTGCCAAGTGCCGTTGCAAATGAACGGTGTTCTTTTTTTAAACATTCTCCAGACCTCATCTTTCTAGTACTTTGAACAGCATGGGACATCATGCTACTATCCTTACTGTTTAAGCTAGTTGAAATATGCATAAATTAAAGTGTGCACTGATGGCACTCTGCCACCTGGAAATTGGTTAATTCTGCTTTTTCCGCATTAGGGTTCACGAAACGCGTCTCTAAATGTTCATACTCAGAGACGGCTTCGAGCCTGATAAGCATGCTTTATAAGCATGCGCTTATAGCATAAAGCATGGCGCGCAACTGTCAATTTCCAATACGGAATGCTCAGGCGCCATATGGAACGTTGGGCAACGCTTTGACCGAATCCAGAACGTCAACGACACTCAACTGGTAGTTCAATTGGTCACTAAAACAATTTTTCCAACTAGTCATCACGTTTGTAGCACAGGGCCGCGTGATGCTGAACCCATGCAAATCCTGCAAAATCAGGTGACAAAATTGACCGCCAGTTTCGGCTCACTTGAAAACATTTTCGTGCACAATTGTTTCCCTCTCTTCACAATCCACGTTCACCCGCCACGCAGTTTACATTAGTATGAAATCAAGATATGCCGCAACGTATAGGCCAGGCCAGTTCCCTCGGTGTTTCAGACTATCACAAGTGTTGCGAAAATAATTATGTTTGTTGAATAAACTTTTCTCTGCCATAACCCATGCGTGGGCAACGACTTGCCGGAGGCGACTTGATTATACCTCCAAGAAATAACTGCGCAATAGGTAGACTTGGTAATTTTTGCATTAGAAGCATGAAGCTTATTGAGCTTTTAGCGTCAAACACTCCTCCAGTATCAACAGACCAGGATTCAACGAGATTCAGCATTGATGCTGACCTTGATAGTTTCACCGGACCCACTAAGCTGTAGGCACCCGGTCAAGAGCCCTTGCCGTCTGGCGCACTATCGTGTTACGTTGCACTGCTTGTAATCGACCCTCTGGCCATTCGGTCGGAACGCATAGGTATCTTGACACGACCTTGCGAATATACTACCCCGTCTGGCTACACTATTGTGCCCTTTCTTGGTCTCGTATTCGTGGATATATAACAAGTTCGAATAATCAGTGACTGGCCTCTGCATCTGTTCAGCTCACACCAGGGCATTTTTTAAACACTCATTCTCTATATATACTTTTCCCTGTTCTTCTGTCACTCTCCAGTTACCGCATTACTAGCAGTATCTTTTGGTCAACAGTGAGTGCTTACTAGGAGGTGCCTATAAAGACAGCAACTGCAAAATGGTAATTGATTTTATCAGTAGCCCCATCCCTCCCGAACAAATTTCCCCCGCAATATGCAATAAAAACCCACAAACAGATAATCACCACCTCCAAAGGTATAAGCAGGAAAACTAGAAAGACTTGTGAAGCTATCAGTTGAGTGTAAACAAAATTTAAGTGACCTGTCTCGAAGTCCTAGGAGCTAAAATTCAAAGACTGCATGTTCCCACTACTTTTTTAGGATTTGTCCTGGTGCTAAGTTGACGGGCGCAAAGACCAATCATTAATTATTCGGACTTGTTATATACCAACGAGTACTAGACCAAGGAAGAACACGATAGCGTAGTCGGATGGAATGGTATATTTGGATGGTTGTGCCAAGATACTGATGCGTTCCAACTAACTGGCTAAAGAGTCGAATACGAGCAGTGCAACGTAACACGACAGCGTGCCAAATGGCGAGGATGCTTGATCGGGTGCCGTCAGCTCAGTGAGTCCAGCTAAGCTATCAAGGTCAGCGTTAATGTCGAAAGTCGTCAAACCCTAGGCTATTGATTTTGGGGAAGTGTATGACGCTACACTTTCGCAGTTGATGTTGGATGTTGGACCCGATATATATTGCATAAATGGTATCCACAGAATACTCTTGCCGTTGGGGTTGATAAAAAACACTGGTCTACTATCTTCATAGCTATTTAAGTAAAACTGGTGTTTGAAACTGAACACTGTGCAGCTGTAGTTTTGCTATGTTAAAATGGTATTGAGTTACAGTAGTCATGGTCTTCAAGGCTGCATAAAACATGAATATTTTTGAAGGGCCAAGTGCAGTGGAGAAAATCAAAGGTGACTACAAATTCGCTGAGTAACACAAGTTTACAACTTTTGTATTGGATTTTGTTTAGTGGTCTTGTCATATATATTTTAATTCAGTCAGTCACGGGTTCCCATGAAACCATGAGGCCTCTTTAATATTCCGTTCAACATTTTCATTGAGCCAAATAGGACTACTCACTGTCTAAAAAGTGAGGCACAGTTTTTGAACAGTTTTTCAACCTCATGCGGCTAGAGTATCCCAGTAAGCATTTACGCGGGGCAAACCAAGGGAGGCATGTTGCAGTTTGCAATGAAAACTCGGAACAAAACGCATATATTGAGCCATCCACTTCAAAAAACGTCATATAAAATGTAGAATCAGGCGTTTTTGCATTTTCACTGCGTCTGGCTTGGTGTTTTTTGGCTATACGTCCGACTCTATGTTTTTGCAAATGGCCCTACGTCTAGCGCTATGTTTTGCAAATGGCTCTACGTCAATCAAAATCTGACAGCCTTTCAAGTAACATTAGTCTGGTAGTAATGGGGAAATGAATGAAAAAAATAGACAAGTGAGGGGAAGGGAGCGACGTTGAGGGGAAAGTAGATATGTAGATTGATTGAGGAAGGCGACTTCAAAGGGGAAAAGGAGATAATCGAGGAAAAAATGGTTGCATTTCCCTACAATTTTCGTTTTCTTTCCTACTTATTTTTCCTATATGTGCTTCGTTTCCGCCTTTTTGGCCTGCGCAGGACTTTAGTAACTCACCAGAAATTGTCTTTTTTTCCTTCACTGCATGAGTAGTCTATCGTTAAAGATCTTATCCGCTAAACGCGCTTGGTGTTTTTGATACTTGCAGAGGCAGATATTGGAGTACTTTCTAACTAATTCTGAGACATCACTGCACGGAATACCTACGTAATGTACGCACTATTTTAGCATCACCCGCATCAATTCTGCGGTTCAGGGTTTTTTCATGCACCACATTATCTACGCACTATGTTTGACTGAGCATCTCCAACTTAATATTTTTTGTTAACGTTCGCCCTTGTACAAAGCCTGTTTACTTACGAAGATTACTTGCCTTGGAATTGGGCATAGGAATAACAAATTTATTCCCATATATACTACACTTTTGGAGTCTGCATGCACCTTTGTGAAAACGTTGAGTACAATTCAGATGCTTTCACACTTTTGTGGGTACTTCAAACTTCTTTCTTCAGAAATAGTGAAGAATGATTCATTGGGTCTCACGCATGCCTTAATGGAATACGTGCTTTGTTCGGAATGGCTAGTTGTTTTCTTGATTCATAAAATCCTAAAAGGACAAAAATAATCAATTAATTCATCAACTAACTATAGGTAGTGCGGCTATCCGTGGTTTGTAAGACGATTGATGGCTTCTGTACTACACCTCTCTTACACCGAATGACTCTACGTGTGCTTCAAACCTCCTTTTGAAAGGATTAGGAGAGAGGGTGTGACATATTCTTCTGAAAAATTTTTCCGCAGTTTATATCCTCAATCTGCAAATGCACCAGAGCTAATCATCGAAAGTAATTTGAAAGTATGACCACCGAGGTGGTGTTTTTGATTGAAACTTCAGAGCTTCTAGTTGAGATGGAAAGGAATTCGGGCTAAATAACAAACCTCTGATCCTCCGGTACTGTACTACATCCACCCTAAGACCAACTATGCGATTCAGATAAGATTTGTGCTGTAGTCCAACCACTCTTTGTCGCTCTTCTCTGAATTCGTTCTAGGACATGAGGAAATAACTACTGAGTTTTTCTCCAGATGAGTATAGAAATTTAGTCTGCAGACTGCAGTGAAAAACTCAGAGTTAAGCTCCCTAGATTTTGATACGGAAACCCTAGGACCACATATGCCTTGTTAGCTACTGGGCAAGAATGGACAGGTGGGGGAAGTGTGTCACTTAAAGTTACCCCGAGATCTTTTTCAATATTTGTGTGGTAAATGTTTGTTTCCCTCAGGAAACAGGAACCATATCACACCTGTATTTGTCCATAATCACTATTTTACACTCTAAGTGAAGAATAGGCATGTTTGTATTTGTCTGTTTATTGACTATCAGAACGTCCTTTCGTGGGACCGCAATGCGTATCATTCCCTATATCTCTCTTCAAATCTTGAGATCGTCAGGATGTTGCAGTGAGTAAGGACTTAGGCTTGCAGTTCATTTTTGAAAGCAGGAAACGACCGTGGGTCAGTGTTATAGCCATGATGCACCTCACTCAGCATCGCAGACCATTTAGACAGTAAAGAGCCCGCTCTAAGCGATTATGACAGTCTGTTAAAATAACCCTAAACCAAGTGAGAAACTTACCTTGTACCTCAATTAGCTGAAGTGTTTGCACAGGATATCATAATTAAGCCTGTCAAAGACTTTGAAATGTCAAGCAATTCAATATGAGCGACTTTTTTCCTCAGCAGAGAAAGTTCAACTATTCGATGCCGTCAACGGGTTAGCGTTACATGAACTTCCATGTGAACTCCGTGTTGACAGTCGTTTAGGATTGAGTTCGTAGGTTGGCAATCATATAACGAGTAAATTACTACTCATTCCATGTCATTAAAAACTGAAGATACCAATAAATTGGTCTATAGCTAGAAGCAAGTAGCTTACTGCTACCTTTATATGCCGTCTTCCAAACACTGAGTTCACACTCGCTATCCTGTGTTGTATTTTTGTCAGTGTTAGGCATTGTTGATATCTACAATCAGACGTCCTCATCTTTCTCAACAGATTATTTGTGGAGCAGTGGTTATGAACCGCAACACTTCAAGAAATGTGCCACCCTGCAACTTTGTCGAAACAGTAGTGTTCTAATTAATTCATACTGTTTGTGTGTTATTCGTTGATTGACTGATTTTGTTCTGACCTTACAAGCTGACAGAATCAAAGTAGAACCTCCCATACAGGTGCAGCGGCTCAAGTTTCCACATTTCACAGAAATACACAAAGAAAGGGTGGGCAGAAAAAGAGTGACATCTAAGTAGAGAAAGTTGTCTGAGAGAACAAACAGGGTTAGTGCAATCATTCAAGCTTTAGAAGAAGTCAGGAGTGAATACATCTCCACCATTATAGCCAGTTTTCATCCATGTCACAAAGAGTCCCTAACCACAGATTCCTACTATCTCGAGGACCCCAAACAGACAGTTTACATCACCCCACACGTCTCAGACTAAAAATAAGAGAGTTGATCGGCTGGTTCCGGGTCTTAGTCTGGCTACTCTGAACTCTCTTCTAACCTGATCCAGCTTCGCTTAGCATGGCAAATCGAGGTAGGGGGTGGATCAGCATGTGCAGTTCCTGCTCAAACCATCTCAGTCTACTAGGGTTCACAACCTCATCAATCGACTTGCCTGTCTTGCCTAGTACCCTTCGCCTGACCTGAAAATTCCTCACACGATGATTTCACCAGACGCGAGCAATGCTACGAAGGCATCTGTGATCAAAACCCTGTAGTCGCTTCATATCTTCTGCTTTTCAACTGCCATATCATGGCCATAAAACAGAATAGAACGAATTACAGCGCAGCCTACTCATCTTTTGATAGGTAGTCGGATATTTCGCCAGTCGGCTCTATAGGTGACGCAAGGTGGCAAATGGATATTCTTTATCCAAGTTGGGATTTCTTCAGCAGGCAGCCCGTTGGTGCTGATACAACTTCACAGGTTAGGGACGATGCTGATGCATTCCACCACTTCGTTCCTTACCATTAAGCTGGGAGTACTAGCAGCAGACCAGTCCTGGAGTATCACCTTACATTTGGCAGGTGCGAAACGGGATAAACGCGTGACTAGGATCGAAAAACTGACAACTGCGGTCAGTGCTAGTGCGTGATCTGAGTCCGAACCGATATTCCAGAAAAAGCGGCACTCTCCCACGATCTTCTCCAACGATGGCCCATAGCAATGTGATCTGTCAGTATTCATCGTTGGTCTTAAGTCAGTGGACACCATGTGATATAATGTCTCCCCTTATGTCTAGGGTTGGTACTGGCCAGAAACAAGTGGTTGTCCGAACAAAGTTGCAAGAAACAACCACCATTGGCTTTTCATTGGCGTGGGGTTCCGTAAATACCCCCCAACATGCCTTTCTGACTGGCTCAGCTTACCTACCTGAGCACTAAAGTCACCAGCCATTATGACTACGTCTAAACGTTTTGCTTTCTGTAGCAGAGTTGAAAGGATTTATATTTCGCATCATCCGAACTACAGTCAGTGGGTGCTTATGCGGATATTACGAATAGGCATTGCCTGATCTCACGATCCTTTCCAGTCCTCGCAGATCTATTGAGCTGAACAGCACATAGACGACTGTTGACTGGTATCCAGTGGAGAGGCGTACTTTTTGATTTACAACTTAATGCTATGCCTATACCAGTGAGTTCACGAGAACAAGTTATCGGGTCTCCGAATACTCTCAAGGTGAATTTTGAAGATCCACTACCATGGCCAAGTATGATCAATTTAATAACCACACTCTGATTCTATATACGTATCTCACAGATAGCATATATCGATGGCTAGAGAGTACAAAGTTTGGCGACCGATGCTTGCTGCCTGATTTGGCATAGAGTTCGGAAGATGAAAGCTTCTACATAGAATCAGTGGAGGGGTATCAGGAGACTAGTTATAAGGTTTTCGATGGCCTTTATCGTTGACAATGGTTACAGAATGAGAGGTTGCTTGAGATGTAAGAGGATTAATATTACTTTCATGATATGAAGGTAAGGAAGGAGACATAGTTGAAAAGGATAGGTTATGTTTAACTGGATGATGTGTAGTACTGGAAACGTGCATGCTGTTGACACTTTCCAGCTTCCCCATTGTAGAAGACTATTTCTTCTTCCGGTACATGGAAGGGAAAAGTAATTGCGTGACGCAGAGTCCAGGGGACAGTTGCTTGAGGCCTGACACACACGTTCTTTTGTGGGATGTTGTTTCGTCGTTTGGTTGTTCTAACACCGGACACTTAGAACCCTAACCACCGGCACCAAAAGACCATAGGCCATGATCGATTGTATTATTTCTGAGGCCAATCTTTTCTAGCCCCGTGTTCGCCGAGAAGGTAGCATCAGTGAGAATCAAAGAGAAACACCTTACTGCTGTCACATTCCTTCCAGCTAGCAGCAGTACAATTTCACCCTCAGACCCCATCAAAGTGTAGTAATTTATACTACAACGGTAACTGCGTTTTGTCGTATTGCTATTTTAACAGATCTTTCTGGTATGGTAGCACCTCGAGAGAACAAATGTTTCAGCCAATGCAACACGCTGGGTCACTGCAATACGCAGGCCTCACTACCACGTCAAGTTAGCATCTAATGATTGAATCTGAAGTCACAGAATATCGTTTTCATTTCATTTGCAGAGAACAAATTACTGACCGTAATTCCTCCTAATTTCACTGACATGTACAATTCACAAAAAAAGAAAGACTAAGTCAATGACGCGATTCATACAGAAGAACCGATTTCGAAACTTTACGATAGGCGCAAACCTCGCCCAGATTACGAGTTCACAAGTTACTAGTCAGTCATAAGCCCGGATAAAAAAGAAGGTTGGGTATAAGGCTGCAAGCCTAAACCGGAAAACCAATCCAACCGCTAAAGAAACTTCAAAGCACAAACAAAATATAAAAAATAGAAACAAAATTATTCCTCACTGCCATCGGAGTGGCGAAAAAACGCCGGTTGGTGGAAGACTCCAGGAAGCCAATAGGCCGATAGGTCTTCTGACCCTCAATCAAAGCGAAAGTAGAAATGGGGACATGGAATGTTCGCACCATGTTTACACCTACCAAGGCTGCCCAGATTGAAAACGAGATGAGTAGGTATAGTATTGAAGTGCTAGGAATTTGCGAGGAATCTGCAGGTGGAATGGAAGTGGACTCTCCTAACTGTCAACTCGAGAAGAGTCAATAATCTACTCCAACATCGTCACCCAGACGACAACCACGAGCACACTGAGTTTTAGAGTGGCTATCATGATGTCCCCAACAGCATCAAAGGCTCTCTCTCATGCAGTCGGAACCAATCTCCTCCAGCATCAGAATCATGACAGCAAGGTTCAACTCACAAGGAAGGAAAGTCACAATCATTCAATGCTATGCTACGCACCTAAAAAATAATGCAGATCAAGGGAAGGAGGAGGAATTCTACAGACAACTGCAATCAACACTGGACAAGACCCCATCCCAGTTGGCGACCTCAAAATTCTAATGGTCGACATGAATGCCAAACTGGGATTGGACAATACAGGAAGGGAACTAACCATGGGTCGAGAAGCGCTCGGTGAGGTGATGAACGAGAATGAGGAATCGTTCTCAGAATTCTGTGCATCCAACGACTTGGTGATTGGAGTCATGCAGTGTGTTCAAGCACAAGGATATCCATAAAGTAACATGGATTTGATTTCACTAGACACCAGGACACACCAAAAATCAGATCGACTTTATCTCAATCTCAAGAAAATGGAGACGCAGTCTACTTGACACAAGAAGGGTCAAGAAGGGGAGCAGATGTATGCTCGGACCACTCACTATTTAGAGCAAACAACCATCCAAATCAAGTTAAAAGCCTTCAAGGAAGTTGGTGATAGACCACAGTTCAAGTTGAACACCCAGAACAGAAAGTGAAGGACGAAACTACAAAGGAAATCTTCACGGTCGCCAGCCATCAAGACAAAATGGGAGATATCGAGCAGCATCCTTGAAGAAACCTGTGTGGAAGAAGAACACTGGAACTCTTTGAAAGCTATGTGGAAAGAAACCTGCACAGCCGTATTAGGAAGGAAGAAGAAAGAAGATAAGGAATGGAATGGATCTCGACGAATACATGGAAGCTGATAGAGCAGGCAGGGAGAGGAGACTGATGAAGCAGAAGATAAACCAGTGCAAGGATGCTCAATGACAAGAGGAACTGAGTACAATGTATAAAACACTGCAGTGGACAAAGAGGTGAAGAAGATTGCACAGAAAGACAAAAGATATTTCTACGACACATTGGCAAGTGAAGCAGAATAGGCTGCAGCTAGAAGAGACCTGACAACACTGTATCAAATAACCAGTTCACTATCTAGGAAGAGATCAACCCAGGTGGAATCAATGAGAGATAGCGAAGGAAAGCTAGTTACCAAAGAAGAGAAACAAAGGAAACAATGGGCTGACCACTTCAGAAAGCCCTTGAATTGACCACCACCTACACTTCATCCAGAAATACCACCTGCAGCCACAGAAACACTGAGAGCAGACGCAGAAACAACAGTGGACGTGCTCACACCACACCACTACTGTGGAAGGTGTGGAAGGAAGGACAGGTACCTGGCGATTGGAAGAAGGGCTATCTTGTCAAACCCCCAAAGAAGGGTGGTCTAAGCCTTTGCAATAACTGGCGAGGAATGATGCTTCCGTCCACCTCCAAGCAAGCAAAATATTATGCTGCATCATCCCGGAGAGACTAAAGGATGCACTGGATCCAAAACTACGACCCAAACAAGCTGGATTCAGGAAGTAAATATCATGTGCTGATCAAATTGCAACTCTACACTACGCATCATCATAGAACAGAGCATAGAATGGCAGTCAACTCAACTTCATCGACTTTGAAAAGGCCTTCGACAACGTCAACCCACAAGTAATTTGGCAACTGCTTCAACACCACGGAGTGCCACTAGTCCTTATCAACCTCATTCAACAGCTATATGAGGACGCCACATGTCAAGTGATCTACAGTGGAAAGCCCAGTGACGCCTTCGAAGTGAAGACAGTAAGGAGTAAGACAAGGCTGCCTACTATCACCTTTGATCTTTCTGATTGTGGTCAACTGGACTCCATCGTGGAAGAAATTTTGAGGAGCGAGAAGAGGGGGATACACTGGCTGGACCGATGAAAGACCCCGGAAGAAGATTTGGATTTCGCCGATGATGGTTTATATCTAATGTCGAACAAACTTGAAGATCTACAGGCGAAAACTATGAGGTTGACATAAGAGGCAGGGCAGCAAAGACGGGACTTCAGGTGAACGTAGAGAAGACAGAGGTGATGAAGATACCCAACCATTAATAACAAGCACCAATCACCATGAACGGCAGAAACCTGAAGGAAGTAATCTCTTTCACCCATCTAGGCAGCATTGTTTCAACTACAGGCGTCACAGACGAGGACACGAAAGCCGGGATCGGAAAAGCAAGACAGGCTTTTATTAACCTGAAATCAGTGTGGAGATCTTCTGCACTCAGCATGTGAAACAAGATTCAGATTTTTAACACCAACGTCAATTCAGTGCTCCTATATGGTTCGGAAACTTGGCGCGTTATAAAAAGCATTTCCAACAAACTAAAAGTATTCATCAATAGCTGCCACCTACGCTCCCTCGATACTGACACTGTAGATCATATGGCCAGAATAATAAAAATAAGCAACAAGGAATTCTGGCTGGCTGGTGACTAACCAACCAAAAACCTATCACTCAACAAATATGCGGTGGAGGAAAGTGGAGACGGATTGGGCATACACTGAGAAGACCATTCGGGGACAACACGCACTAGGCCAGGCACTCGAGTGGAACACAGACGGGAAACGACGAGTTGGGTGTCGCAACTGAGGATGACATGAAGGAGGTCGTGCGAGGAATAAATGAGAACTAATGGGCAGTGATGGAGTCAGGTTCAAAAGATTGCAGAGAGTAGAGTACACTGGAGACGTGCTACTGAAGCCGTATGTTCCACTAGGAACTCAACGGACAAATAATAATAATAACAATAAGATAGGGGCAAAATGTGGATTTTTAATGTTTCATTTTCTCACACAAAAAGTAGTGTATATCACTAGTATGGCAGTAACTAAGACAAGAGTATATGTAAAGAAAGATGATACACGATTCAAAGTCAGTAGGATATTCTAAATTTAGAAAGCGAGTAGACTGAAAGCAGTTTCAACGTACGGTGAATAAGAGTCCTCACAATGAATATGAGCAGTGCTGAAATAAACATAGAAAGCATCATCATTGGGATATATTCTGCAGTTAATTCGGCTCCTAAGACATTGTCGAGAAGAAGGCCATGGTTAGCTATCCTATCACCGAAGCGGATAAGTTCGTGTTAACCAGTCGGGACAACCGGCTTGAACGTTGAGTGGGACATTTTGAAAAGCAGTTTCAATGACCTAAAGTTATACTTTAATTACCTGAATGAAACATAAATGTCGGTCCTCCAATTTTTCTCGAGATCAAGATGGCAATTTCGAACATAAGATTGTGCATAGCTTTGTGACTTGACGGTTTACCACCAGAAGTTTTCAAGAATGGAGTTAAAAACTTATTGAGTAATGCAAAGGAGGTACCAGTTAACCTATATGATCTAAAAGTAGTCTCGTCGAAATGGTGTAGATCACTGATCATTCCAGCCTATAAAAAAGAAGGAGGTACTTGCATTGCAACTAGAGGGGAATAAATCTTACTTTTATGGTGTCTAACTGGGGTTTGAGTTTAACAAACTCGAGAAAACCATGCAGATTCGAGGAGTGGATGAAGATGCAAAGATTTGATCCTTATCCTTCCGCCGGCACGCTTACGTACAGCCTACAGTTGTCATATTTCTTGACGTGAAGGCAGCATTCTACACCACCGACCAAGAGGTGTTATGGTAGTGTCTAAATGGGGAGAGAGTGTCGAGCAACTGTGTAATGCTAACCAAGGCTTTCTCCTGTTACCCACTAAGCTGTACGAAAGCTTGTGGTGGATCGTTGTCTAGAGTTTTGATAACCAGTGGTGTTTGATTAAGATGCCTCTTATGATTCTTGTTCAACTTTGCTATAACTGTGATAGAGGATGCATTTCTAGGTGTCAGTGACTTCACAGGGACTGACCTACTTTCTATAAAGCAGCTGGCCTGCTTGGATCTTATACAGATGACATTAACCTATCAGGTGAAGATTCTGATAAAATTCTAAGTCTTCTGAAATTTTTGAGGAGAAATTTGAAAGTACTTGACATGTGTTATGCCTCTATCAAGTGTGAGGTGATGCTTCGAGCTTGTCTGCCCTTACTCCTAGTTTATGGATGGAGAGTAAAGTGCTTGAATCGACTGACCACTTCACTTATTTGTGTGGTTACACCAGCTTGATGGTTTTCTGATTTAGTCTCAGTTTAAGATGAGCTCTGATTATGTATGAGTAGTCTCAAGGAATAAATTTCAATGTAAAGGTTATCATTCATTGCTAAGTGATAGAACTAACTGTGCTAGCATTTACAGAAGCAGACAATCTAATAGAAAGGCATATAATAAGGCTGCTTCCCAGGAAGTATATTTACCGAAATTTTGAATCTTTCTGGCTATACGTAGAAGTCTATCTGAGAAATTGCGAAAGTGTGCAAGTATCTGTATGAACTTTGATCCCGATTCAACCAAAAGGTTTTACAATTATAGTCAATCAACGTTAGCTAATACTGATATCAAGTCGTCACTGTCTTTCGAAGTCTGTCTACCAAGTCTGTATTTGAAAGCAGCTCTCTTGGTTGCAATCAAGTGACCGAATCGTTGAAATGATTTGGTTTCGACAATAGACTTCTCATACAGTCTCTGATTTCAGAATTGGATGAAAAACGTTGAAATTCCCATGAGAACATGGTCTTTTTCGTAGTCACAGAGGAATCTTTATGAAGCAGCAAATTCCCTCATAACTGACTGTTTACATATGAAATCAAAATTTAACACTTTGTGTTATGGATATCGAATTATTTATTTTAATTCATACTGAAATTATTTGACAAATAAGACACTTTTAGTTATTAGTAACATTCATTCCGTATGATCAGATTAGTCATGAATTCGAAGCAGTTAGTCCACTTTATTAATTTATAAAGTTAAGTTAGATAAATGGATAAACTATATATTCGATAGAGGTTGAGGGAAATCGGGAGGAAACTCTAGTACACCTAGGTTTCGAGCTTTTTGGCACTCATCAGCAAGGCGTTTCTACTACCTCAAGGGGATTGGTCTCTCCTAACACATTAAAACCCCCTTCATCCACACTGTAATTACGCTATCCAGATTTCTCAACCGGAATTGTGGATTAAATTCTGTATCTGATGTGGCTCGGAATCGACCTTAGTTGTGCAGAGACATCCACATTTATCCTCACCACAACTGTTATAACTCATATTAGTTTGACTACCTGAAATAACTGTGGTTTGGCAGATTTATATTTATATTAGGTAGTAAGTGAAGGTGAAATGAAAATCTGGACAACGGAAGGACTTGAACCAGTGACCTCCTCGTTACCAGTTCAGTCCCTTACCAACTGAGCTAAGATACCCGACTGCTGGTCAGACTTTAATTTTGCTTCAATCACCAAGGTCTCCCCCCCCCTATTGTGTGTATTCGTGGTGCGTTACTATCGCCTGGTCGCTATAAGGTTTCGCCTTCCTTTCTTATCCTTCTGACTATCTACCAGTCTTCATTACATTTTCTTCACCTATTTCTCTCTCACTGTCTCATGTTGATAACTAGTATCTCTCTATACTGATATGAAGTGTGGTAACTCGGACAGTTACTCATTGCTGCCAAGTCTTGTGCTGATGCTAACTGACTAATTCAAATTTAATTGTACTCTACTTTGCTTAGTTTAACACCAGTATGGTCCAGAAAAGTAGATTTATTGCTTGAAACATTTGGCGCCTTTTGTGAACTTGAATAAGGTAGTACAAAGAGGCAGTCTGATAATGATTTAGTGTTCTCCGAGCTTTGAGGATGGTCTTTGACCCTTCACCATCACCAGGCTAAGTGACATTATTAACACAGTCGTGCAGTAGAAAAATTATTCAGCTGTTAAAAATGTCTACGTTGGATGTTCAATTTGTCAATAACTCAGCTTAGGTAAAATTTTCAATCATGTACACTATCAGTATATATGCTTAATAACTAACCAGATGCTCAATTCTGCTTTGTCCCTCTTTTTCTCTTTTTGCATACATTCTTCATAGCCATTTTATCCAAACGGAAAACATTATTCTCCTTCGAATCATGTCAGAAACGCGTATTGTATCCAGAGGCTATACCCCATCATCGTCTTGGAATAACTCTAACACCAATCAATACTAACGGATTAGCTGGACCAACAACATACAATATTCAAGTAAAACAAACTTTTCTCGATAAATTTCCTCTTTTTTCATACTTTGTGGATTTGTTATAGACAACGATAACTCATGACTTGAACAAAAAACCTATTAGTTCACGTGGATACACTTTGGGTGCTAGAACAGGACCTAGATTGAATACTCATCATTTAGTAAGTACTGAAACATTAAACGCTTAACTTTGCTTAAAATAATAAGAATACCTCTAAACTCATTTTTTTCCAAAGAAATGAATACTTTGTTACTTTGGCATTGACAGCTGTGTGGATAAATCATGGGCGAATTTTCTTACTCGATATTAAAGATTTTTGAATGGTATCAAGTTTGTGTTTGAGCTGAGGATTCATATCACTAAAGGAAAGGGAGCTAATTTCATTGAATTTATAGTATAAGCCTTTCGATCAATTCTATAGAGTAGAATATTAAACTCATCACTTATACGGAAATTGAAGCGTACGCAGCAGCCTTGGGCATATTCGTGCAGTAAGCTTATGAGACACACCTACGCGTGTGAGGGCTATTGATGCCACCTGGCTTTGCAAACCTCCGTAAGTGGAGCTGTGTTCCAACCTGTGATCCATATGTCGGGAGTCATCTCACCAAACTAATTACCCACAACTTCACCATCTCTGATATTATCATTATTTGTCTTTTGGGTTCCTAGTGGAATGTAAGGCTACAGTAGCGTGTCGCAATTTCACTCTTTTCTCTGCAGTCTTCAAAACCTGTCTCCACGATTGCCCACAAACTTTCATTTCTTCTTCGCATGATATCCTCCATGTCACCCTCAGTTGGGACGCCGAATTCGTCGGCTCCTCTTTGGATTCCACTCGAGGGCCTGGCCTAGTGCGTGTTGTCCCCGAATGGTCTTCTCAGTGTATGCCCAATCCGTCTCCACTTTCCTCCACCGCATATTTGTTGAGTGATAGGTTTTTGGTTGGTTAGTCACCAGCCAGCCAGAATTCCTTGTTGCTTATTTTTATTATTCTGGCCATATGATCTACAGTGTCAGTATCGAGGGAGCGTAGGTGGCAGCTATTGATGAATACTTTTAGTTTGTTGGAAATGCTTTTTATAACGCGCCAAGTTTCCGAACCATATAGGAGCACTGAATTGACGTTGGTGTTAAAAATCTGAATCTTGTTTCACATGCTGAGTGCAGAAGATCTCCACACTGATTTCAGGTTAATAAAAGCCTGTCTTGCTTTTCCGATCCCGGCTTTCGTGTCCTCGTCTGTGACGCCTGTAGTTGAAACAATGCTGCCTAGATGGGTGAAAGAGATTACTTCCTTCAGGTTTCTGCCGTTCATGGTGATTGGTGCTTGTTATTAATGGTTGGGTATCTTCATCACCTCTGTCTTCTCTACGTTCACCTGAAGTCCCGTCTTTGCTGCCCTGCCTCTTATGTCAACCTCATAGTTTTCGCCTGTAGATCTTCAAGTTTGTTCGACATTAGATATAAACCATCATCGGCGAAATCCAAATCTTCTTCCGGGGTCTTTCATCGGTCCAGCCAGTGTATCCCCCTCTTCTCGCTCCTCAAAATTTCTTCCACGATGGAGTCCAGTTGACCACAATCAGAAAGATCAAAGGTGATAGTAGGCAGCCTTGTCTTACTCCTTACTGTCTTCACTTCGAAGGCGTCACTGGGCTTTCCACTGTAGATCACTTGACATGTGGCGTCCTCATATAGCTGTTGAATGAGGTTGATAAGGACTAGTGGCACTCCGTGGTGTTGAAGCAGTTGCCAAATTACTTGTGGGTTGACGTTGTCGAAGGCCTTTTCAAAGTCGATGAAGTTGAGTTGACTGCCATTCTATGCTCTGTTCTATGATGATGCGTAGTGTAGAGTTGCAATTTGATCAGCACATGATATTTACTTCCTGAATCCAGCTTGTTTGGGTCGTAGTTTTGGATCCAGTGCATCCTTTAGTCTCTCCGGGATGATGCAGCATAATATTTTGCTTGCTTGGAGGTGGACGGAAGCATCATTCCTCGCCAGTTATTGCAAAGGCTTAGACCACCCTTCTTTGGGGGTTTGACAAGATAGCCCTTCTTCCAATCGCCAGGTACCTGTCCTTCCTTCCACACCTTCCACAGTAGTGGTGTGGTGTGAGCACGTCCACTGTTGTTTCTGCGTCTGCTCTCAGTGTTTCTGTGGCTGCAGGTGGTATTTCTGGATGAAGTGTAGGTGGTGGTCAATTCAAGGGCTTTCTGAAGTGGTCAGCCCATTGTTTCCTTTGTTTCTCTTCTTTGGTAACTAGCTTTCCTTCGCTATCTCTCATTGATTCCACCTGGGTTGATCTCTTCCTAGATAGTGAACTGGTTATTTGATACAGTGTTGTCAGGTCTCTTCTAGCTGCAGCCTATTCTGCTTCACTTGCCAATGTGTCGTAGAAATATCTTTTGTCTTTCTGTGCAATCTTCTTCACCTCTTTGTCCACTGCAGTGTTTTATACATTGTACTCAGTTCCTCTTGTCATTGAGCATCCTTGCACTGGTTTATCTTCTGCTTCATCAGTCTCCTCTCCCTGCCTGCTCTATCAGCTTCCATGTATTCGTCGAGATCCATTCCATTCCTTATCTTCTTTCTTCTTCCTTCCTAATACGGCTGTGCAGGTTTCTTTCCACATAGCTTTCAAAGAGTTCCAGTGTTCTTCTTCCACACAGGTTTCTTCAAGGATGCTGCTCGATATCTCCCATTTTGTCTTGATGGCTGGCGACCGTGAAGATTTCCTTTGTAGTTTCGTCCTTCACTTTCTGTTCTGGGTGTTCAACTTGAACTGTGGTCTATCACCAACTTCCTTGAAGGCTTTTAACTTGATTTGGATGGTTGTTTGCTCTAAATAGTGAGTGGTCCGAGCATACATCTGCTCCCCTTCTTGACCCTTCTTGTGTCAAGTAGACTGCGTCTCCATTTTCTTGAGATTGAGATAAAGTCGATCTGATTTTTGGTGTGTCCTGGTGTCTAGTGAAATCAAATCCATGTTACTTTATGGATATCCTTGTGCTTGAACACACTGCATGACTCCAATCACCAAGTCGTTGGATGCACAGAATTCTGAGAACGATTCCTCATTCTCGTTCATCACCTCACCGAGCGCTTCTCGACCCATGGTTAGTTCCCTTCCTGTATTGTCCAATCCCAGTTTGGCATTCATGTCGACCATTAGAATTTTGAGGTCGCCAACTGGGATGGGGTCTTGTCCAGTGTTGATTGCAGTTGTCTGTAGAATTCCTCCTCCTTCCCTTGATCTGCATTATTTTTTAGGTGCGTAGCATAGCATTGAATGATTGTGACTTTCCTTCCTTGTGAGTTGAACCTTGCTGTCATGATTCTGATGCTGGAGGAGATTGGTTCCGACTGCATGAGAGAGAGCCTTTGATGCTGTTGGGGACATCATGATAGCCACTCTAAAACTCAGTGTGCTCGTGGTTGTCGTCTGGGTGACGATGTTGGAGTAGATTATTGACTCTTCTCGAGTTGACAGTTAGGAGAGTCCACTTCCATTCCACCTGCAGATTCCTCGCAAATTCCTAGCACTTCAATACTATACCTACTCATCTCGTTTTCAATCTGGGCAGCCTTGGTAGGTGTAAACATGGTGCGAACATTCCATGTCCCCATTTCTACTTTCGCTTTGATTGAGGGTCAGAAGACCTATCGGCCTATTGGCTTCCTGGAGTCTTCCACCAACCGGCGTTTTTCGCCACTCCGATGGCAGTGAGGAATAATTTTGTTTCTATTTTTTATATTTTGTTTGTGCTTTGAAGTTTCTTTAGCGGTTGGATTGGTTTTCCGGTGTAGGTTTGGGAGTCCTATGTTGATAAGAAGTGATGGTTTGTCTCATGGCTTGCATTTGTACTCCAAAGATCGATTGAATAGTGTTTTTAGTTTTATTATTCCGATACATTTTTCTTTAGTTTCCTCCACTCTGTATGGAGAATAGTTTATATTTTGATGGAATAATGCCTTCATCTCTCATCTTCAAGCAGAGTTACATAAGGAATTCAAGGAGTTTGTAGATTTCATTTTTCTTGTGTGTATTCATCTCTCAACATAACTGCAGTACCGTATTCACAGTCCACCTTCTGACAGAACTTTGGTTATTCCTGTCTTTCCATTCGATCGAAACTGACAGCTGCTGCTTCGAATCCTGTTGCAACCCAGGTTTTCACTTAAATCTTCACTTATCATCCAGTATGAATAGGAGCAATCTGCCAGACCACGACTATCACAAATAGTCCCATTAGTAGACCACTGTTCATCGACATCAGTAGGGACAATGGTGGATGAGAATTCAAAAGAAGACATCATAGCCAATTCCAAGTGCTGAGCATGATGGGAGTCGATCCAGTCACTCAGCCATACGGCATAAGTGATTAGCACACTTTCATTTGGACCAGAAAACTATATAGCATGGTTGATTATCATCATTTAATCTATTCTCTCTTACTTATTCAATGCTACATAATGTTACCTTCAAAGTAATGGATTGGTTAACTTCGTGTTTTATTTATATTTAGAATTCAGGTTTTCCAGATCCAGGAGCCTATCAAAATTTTGTTAACCAGTCATCTATTGTTAAACAGAATAAAAAGCCATTTAATCAATGTGCACCGAGAACAGATAAATTGGTTCTTGGCTCATCTACTGTTGGGTAAATTCAGCTGTTTTACTTTGTCAGATATTCACATTTTTCAAGGATATACAGGTTGTCGCAGATAATTTTATTATTTTTATACTTATACTTTTTGATTGGCAGTTGATGTTATAGTTGAACTGGGCTTAATCTGAAAGTATCCTTTATAAAGGAGTGTCCCTTGTTAGTTTCTTGAAAGCCCTATACTCCAACGCCTCAGGGGAAGTGAAAACATACAACCAACCATCATTCTCAGTTGTTTCAAACCAATAGTGGGGTTAGGCAAGGCTAGCTAATTACCTTATTCATCTACACGTTTTTCATTGATGACATTCTAGGGAACGCCCTGAAGAAAATGAGTCATGGTGGTGTAGACCTTTTACCAGGCGAAAGACTTCCCATCCTCGAGAATGTGGGTGGTGTCTTTTTACTGTATGAAAATATACAGGCTAATCAAATCTCATTCAGTCAGTTGGCGGTCAGAATCTGTCCGTACGGTATGTGGTTCGCACCTTCGAAGTGCCAGGTGCTTTTACTAGATTGGGAGGAGTCTACACCTGCCTGCACTCACCTTTGGTTGTGGACCGTCGGAAGTAGTTGACAGTTATGTACTTGAGTAGTTGTTTGAACGGTGTTGGAGATGTAGTTGATGAGATTTTCAACTGTGAACTGATAACCAGAGTGACATATACTAATCTGGGCAACATCTGATGCCGACGTGATGTTAACCTTATTGTAAAATTTTTAACATACAACGCGTTGATGCAGGCAGTTTCACTCTTAACCTGAGAAGACTGAGTCCTCCAAGCTAAGAATGTTCGACAACTCTGCATTCTGATCATCTTTGTCTTCATAGGAATGCTGGAACCCAGTGGAAACACTATGTAAGTAATTCTGTGGTGAAGTGGTGTGTTTTTGGGCTTTATGGAGACCGTCATTCATTCAGTGTGGTCATCCTGAAACACTAGCTTCAGTTGCTCAAACATACGTTTTGGTTGTCGTCCGATCTACTACCTCACCGATCAATGCTTGCCTACCCTGAGACTGGTTGGAAAAAGTGGAAGCTATGACAGCTATCTGAATATTTGGCAAGGACACTTAGTGAAAAGACTTTTGAATGTTTGCATGTTTCTTTATTATACTCATTTCACTTTCACTGTTGATTTTAGTTTGATATCAATCAATACTTGAAATATTCAACCATAACACAAACCCACCTATATTATATTCCACAGCGTTGGGGCATATGATATTACAAGTAAACCTGGTCGACGTGTACAGTGGCAAAGAGACACAATGCTCCGTCCAGTTAACCTGCCTTCTGTTGAACAAAAGAGTACAATACCAGTGAATACAGACAAAGTGAGTTTAAACTAATGAAAGTCTAATTCTTTTATTATTCACTTTGCTCGACTGGAAAAATGGTCTTCTGATGACCCCACTTATTTGTACATTTGCCTCGATATTGTTAGCAATTTTATCATGATGTAATTGGTGCAGCTTAGTGGAAGAGTAGGTGAACTCTCAGGTGACCAGAATGTTTGAGGTTCCGTTTCATTTAGAACTGAGTAATCCCGCCTTACTGGAATACGTATGCATGCGTCTGATGAGTCTTACACAGAATGAAATTTCCGCCGTGAAATCTGCTGATAGGAATAGTCAAACGACAAATATTTAAAAGATGAATCTCTTTCCTAAATAAGAAAGTATAATTTACCTTTTACTGCCTTCTGTGTTTTTATTTCAGCTTTCTACATCTACACAGTCTAAACGTTATCAAAGAAAGTTGGCTTATCTAAAACTTTACTTCGAATAAATAATTTAATGAATGAATTCATTGAACTGAAGAAATATTTTTTGTTTCCGTAAGACATTTCGTTATTGTTTCTACTCCTAGAAAAATACAACTACCAGTAGGAATAAAACATGGTCCATATGCGAATTTCATCGATCGTTTTAAAATGTGGCCACCAAGCTGAGAGACTTGCCATCGTGGTGGACTATGATAGTTGTTAGCTAGTCAAAGGCAGACAGCCCGCATAGCTCAATGATAAGTTCTCTGAGACCACTACTAGGTGACTCGGTTTCTAATCTCTCAGTAAGCATCAGTTCCTTTGGCGTTACAGACATGCCTTGTTGAGGAGTGCCAGCAAACATGAGATCTGAGTAAAGCAGGGTTTTGAGCCAATTACTTTCATCCAAAATAACTGTTATTTTGTATTTTACACTGTTTATTCATCATCTTTATATATCCTAAAAGATATTATCAACGAGCTGTTCCAATTATCAGCTTCTGTTGGCTTTCTCACTGTATTGGCCCAGTTTGTTGGAATTCATAGCTGGGGAGAAAAACCAGTATGACTAGGAGATACCAACTGGATAGTTGCCAGTTATATGTTTTGTTGAAATCCAAGACATACAATGAATGCTAAGACTGGTTGTATATTGACCGCATGGAGTTGATTGACAGTTTAACACCAAGTGATAACTGACCAGTCATCAAAATTCCAACTACAAAGTCAGTGCTCCAATGAAATTGAAATCAGAAGACCAGCTTACTTATATACAAAATATACAACATGGATAATGTGCTCATGTCAACTGGTTACGCCATAGCAAGTAGTTTCAGTAAGGATTATGTAGTGTAATGCATTTCCATGTATTCTAACAGATCATAATTGTTTTGAATAAACATTGGTGAAGTCGATTAGTGAATAGAACAGTAATGAAATCACTATGAAAGATTGTGAAATAAAGAACAGATGAAAAGCAGATACAGTTTTGACAAACAACTACTTATAAGAATGGATATCAGTAGTATGAGGTGAAACGCTAAGAATTACAAAAAATAATAACAATCGAGTGATGCAGATTCCATAGGAAAAGTGTAGAGGGGGTAAAGACTGCACACTGTTAATTTGAAAAAGGCGAATTTTCACCAATGTGATTTTTATTGTAAAACGCCCAATATTTTTATCATAACTGATTAGACTACTCTCTCTTCATTGCTGGCTGACCCATCCCTTAACTAATATTCGATCCTAAACTATGTTAAAACTTATCAGCGTATCCACAATGGCGGTTTATCACCGGGCGAATTATTCATGCAAATGACCCTGTCTCAAAGGAGATTACTCGGAGTTTAGGGGTACATAAGGCAAGCATGGATACGTAAAGGCTGAAGTGATTCAATGGTCTACAGTTAGTTGTGTTGTAACACTCGTATACAAAGTAGCGGGACTTTCTTTTTGGTATGAAGTGGAGCGAAGGTTTCACTAAGACAAGGAATCTCAGTCAATCATATGACGAAAATAATACAAACGTGTGGGAATATACCCTGAAGCACAAGGATTTGTAAATTAAAGTCTGCCTGGCGATCGTACGTATCTCGATGTGTTTTATCTCCTGAAGATGAACGTTTATCACGTAACGAAAAAAGTCTTTCTGCCTTCCTTTGTATAAAAACGATGATGAATATTGGGAAGATAATTAGGGAGTAACCAAGATTAAGAGATGGAAAATAAATGAGAACCGCCAGTAAATTTAGTTTCATACTCCCAATTAAACCGATTTTGAAAGAATCAAAATAGACAGTTGCTGACATAAAAGCCCTTCTCTTCAAGTTTCCGAAATTTCGAAAATGATAAACAGTATATCCCTCTGCGCCATATAAATAGATTCCAAGTCATATGAAAAGAGGTCCCTAACTTTTCGGGTGTCCTAGTCAAGGCGCCTGTTGGATTCGGACCAACAGTTAGAAACTTCATGAACTTGCACCATATATTACTTTGACTACCTTTACTTGGCCACCCTCCAAACCAATTCTTCGTTAGCTCAGATTGAGCATCAAGTTAAGTTATGGCTCAGCTCCAACTAGCAAGATGATACACTATGGGCACAAAATGGTGGTAAATCAGTCATCAGCTCAAGCAAATAGCCATTTTTCTCGGGTTGACAATAAACTAATCGTCTCCTATATGCCGGGACTTTCCATTAAGAATTAGAAGTTCTACTCTTGCTCAGTAAGACTCCCTACATGTAAACAGTGAATCACAGTAAAACTCTTAAATTTCGGCAGCCTCAATAAACTTGTATGCATGACCATTATTAAAGTCAGCTAAAGTCGATCAAGAAGCTTTGATGCATTTGAAGAAGACGCATGAACGAACAATATTGTTTTCAATTAACTGTCATCAGGCTTTACGCTAATATACATAAATTTTCTCGTATATAAAACATTAAACCAATCATGGTGGATTATTTAGGCTGTGGTAACAGGGAAATCAAGCATGCAAGTAGCAGACATGCATATAATAATAATAGCAATAATATTAAACCGAAGAGTTGGAGGGCAAATACAACAATTAACACAATAGGGGATTAAAATTAAGAAAGATGAGAACAAACGGGAGGAGTGACCTAGTTGATCCTAATCTTGGTAAGAAAACAAAGTTTACCAAGGTAGGTGTAGTGTAAGAACAAATTGTTTTTGTACACATAAGGTGATTTCAATTTGTTAATGGCTATGGCTTCCGCAAATAGCAATAATAATAATAATCTCAGTGATAATAAGAATAATGGGAACAACACATTACTGCAGACACTTAAGCAACCAATGAAGGTCAAAACGTAAGTTACGTAATACTAAAGGATGAAGTGTGTAGATAATCAAAGTTTAAGCAAATAAAAATTTGTGCGAAAAGGGTGAAAAAAGGAAAGGGATTAGAAACTAGATTTATCTTTAAATTCATTTGTTAAGTTTTCTCTGGGCAACGTTGCACAAACGTTTTCTGCACACAAAGAGTAGGGTTGATTTCTCTAGGTCCCATAGCCTCAGGTATATGTAATATGCCAGTACGAATTCCATTAGTAATATTTTGTGGAATGCGATAGATGATTTTGAACACTTTGATTTTATCCATTACATGACCGCTATAGACCAAATGAGACACAACTGAGCTTCGTACTGACTTCATTTGTCCCTTTCCTAGACGCGATGGTAGGTGCTCAGTAACATGTTTGTTAGGCCGCCTAGTTGTACATCCAACTTGAAACGAGTGTGCAATTTTAAAACTTAATTTCTCAAACGAATAACTTGATCCCATCTTCAGATGAACTTGGTGGATTCAAAACTAAATAAGTCCATAGCTGCCAACAATATACAAATAGTTTTATTTGACTCCAGCTAACACCATGTCATCTAGTTAAACCTGTATGGATAAATTAATGTCTTTACGAACTTGAAAGAGCGGTGATGCTAGTTTAATTGACTGTTTTACTCTTATTTATCAGCTGTAATCGAGTTGGTCTCAGTGGGAATGCTATCACAACCTGGACTGCAGAGACGTCCAGCTGACGAAACACTTTTCTGGATTCAACTGCTAGTCAAGTATACTACAGTATATTACAAGTTTGCAAGATCTGTAAACTTGAGCAAATGGATGGATGCAGATTGACATGTGGTGTAGTCATAGTCGACGGTTTTGTAAGGCTTATTCTTTGTATCTAAAAATCATAAAGCCGTTGAAATGAGTGGTTTTCAGTTAGCGAATCAGTCAGTTAGTTGATCAAAGGTATTTATAAACTGTTGTAGTATAATAGAGAAAGAAAGAAGTGGATGAGGGAAGAAAATTAATTAAGGAGACGAAGCAGGTAATTGAGAATGGCAAGGACAGATTATAGAAAGTCAGCATTCTCAAGAATATCATGCTTACTACTTCCTAACTGTTAACAGATTATTTCTTCTCGTCATCACGGATTGACACCAGTTGGAGACCAGACAAAAACCCCAACCCTGTGCAGCTGACTCATCCTGGTATGGGACTAAAGAACCGGAATTTCCAGTAATTAGTTGGTTGTGTTGATATCTGGTTTCAAAGCTTTGGACACTAGTGCCTCCAATATATATGTTTGACCCCCGAGTTTCATGTCTCGTGGGCGCTCATGTGAAATAAGGCGTTCCCAACTACCAAAGAGCACACAAGACGTTTGTTAATGCCGTAGAAAGTTTGGTCACAAGAGCAACAGAAGTGCGGTATCTTATATCTTCAGTAAAAACTCATTAGCGGTCCAAGGAAACTTGATGACCAGACGCTGGTAGTGATAGCTGCTAATGTCAAACATTCCAGTAGCCTCTTTTGTGTGGAGGATAAAACGTCGGGCTGTCAATTTTGTTATTTCGTGTTCACTCTTACGGTAACCACCTATAGCATCCAATAAATTGTCCCTTTAGGAGGCAAACAAGATATGTATTCTGACTTTCGGTGAACAATGACTAATATTAGACTTCAATTGACGCAGCTGTCTCTCGTCGATCTTCATTTCCGCCCATGTTTATCACCCCATATTGAATGCAGATTTTCTAAGTGCTTTCAGTTTTCTATTCGACATCAAACAGAAAAAGTGCGTTAATTCATGCACTGGACTGACTGTACGGGGCATTGTATCGGATTACTCCATTCTCAGAGTCTGTATTGCCAAACCTGAAGCTGATACATATGCATGCTAACTCCAGAAATTTCCACTGCTGAAATACCTCATTATCATATCAAGGAAGGCCTCCATACCACCGTACATACAATATCAAATATAAGCCAGCTTACCCGTGCAAGTTGCAGATCCCTAACACCCGATTAACTAGTAGTTGAAAAACAGAGTTTGAACGTATGATGCAGTTAGGCATCATACAACTGTTTAACAGTTCTTAGGCTTCCCCGCTACATGTGGTTGGAAAGAAAGATCATGATTAATGTCCATGTGGTGACTAACGCACAGTGAACAACATAACTGTTCCTGATCGGTACACTATTCCATATATGCACAACTTTTGTTTCATTCTGTATGGGAAAAAGATATTCTGTCATCCAACAGAAAAAGCAAATAACACCAAGAAGGTCAAGGTTCATCTAAGCAGGACAGCCGATGGGAAAACTTATGAAGACAATCGCAAGATTTTGGTATCAACAAGTACTCACACCCAGTGTCATTAGGACGAGCTACTAAGCCACTTGTGATGGAAATATCATTACCCAATTCCTTCAACCGTACTGACAATGTTGAATTATGTTGTAGAATGACAATGAAAGCTTCACAATTAGACGTTCCAGCTCAGAGAACAAAAAAAACACCAAAATAATTCCCAATGAAATCTTTTTAGGTAAAATACCTAGCAACCTGAAATATTTCACAACCGGTAAAGAATTCAAGTGCATAAGGGTAGCTTGAGGCTGATTTTTCAACGAAAATCTTTGAGTGAATTTACGCAATGCAACACATTTTCAACAATCCTCCAAGCTAGGCTGGAGATTTTGTAGAATGTCTATACAGCTCTCTAATTATTTTACAAGCACCTATACCAAACACAACTTCATCCTAACTAGATGTAATAATAACAGCCAATGATAAACATTAATTACAGGGATATTAATGAATAGATTCTAAACTGTCTGCAGTTTCCGTCAAACAGGTTGTATCAATAGCTCTAGCCACCGCAAAAATTATTACGGTTACAGTGCCTCTGAATACAAGTGTATCTATCTTCCGATGGACTTTACTGAGTTATGCGACATTTCTATGTGTACAAACATCTTCAAAGGGTTTCAATATGCCTGCCAATGGATCTCGGTGATATTACCGGCCTTTTCATAAAGAAAACAATCGAATGTCAATCTTTCTTCAATCATCATTCACATATGAAGTAATACAATAAGTTAAATAAGGACTGAATAAACTTGTGACAAGGAAAAATGTTAAAATTATCATATTAAATGTCTGAACACATAGTTCTTCACTCACTAATCAAGTCTGTTTAGGCTATCGGACATGAATTCAAATTTTCTACTTTTTGATGCAAGATAAGAAACTTGAAAAAGTAATTCTAGGCAGATGATAAGAATCTGCTTCTTGAGCAACAAGAGTAAATGAAGCTGTACCGTTAATAGACTCTCCCTACAATGCAAACAACAGATTTAAATATTTTACAGTAATTATTTATAAAATGGATAAAGATTGTTTCAACTCTTTAATAATAACAGGAATATGTAATTGTTGAATGCATAAAATGTTCAATATGAGATTATATATATTATCGACAAGTTTTTCAAAAATTATGAAATGAATTGGTAGGCAATATTTCCTCTAAACGCAGTGAATTCACAACTACAGACTACTGTCTGCTTCTTAAATAACAAGCAAATGGGACTGTTCTAATATCAACCAAATACCATGGTATCTACAGACATTCGATCAAAGATATGCCTATATAAATAATAACTTGTACTGGAAAATATAAGTACTATGTCAAAGTATGTCTTTATTAATATTCCATTTCTACTTTCATCTCATTGGATATTGAGAAGGGGCTGTTGCTTGACAGTACACTAAAAGCGGAACCGTAAGTAGTATTAATCATAATTACTACTAGAATGATTATTCTTCGGTAACTACTAGAATACAAAAGTGCACCTGTGGAATATACATTTTTTCAACAGACATCATGATATTCAAAGATAATCTGGACGTTGTGATCGTCTTGTATTAACTTTCTATCATAAGGAAGATTTAGCACAGTTAAAGGAGTATAGTTGTCCAAATAATAAATAAATAATTCAATATTTTATTCTCAACTTATGAATTTAACATGAGAGAAGCCGGTTTACAGACATCATTAAATTGATAATGGTAGTGAAATCGATCACATTTGAGCTGTCCTGAATGGTACAGAAGGGGGGGACATTCAACCCTGTCATAATATCAAAAGTGTCTGCAAGTTATGAGAAGAACAGGAAAATATCACTCAAAATACACATTATTTATGAGTTTAGATGATTTCCATTCACCAACTATTTTTCACACAAAAGTGTCATCAAATTGACTATCGAATTCGAAGGGGATAAGACTACAGAAATGTTCAAGAATATAACCAAAAGTGAATCTAAAACAGCGTATGAAGTATTAGAATGAAGTTGTTTACTGCTTGAACAGATCTGGTCTAGGGAAACTGAGTGTCATTATGTATATGTTTACTAAAAGAACTTCAGTAATGATAGTGTACTAATGGATACGCAGTCAATAAAGTAAAGTTTCACGAGAAGTGAAATATCAATCAGTGATCGAGTAATTTATCCAATCAATATCATGAACAGTTAAAACTTAGTTATATTCTGGTGTCCGAATGGAAGACAATCTTCAATGATATATTACCCAAACATCATGCAATCATCAGTGTTTCGATAAATAAATCTCCTGTAGAACAAAGAAGTTAATTTACAGCGTGCCTAGGTTTCGTTACACGCAGAATTGATTCTATCTAAAAATGGATTTTCCATTTGATGCTCTGAGGTAGCCTTAGTTGAATGACCGGTTTTAATGTAGGCCGTCTATGGCTGAAGTGGAAACAAAACCCCGGCTTAGGATAGTCTTAAAAACAGAAAACTGGTGCTCTACCAACTAATCTATGAAGTCCAACTGATAAACAGGTGTCAGCTTCACATCAATCATTGAAAGTTTTTCAGTTGCTGGAAGAGGTAGACAGTGACTGGTCATGAGCAACACATATCCGAGGCAACTAAGTTAGCAAAGGCTCCCAACCTCACAAACTGACTTTCCTCTTCTCCACAAAACTCATTACCTGACTCCTGCATTACTGATATGATGACACCAATGACACATGGCAAATCCTACAAAGATAACGATGGCTGAACACCTCAAGCCTTCTCCTGTCTTTTACTTTAGATGATCATGTCTCACAGCCTTATAATACAGCAAATCGAACTGCAACACAGTACACTGGACCGTTAATAAGTAATTGGTTATCACGTGGTGCTATAAACGGTGTAAGTTGGCGAAAGCCAATAGAGTCTTTTGTCTCTGTACAGAGATTTCATCGGTCACTGACCCACCAGTTTTCATCTGACTAAAAAGGAATCACAGACCCATTCTACTCCTCTATCGTCTCACTGATCACTGACTTCTTCGATACAGTTTCCTTAAAAAGTCTAAATAAATGTCTTGTAATACCTATGGCTAATCCTCCTCCCATTTCTTTAAGCTTCACTGCTCATAACTGCTCAGCGTCATCGCGTAGACTTTTTTCAGTCTACAATTGAGTAGCTTCCTCCGTTAACTTTCCTCGGAGCCTGCAGGGCTGCAGTCCCATGCATCCATGAATTCAGAATAAATTGCTTAGATTCATTCGCTCTTTTTAACTACTATCTGGTAGTCGACTACAATCTTCAAAGCTGTTTTCACACCAGACTAGAGGATGCATTAGGCTTCTTATGGATGGGTAATGATGTTCTGCTTCCATAAGTGTCTAGCCACTTTCTCACTAAAGTAGTCTTAGTGCCATCATTGTTGAGCTATACTTCCAACGGTCTTATTGCTATGCCTTTTCTACGTTCATTCAGGCACAAACATAAAAGTGCTCGAACCAGCGTGTAATTGCTGTCCAAACACATGGATCAGAGGGATCGGGAGTCTTTCATCGACCTTCTTCAACAATAACTGTCAGCAGTGTGATCTATCCTTGTCCACGGATGAGTTGAGGTTAGTGGATGCCAGGTCAGACGATATCTGTCTTTAGGTCTGAAGTTCGTACTGGCCACAAATTAATGATTATCTGAGCACAGGCGCAGCAGGAGATTGCTGTTGTCTGTTCATTCTTCTGTGATCCAGAAAGTGCCACCTAAGTACACTTCTGCTCGACTCAGTCTATCGACTAGTTCATTGAGCTCACTTGCCTTAGCAACCAAGTCTGAACGTTTGACTTTCAGTAGGAGGCTAAATAGTTGTCGGTAGAACTCCGCTTTCCCTTCTACTTCTAAACTGCAGCCAGTAAGTGTGATAGCAGAGATTACAAAAAGACAATGGCGAGTTTTACTATTCCCTTCAGATCTCACCACGGCGTTCAGCTGAATAGTGTACAATCGACTGTCGACTAGGATCCAGTCAAGCACTGCGATTTCTAGCCTAACACTTATTTACATATATAAACCCGAAGCAACACGAGATCTACCCACCAAATCTTCAGAAACTCGAAGTGTGAATTTTTGGATTCACCATACTAACCTGATGAGATTGAGTAAATAATCGAAATTCTGCTTCAAATGCATGTTTCACAGAAACAGCCCACATCCATGACCCTAGAAGATAGCAAAGCTTGTTGACCAACTTGATGGGGTGTGGGGAAACTGAAAGCTCTGAAGTGTAGTTTCGAGTGCATTTTCAGACTACCAGTGATCCTGTTCCGTGTACTTAGATCGTTGTCAAAAAGAACTGCAGAAAGTGAATAAATTAGAGATGAAGTGGGAATATTGATAAAAAAGACTTGAAAGAGGATCAAAAGTTAGCGCTGAGAAAAGTGGACAAGAAACTGAAGGAAAATTTGTATTGAAATTATTGTGAAAGCGGCTGGCAATTACAAGTGACACACACATCGTCCAAGTTGAATTAATTTGAAGAGTAAGCGTGTTCTGCAAAACTAAGAGGTATCTGCTTGAATCTATACACATATGTCGCTCTATAGAAGTTTAAAGTACAAGACTGTAATTTAAAATATTCAGAAAAGATACTGCAAGCGAAAAGCCGGAACGTATGAGAAACTTTTCTGCAGCAAATATCTCGACACTGATCACGCATTACCTAACGCAGCTATACGGCCCCGATTCAAGATTGTCACCGTTCGATTATAAGCCATCTATAAGTAGTAGGTATTTAGAGTGAAGACTGGTAAGCATTTATTTGAACGTGACAGAGATCCTAATCCTCAGGAAACTTCGTGTGATATTCAGTCTGCCATAGAAACAGCCATAAACACATTTCATAACCTAACTACAAAGGTTAGCGAACCTCACCAGATTTCCCTAACCGCATCAAAACTCACTTATGTGAAAAGACTGATTCCAGCTAGATGGCTGTGATCACAATGAAGAGTGAAAGAAACTGAAACTTGAATCGACCAAGAGTTTTTGCAACAAAAAATGGGCAGTGGTGGAAGGCAAGAGCGACAGTGACAGCGAGAAAAATAGTGAAGGCATCATCATCAGGTAACATTCTGCTGTTATTTCGGTTTATTGAGGACACTGATAAGAAGACGACGGTCAATGAAACCATCATCGGAAAGAATATGACCCTGATAGCATCTCAAGACAGATGGATGGAAAGTTGGGTAGAAGACTTTGAAACACAGTTCAGGTGACGTACAAAAATCCTTTAGTTGCTCAGCATCTAGCCCGAACCCGAATGATACGTAGATGGTGATCCTCGAAATCTCTTCAAGGAGGACAGTGCTATGTACAACCTGACAAAGGTGCAAAACAACTGCATCTGACGACTTACCAACCCAAGCATTCAATAATGGAGGTGGGAAACTACTGGGTAAGGCGAGGGAGGTACTAAATGACAAATGGGAACCAGAGGTAGCCTCTTCAGACAGGTCTATCTCATCCGTCACTCCAGTTTAAGGGGAGGAAGAGGAGTCTTCCTCTGACAAACATAAGATAAACAGTGCGAATAATATCATGTTGAAGATCCTAACATCCATTGTTATTCGACGCCTATCTAGAGCTCGAAAACAGTAAGCACGAGAAATTCTTTGTAGATTTCAGACCTGAGAGAAGTCTCATCGATCTAATCTTCACCCTTCGACATTTTGTGGAAAACAGGTATACTTACTGCCGGCCGATACTCGCCATATTTTTCAACGTGAATGCAACATTCGACTCCGTCGACCATGAGGTGTTGTGGTAGTGTGGCTGGGAAAGGAGTGCAAAGCAAGTACACTACGGTATTCAAAGCTGTCTACTCAAATACACGCAGTCGTGTAATGGCATATGAAGAGTCATCACGCGGATTGACGACAACTAGTGGATTCCATGAAGGATGACTACTCTCAAGGTTCCTACTCAACTTCTCTATACATGTATTAGGAAGCACAACTCCAGGTAATTCCGAAATCACAGTGATTGATCTGCTCCCTGAACAGCATATGGTTGACCTGATGTGAGTATTCGATATTGTCCTGCTAAGTGAAGACGCTGATGGAATGCAGTGTCTCCTGATCACCTTCATCTGCTTGGCTCGCATCTTGCATCTGTCGAGTGTAAGATGATGCTTGAGGACTGGTCTGCAACCACTCCCAGTTTAAGGATAGGGAGTGAAGTGGTGAGAAGTGTCGATCACTTCGCTTACTGGTTGTCAGCTCGCACGTGCTGGTTACTAACGAAATGTCACCTCGCACATAGAAGACCCGTTTGGTATTTGCAACTTCCGTCATTTCCCTCGCCAACTGATCAGATATCCGACTACCTGTTATAGGATGAGCATGCTGCACTGTAACCTATTCTGTCTTGCTATACAAGTGTAAGATGTAGCTGCTGGAAGTGGAAGATACAGTGAGAGAACACAGGTTTTTGACCAAAGGTATCTTCGTAGCATCACCCAAGTTTGGTGGAATGACAGTGTGAACAATGTTGAGGTAAGTCAGATGAGGGGTAGTGGACAAGAGAGGCAATTCGGTCGATGAGGTTGTGGACCTTAAGTGACTGAGGGGGTTTGACCATGTGCTACACACGCGAAACCACTGCCGACCTAGACATGCAATGCCAGGAGAAGTTGGATTAGGTTAGAAGGAGGCTCACGGTGGCCAAACCAAAGCATCACACCAATCCATGAAGCCTGTAATTGTTGGTGTGAGCGGTGTAGCGAGGTGTAGACTGCCTAGTTAGTGTCTTCAGGATGACAGAAACCAACCCTGTCTTCTTAGATGAGAGACGGTGTAGCATATTTAACAAGATGTTTTCTTTTTCGAAGTGATATAGTAGGTTACAGAGTTGGTAGTGTCATCGTTTTGCGTGAAGAATGCCTTAAATACTATAGGTATTGAAGTGGTCGCACACCGAAATGTGACATGGGAAATGAGTTGTTGGCAACTGAAAGGGAAGTGTTGGGATAGTGATTTACTCATAGTGCTCGGTAGTCCTGAATGGGAGGCGAGAGTCCCCCTGGAAAAGCTAACTCTCTCGACAAATGAGTGTAAATACCCAGTAGTTTAAGACTGCCACGTAACGCTCGTTAACAAGGACAGCCTAACGACAGAAGCATCAAGTAATTCTTATGATTGTTGAGTAGAAAAAGCACCAACCCCCTTCGCAGCAACTTCACAGCAATACCAGAGTACCCTATTATTTCTTGGACCTAATAGTCCCACACAGATTATGCCATCTAACGACACCTTGCAGATGGTTTACTAATCACCAATCGTCTACATTCATTTCTTAATAATTCGCAAGAACATTTGTGCCAAAATGCGCAACTAGCGGTGTGTTCTAGTGTTAATACGTAGCTAGTGATGATCAATATTTGAAGTTATAAAATTAGTTTGATACTGTCATCCCATACCTTTATATTTATATATTTTATTAAAATGTGCTTATAACTACTACATCACGGAGTGCAGAACTTTTCCAACCGAATATTTTAATAACGATATCATTTCAAACGTTTTATTTCTTAACCTTTGCTTCTGTATATTTTTGGGTGGCTTCAGATCTAATGAGTGTCACATTAGTGGTCAAGAGAGTAATGAAGGCATGAAATAACATTGCAGAAATACAGGGACATAGGAAATAGGGGAATGCACAATATAAGTAATTTAATGCATAAAATCAATGAACGATGAGCCATTCTTTGTATAAGAAAGGAAATTAGTATTGTGTTGCAGTAGTAAAAGAAAAACCAGAGGACAGTATATTTTCGGAATTCAGTAGTTCCACTGTCTACATCAGCGCAGCTTCTGCCCTGTAGGTAGCATTTGCTTACTTTTTTGTGGTGTATTCAATGCAGTAATACATATGCGGAATACATGTATGCATTGAGACTTATTCTGGAGGTACATGTTCATCTGTTTAGGCTTTTGTACCTGAAAAGCGGCCCTAGTTTTACATGAAGCATTGTTATTTATTTAACCTTTTTAACTTGTCATTCTCACACCATTTTACGGTATGACTTGTAGTTTATTTTCTGCCCCCATTGTAGTGTAATTTGCTGATTGGTTAATCTTGCTCTTACTATCCTAATGTCTCAAACTACGGATAAGGTCATACTCATGTGTGTACACATTCACGTGTTTTGGGATCGAATTATTATTATATACTGGGAGGAATAAACTCCCATCATCCAGCTTCGGCCTTCTCTCTATTCGTCCTGGAGTTGCAGTCACTGGCTCTTGCGTACTAAGTTAGCTGTCAGCTAACGTGGGTATTATATTCGTTCGGAACATATAACCGTTGGCGACGAAAATATAACATTATCCTTTTCAATCACAAATCCAAAAGTTCTTGAAAAGAAATTCACTATTAGCTTTCGACCACAGTTAGTGGATTGAGTGCCCAGTTGAATGCACACTTTCATACCTGACTTTTTTTATCTTAAGACTTGAAAATCAGCCTTATAAAATCATCTATTCCATTTCAATCCCAAACTTGTCACAAATAGTTTGTTCTCGATATAGATTATGAGATATTTATATAACAGTAAGAAATAATTTCTAGTCTAGCATTTCAGCTATACTTTTCTTCACCTTCACACATTTTCTGTGATACTTCATTTTAAGCTACTCACAAATTGTGAGTAGTTCGATATATTTCCAAACAAAGTTTTACAATCCATTGACAACACTTGTCTCTCATCTCATCCCCTTGTTATCAGTTCGTTCCTTTATCAGTGACCAATTTTCTATCTCTTCTACTTGAACAAGTACCACCACCTACACCGATGTTTAATTTGCATATTGACTGAGCAACTCTTTAGTGCAATTATGTCACTTTGCCGAGCATAAATACGACTGTACAGCTTGATAATGAAGTTAAAAAAATATTTCCTCGCTGATACATGCCTTGTTCTTGTTAATGAATAAATGGGTATATTTCGTCAGTTTGTCCAGTCACGTCTTTAGCAGAGCAGTGAGACTGAGAAGGTCTGTGAACCGGATGAGTTTACACCAGAGTTATTTGAGAGCAGTTATAATGGAATACTTGTTGGCTAATGCATTGGGTATCAAGCATGATCCCCCCTGGCTAATCTCAATCACTGATTGTTCCACTTTCCAAGAAAAGAGAGAGAGAGAAGGTGTATAAACAGTGAAATCTGAAGTTCGCGGCGACGGAAAAGCAACTGCTTCAGTCTTGAGTCTATCCAGCCGAAGTTACAAGATTAGTTTGATCGACAAATGATCAATCGTTTTACTAGTATCATTCAATATTGGGAAGGCAAAGCTGGTTTGCTGAAAATGATCAGTCAGCAGATATATATTATTCATTCTTCACAAGATGACAGCTGCTTCTTAGGTCACTGAGCACAGCTACCGGTTGGCATATGATTCCAGTTTTCAGTCAAATCGGACAAAGAAACAGATTAACATTAGCCACTACAGAAATACTTTTCATACTTGGGTATATTAGTTTAAGGGACAGAGAAAGAATATTTTGATGGTGTTGTGTTCTCACGACTGGATTGTTTGATTGTGAAGATTCTGTATCATCAGCACAACTTCAAAAAGAAGTGAGTTATAAAGTTTTCTCCGTGATTTACCTAGTTACTTGTCCTGATAGGCAAGGTTTTGTCATTGTCATTATGTTTATTTCGATCAGTTATCCTGATTACCTGAAATTTGACCTTTTTTATGCAATGGTAAATTGGGTCATTGTCGATATGTCTGTCGATTTCTGACTGACCTGAATACCGAGTTTATAATAATTCTCTGGCATTCTTTGTATAACAGAACTAATCGCAGAAGCAGTAATACAAAGATTGGAAACTGTGATATTGCTGTTAATCAAACCAAAACTCTAGATCCTATACGTGGATGGCACGTTTAGCATCATTAGAAGAAACGAACTGAAAGGCCATGACAAATTAACCAACAACACTTTCGACGACATCAAACTCACGATTAAAGAGGAATTAAATAACAGACTTACAGTTTTAGATGTTCTCATAAATAGAAAGGATTCGGGATAATTCGAAACTGAAGTATACAGAAAACTAACTAATACAGATTAACTCTTTAACTACAATAGCAAAAACGTAACAGTAGGCAAAATCGGTTGTGCAAAAACGTTGTTCAAAAGAGTGCAGACACACTGTAGTACATCAACCCTGCGGCGAAAAGAAGAAAACTATTTGATGACTGTTTTCCAGAAGAACAGCAATGGGGGGAACTTGATCGGAAGGTGCTGCCATAATTCTACATTAACCAAGAAGTGAACCTCGAAAACCAGCAAACGGATTGTCCTACCCTAAATGAAGAAAACCTTCGAGATCGTGACTAGAATATTGAAGCCTTTTGTAATTACTGTATCCTACAAGCTCAAAAAATCTCTTCAGGCTGTAATATTTGGGGTTGATGATGTTATCTAGAATGACAACGAAAGCTGCACAACTAAACAATCCAGCTCAGGGAACACAACATCGTGAATATATGCGCGTGTTTATGTGCATACATAAATTCGCCTACTCTTGTGGAGCCAAGTATATCGGTCGTTTGATGTTACTGTTATCCAAAAGGGTTCAAGAACATTGTCCTTCACTCTTACAAAAAAGTAACAATGGGGCGATAAGGAGAGTTATAATTGAACACAAAGTGAACACGAATCACCCTATCTCATGGACCTACTGTTTGAAAGTCATCTATAAGGGGGAAAGAAACCTTCCAAATGATGTATGTCTTCGTATTCTTGCTTCTCCGAAGCTCTTCCCATATATGTGGAGAAACATTAACTATGTACGCATAGGAAGATCGTTCAACCCTTTCTGCTTTCATGGTCTTAGTTTTCGGTCTCCTCTACCCCCCCCCCTTTCCTTTTCTTTCATTTTTCTGTTTTGACACTATTCACTTTCTAAATAATTTGCTACTCATTCTAGTTGTTATGTTCTGCCTGATCACAATTCACTTTCCAATTGTGCCTTCTTGTCACGAAACTTCTTGTTCAGACTTACTTTGATTAGTATTGGTATTAGAATTCATTACTCACCAGATTTTGGCTTTCTGATTTTAGTGACAGCTCATTTGTTGACAATATTTGTGTTGTTATTATCATTATATTGTATTATATTATTAGTTCCATGGATTCCTAATGGAACATAGGGCTTCACTAGCACGTCTCCACTGAACTCTGTTCTCTGAAATCTTTTCAACCTGGCTCCACAACAGCCCACAACCTCTCATTTCCTCCTCGCACGATCTCCTCCATGTCACCCTCACCTCGGAAGCCCAACTCGTACCTTCCCATTGGGGTTCCACTCGAGCAACTCGCCTGACAAGTGATGTCCCCAGTCAGCCTTCTCAGTGTATGCCCTATCCAATCCATCTCCACTTCCTTCCACTGCATATTTGTTGTGTGATAGCTTCTTGGTTGGTTCGTTGCCACGCCAGAGTTCCTTGTTGCTTATTCTTATTATTCTGGCCATCTGGTCTTCAGTAACGGAGCCAGCGTAGGCAGTTGTTGATCAATGTCTGTAGTTTGTTGGAAATCCCTTTCGTAATGCGCCAAGTCTCTCAAACATACAGGAGCACTGACTTCACTGAAGTTGGTGTTGAAAATCCGGATGTTGTTCACGCTTTATGCTGAGTGTAGTGCAGAAGATCTCCATACTGGTTTCAGGCTAATGAACGCCTGTCTTGCTTTTCCGAATCTGACTGGCTCTGACATCCTCGTCTGTGCCTGTGGTGTCTGTAGTTGAGACAGTGCTGCCTAGATAGGTGAAGGAGGATACTTCCTTTAAGTTTCTCCCATTGATGGTGATTGGAGTTTTTGTTGTTGGTGGAGTATCTTCATCACCTCTGTCTTCTCTATATTGACTTGAAGTCCCGTCTTCACTGCCTCACCTCTTCTGACAACTTGTTAGTTTTCGCCTGTAGATCTTCCAGTTTGTGTGACAAGACACCAGACACAAGTCATCACTGGCGAAATACAAGAGTTCTGGGATCTTTTCCTCGGTCCAGCCAGCGTATCCCCCTCTTCTCACAGTTCCTCACTGTTTGTTGCATGATCCAGTCGACCACAACACAATCAGGAATATCATGGGTGATAGTAGTCAGCAGTCTTGTCTTACTCCGTCCTGTCTTCACTTCAAAAGCATCACTGAGCTTCCCATTGTGAATTACTTGGCTGGTATGTGGTATCTTCATATAGTTGTTAAATGAGATTGATAACGGCTTGCGGTATTCCGTAGTATTGAAGCAGTTTCCAAATTACCTCTCGGTCGACACTGTCAAAGGCCTTCTCAAAGTCAATGAAGTTGAGGTAGAGAGTTGACTGCCATTCTATACTTTGTTCTATGATGATGCATAGTGTAGCGTTGCAATTTGGTCCGCACATGATTTGTACTTCCTGAAGCCAGCCAGCCAGCCAGCCAGCCAGCCAGCCAGCCAGCCAGCCAGCCAGCCAGCCAGCCAGCCAGCCAGCCAGCCAGCCAGCCAGCCAGCCAGCCAGCCAGCCAGCCAGCCAGCCAGCCAGCCAGCCAGCCAGCCAGCCAGCCAGCCAGCCAGCCAGCCAGCCAGCCAGCCAGCCAGCCAGCCAGCCAGCCAGCCAGCCAGCCAGCCAGCCAGCCAGCCAGCCAGCCAGCCAGCCAGCCAGCCAGCCAGCCAGCCTGTTCCGTTCGTAGTTTTGAATCCAGTGCATCCTTTAGTCTCTCCAGGATGATGCGGCATAATAGTTTGCTTGCTCGGTGTGGACAGGAGCATGATTCCTCGCCAGTTATTGCAAACACTGAGGTCTCCCTTCTTCGGGAGTTTGACAAGGTAACCCTTCTTCCAATCAACAGGCAGGTACCTTCTCTGCCTTCCACACCTTCTGCAATAGTGGTGTGGTGTGAGCATGTCTGCTGTCGTCTCTGAGTCTGCTCTCAATGCTTCTGGCAGGATCCCATCTGGTCCTGCTGCTTTCCCACATTTCAGTAGCTTTATGGAGCTGAGGACTTCCACTTTTGTTGGAGGATTTATGTTCACTTGTAGTTCAGCGTCTGGGCTGTAGGTGGTATTTCTGGATGAAGTGTAAGTGGTGGTCAATTCAAGAGCTTTTCGAAGTGGTCAGCCCATCGTTTCCTTTGTTTCTCTTCTTTGGTAACTAGCTTTCCTTCGCTATCTCTCATTGGTTTCACCTGGGTTGATCTCTTCCCAGATTGTGAACTGGTTATTTGATACAGTGTTGTCAGGTCTCTTCTAGCTGCAGCCTATTCTGCTTCACTTGCCAATGTGTCGTAGAAATATCTTTTGTCTTTCTGTGCAATCTTCTTCACCTCTTTGTCCACTGCAGTGTTTTATACATTGTACTCAGTTCCTCTTGTCATTGAGCATCCTTGCACTGGTTTATCTTCTGCTTCATCATCCTCCTCTCCCTGCCTGCTCTATCAGCTTCCATGTATTCGTCGAGATCCATTCCATTCCTTATCTTCTTTCTTCTTCCTTCCTAATACGGTTATGCAGGTTTCTTTCCGCATAGCTTTCAAAGAGTTCCAGTGTTTTCTTCCACACAGGTTTCTTCAAGGATGCTGCTCGATATCTCCCATTTTGTCTTGATGGCTGGTGGCCGTGAAGATTTCCTTTGTAGTTTCGTCCTTCACTTTCTGTTCTGGGTGTTCAACTTGAACTGTGGTCTATCACCAACTTCCTTGAAGGCTTTTAACTTGATTTCGATGGTTGTTTGCTCTAAATAGTGAGTGGTCTGAGCATACATCTGCTCCCCTTCTTGACCTTGTGTCAAGTAGACTGCGTCTCCACTTTCTTGAGATTGAGATAAAGTCGATCTGATTTTTGGTGTGTCCTGGTGTCTGGTGAAATCAAATCCATGTTACTTTATGGATATCCTTGTGCTTGAACACACTGCATGACTCCAATCACCAAGTCGTTGAATGCACAGAATTCTGCGAACGATTCCTCATTCTCGTTCATCACCTCACCGAGTGCTTCTCGACCCATGGTTAGTTCCCTTCCTGTATTGTCCACTTCCAGTTTCGCCTTCATGTCGCCACACCCATTAGAATTTTGATGTCTCCAACTGGGATGGGGTCTTGTCCAGTGTTGATTGAAGTTGTCTGTAGAATTCCTCCTCCTTCCCTTGATCTGCATTATTTGTATGTGCGTAGCATAGCATTGAATGATTGTGACTTTCCTTCCTTTGAGTTGAACCTTGCTGTCATGATTCTGATGCTGGAAGAGATTGATTCCGACTGTATGAGAGAGAGCCTTTGATGCTGTTGGAGACATCATGATAGCCACTCTAAAACTCAGTGTGCTCGTGGTTGTCGTCTGGGTGACGATGTTGGAGTAGATTATTGACTCATCTCGAGTTGACAGTTAGGAGAGTCCACTTTCATTCCACCTGCAGATTCCCAGCACTTCAAAACCATACCTCTTCATCTCGTTTTCAATCTGGACAGCCTTGGTAGGTGTAAACATGATGCGAACATTCCATTTCCCCAGATCCCCACTTGTCCCTCCACAGTGCAGCATGCTCATCCTATAACAGGTAGTCCGATATCTGATCAGTTGGCGAGGGAAATGACGGAAGTTGACAAATGCCAAACGGGTCTTCTATATGCGAGGTGACATTTCGTTAGTAACCAGCACGTGCGAGCTGACAAAACTCCACAAGTAAGCGAAGTGATCGACACTTCCCACCACTTCACTCCCTATCCTTAAACTGGGAGTGGTTGCAGACCAGTCCTCAAGCATCATCTTACACTCGACAGATGCAAGATGCGAGCCAAGCAGATGAAGGTGATCAGGAGACACTGCATTCCATCAGCGTCTTCACTTAGCAGGACAATATCGAATACTCACATCAGGTCAACCATATGCTGTTCAGGGAGCAGATCAATCACTGTGATTTCGGAATTACCTGGAGTTATGCTTCCTAATACATGTATAGAGAAGTTGAGTAGGAACCTTGAGAGTAGTCATCCTTCATGGAATCCACTAGTTGTCGTCAATCCGCGTGATGACTCTTCATATGCCATTACACGACTGCGTGTATTTGAGTAGACAGCTTTGAATACCGTAGTGTACTTGCTTTGCACTCCTTTCCCAGCCACACTACCACAACACCTCATGGTCGACGGAGTCGAATGTTGCATTCACGTTGAAAAATATGGCGAGTATCGGCCGGCAGTAAGTATACCTGTTTTCCACAAAATGTCGAAGGGTGAAGATTAGATCGATGAGACTTCTCTCAGGTCTGAAATCTACAAAGAATTTCTCGTGCTTACTGTTTTCGAGCTCTAGATAGGCGTCGAATAACAATGGATGTTAGGATCTTCAACATGATATTATTCGCACTGTTTATCTTATGTTTGTCAGAGGAAGACTCCTCTTCCTCCCCTTAAACTGGAGTGACGGATGAGATAGACCTGTCTGAAGAGGCTACCTCTGGTTCCCATTTGTCATTTAGTACCTCCCTCGCCTTACCCAGTAGTTTCCCACCTCCATTATTGAATGCTTGGGTTGGTAAGTCGTCAGATGCAGTTGTTTTGCACCTTTGTCAGGTTGTACACAGCACTGTCCTCCTTGAGGTGTGCACTGCTGAGGAGTCGCATACTAGAACGAAATAGCTGTCCAGTGCTACCCGTTTTTTTCCCTCCAACCGATGTCAGTCTACGATAAATAACAACTTGAAATATGTATATTATATTAAGGAAAGTGATTTTATAACTGTAGGACCTGATGAGAGTTATTGAAGACAAATTTATGTACAACATATTTATCAATTCCACAATGCACACACACCATTATATTTCTTGTAAAGGGTATTCAAATATCATTCAGAGTGACATGTGACAGTGTCCATAAATGGAGAAGTTGAAATCTTGGGTTTTAGAGAGCAGTCCCATACTAGGACGAAATAGCCGTCCAGTGCTCTCAGACTTTCAATGGTTCACTAATTGATATCAGTCCACGATGAATACAATCTCTAAAATTAAAAATCCTCATTCATTTGAAAAATCTATTTAGAGATTATTCCTTAAAAGGGTTTCATGAAACAAATTTTTGCTAAGTCTTTATAAGCTGGTTTAAAAATATATCTCCGTCCTACAGGATGCAACACTAGATTTACATCAACTTTGAAATGATTCACTATCTGCCAAGTGATCATTTTTCTACAAGCTTGGATTATGTTTCTCTGACAAAAACACTCGATAGGGAGTCCTACACTAAAGTTCATATTAGCAACTGCTGAAACTACCAGTTAGCTTTCTATATTTCAGCACTGAATGTATTTTCCACATGAATAGAATAAACCTAAGTGATTATATCAGCAGTTGATAAGGTGATCATTAGACTAACATGATTTCTAATTCATTTTTACCACTCGTATATGTTAATCTTTTCCTATTGGTTGTTATGGATCGATAACCTTCCTATGGTCTATGATGAAAAGACGCATAAATGTAAGAGTGACAGTCTAGTTTGGAGTACCACGACTGGACTAATAAACTGTTCTATCCACTGAACGTTTTCTCCACCATTTAAGGTAGAAAAGAACTGGCTTATCAAGCGATATATATCATATTTCTATCTTCCTCTTTATTTCAATACTCGATATCTGATGCATATTTGACCTTTGGGTTAACATAGTTATAGCCTTGACATTTAATTAAGTGCTGATTTCATTCAGTCGACCTGGATTGTTACAACTATTACTGAATGTAAACTCACAAGAGTTATAGATGAATAAGTAATTCATGGGCAAGTTATTGAATACAATCATTACATCTATTGGACATTTAAGATAAACATCATTTCAGAATTTTGTTTTCATTCACAAAGAGCACATATTGCTTTATTTCAACAAAAGTGTTTCTTTAGAGTTAGATGTGTACACTGTTCCATAATGCGTAACCTAGTGAATTTCCTTGCTTATTTTTACACTTGATAGTAAGTAGTAACGTTTGTTTTACAAAAGCTTATTATACTACATGATCACGGAAGTGTCGGTAGATGAACAAGAGTTCCAACTCACCAACATTGAATGTAAAGACGAATTACTGATAGCTTCAAATAGCAACTTGACTTACATATGATATAAGCTTGTAGTTGTCATCACAGTTTACTCTCACTTAAAGAGATTGATAAATGTAGAGAGAATACACAAAGAAATAAAAGTTACGGGAACTTCAGCTACTATTTCAATGGTTTATTTCTATTGCATCAATGGTGCTTTCCTAAGAAAGTTATCTCACAGTCACCTTCATCCACATTCCTTAAAGTTTTGAATACATATTGTTCAACTGTTATTTGGATGGTGGTAGTCAGCAGTAACAAAAAAAACTAGTCATTGTCCATCCAACTAGGATTCATCAGCTTGAAGTACCTAGATTCCACTGAGTGATGGCGTTTCCGTTGAGATTATGCCAACCAATCCAGTACAGAAATAAGAGACATGTACTGATTGGCGTATCGAATAACTCTCTGACTATTGAAAACCATAAGTTTTATGTTCTAGTCTTAGTGCGAACACATTGATCAAAATGATCTAGGTATATCCAGCTGACAAGCTCTTACCAGTACGAAATATACACCCTGGCCTCCATTTTCAACCCTCATCAAGCAAATAACACTGGGATGAAATTTAAGGAAATAACGAGGCATCTATTGAAGGTGATTATAAATCATATCATTTGAGAAATGGAAAATGTTAGAGGTTGAGTGAATCAGCCTAGCACAGAAAAGAGAGATGACAAGTATCAATACGATCCAGGTGTATCCAACTGAAAAGTCGCAAACAGAAAGGAACCCTCATCTTGGATTCCATTGTTAACCACGAAGTAGACTACAAGTATATGTCACTTTGGTTCTTATCATATCACAGTAAATTGGATTGTTCATTTCCTAGCCTAGTTGTCTTTGTTCTGTACTTTTTTTTTAGTTTATCGTATGTTATAGACATGTGATTCAAAGTTATATGCACCTAAGTTGTTATTTGTAAAAATGTATTCAAAAAATGGAAATGATCTAATCAAATAATTTGCCATTATTTGTTGTTTTACATTTTGATGAATTAACGACTTGTCATCGGATCATTTCAATATTGATTTCAAGAGGAAATCTTCTCAGAATCTGAAAAAAGGAATCTAATACATTATCAATTAAGACAATTATCAATAAGTAATTATGCCTGAAAAAAAAATGTTTATGAAAGTTATTATACTAATTTTAGTAATTAAATAGTTTTTTGAAGCTTTAAAAAAGTCTCCATATTTTTCAACTTCATTGAAAAAATTGCCTAATCAAAACATACCATAAGCCTACTCTTTCTCTGAGATAATGGAGAATATTTGTACCTCAGGAGGATAATTTTGACAGCTTTGAAAGAAGAACAAGTATTTCAGAAAAGAGTCTTGTTTCGGATTTGATAGTTGAAAACTGTTTGTCAAGTATAACAACTGGCAGCCAACTCTGTACCTTAACTTCATCGACTTTGGAAAGGCCTTCGACAGCGTCGACCCACAAGTAATTTGGTAGACAGCTGCTTCAACACTACGGTTTTAGTGCCACAAACATTTATCGATCTCATTCAAAAACTATATGAAGACGCCATATTCCAGGTGATCCGCAATGGAAAACTCATTAATGCCTTTGAAGTAAAGACAGGACGGAGTAAGACAAGACTGCTGACTACTATCACCAATGATACTCCTGATTGTAGTGGACTGGATCATGCAACAAACAGTGAGGAGCGAGAAGAGGGGAATACGCTGGCTGGACCGAGGAAAAGATCCCAGAACTCTTGGATTTCGCCAGTGATGACTTGTGTCTAATGTCACACAAACTTGAAGATCAACAGGCGAAAACTAACAAGTTGCCAGAACAGGCGGGGCAGTGAAGACGGGACTTCAAGTGAACATACAGAAGACAGAGGTGATGAAGGTATCCAACGAACACCACCAACAACAAGCTGCAATCATCACCAACGGGAGAAACTTAAAAAAAGTAGCCTCTCTCACCTATCTAGGTAGCACTGTTTCAACTGCAGGCGGCACAGGCACAGATAAGAATGTCAAAGCCAGGATCGGAAAGACAGCGAGACAGGCTTTCATTAGTCTGAAATCAGTGTGGAGGTCTACTACACTCCACTCAGCATAAAGAGTGAACAAGATCCGGATTTTCAACACCAATTCAGCTGAGAGACTTGGCGCGTTACGAAAGGGATTTCCAACAAACCACAGACACGTATCACATCAACAGCTGTCTACGCTCACCCGATAATGAAGATCATGTGGCCAGAATAGTGAGAATCAGCAACAAGGAAACCAAAGAAGCAAGAACCTAACACCCAACATATATGCACAAGAAAGTGGAGATGGATTGGGCATACACTGAGAAGACCATTCGGGGACTTCATGCACTAGAACAGACACTCGAGTGGGACCTAAGTGGGAAACGACGAGTTGGGCGTCCAAGGTGAGGGTGACTTGGAGGAGATGTTGTGAGGAAGAAATGAGAGCTTGTGGACAGTTGTGGAGCCAGGTTCAAAGGATTGTATAGAACAGAGTGTAATGGAGACGTGCTCCTGAAGCCGTATGTTCCACTAGGAACCCAAGGGACAAATAATAATAATAATAATAAGTATAACAACACAAACAGAAGATCTGGATTTCGCCAGTGATGACTTGTGTCTGATATCTTGTCACACAAACTGGAAGATGTACAGGCGAAAACTAACAAGTTGTCAGAAGAGGTGAGGCAGTGAAGACGGGACTTCAAGTCAATATAGAGAAGACAGAGATGATGAAGATACCCCACCACCAACAACACCACCACCAACAACAAACTCCAATCACCATCAATGGGAGAAACTTAAAGGAAGTATCCTCCTTCACCTATCTAGGCAGCACTGTCTCAACTACAGACACCACAGGCACAGACGAGGATGTCAGAGCCAGTCAGATTCGGAAAAGCAAGACAGGCGTTCATTAGCCTGAAACCAGTATGGAGATCTTCTGCACTACACTCAGCATAAAGCGTGAACAACATCCGGATTTTCAACACCAACTTCAGTGAAGTCAGTGCTCCTGTATGTTTGAGAGACTTGGCGCATTACGAAACGGATTTCCAACAAACTACAGACATTGATCAACAACTGCCTACGCTGGCTCCGTTACTGAAGACCAGATGGCCAGAATAATAAGAATAAGCAACAAGGAACTCTGGCGTGGCAACGAACCAACCAAGAAGCTATCACACAACAAATATGCAGTGGAAGGAAGTGGAGATGGATTGGATAGGGCATACACTGAGAAGGCTGACTGGGGACATCACTTGTCAGGCGAGTTGCTCGAGTGGAACCCCAATGGGAAGGTACGAGTTGGGCTTCCGAGGTGAGGGTGACATGGAGGAGATCGTGCGAGGAGGAAATGAGAGGTTGTGGGCTGTTGTGGAGCCAGGTTGAAAAGATTTCAGAGAACAGAGTTCAGTGGAGACGTGCTAGTGAAGCCCTATGTTCCATTAGGAATCCATGGAACTAATAATATAATACAATATAATGATAATAACAACACAAATATTGTCAACAAATGAGCTGTCACTAAAATCAGAAAGCCAAAATCTGGTGAGTAATGAATTCTAATACCAATACTAATCAAAGTAAGTCTGAACAAGAAGTTTCGTGACAAGAAGGCACAATTGGAAAGTGAATTGTGATCAGGCAGAACATAACAACTAGAATGAGTAGCAAATTATTTAGAAAGTGAATAGTGTCAAAACAGAAAAATGAAAGAAAAGGAAAGGGGGGGGGGTAGAGGAGACCGAAAACTAAGACCATGAAAGCAGAAAGGGTTGAACGATCTTCCTATGCGTACATAGTTAATGTTTCTCCACATATATGGGAAGAGCTTCGGAGAAGCAAGAATACGAAGACATACATCATTTGGAAGGTTTCTTTCCCCCTTATAGATGACTTTCAAACAGTAGGTCCATGAGATAGGGTGATTCGTGTTCACTTTGTGTTCAATTATAACTCTCCTTATCGCCCCATTGTTACTTTTTTGTAAGAGTGAAGGACAATGTTCTTGAACCCTTTTGGATAACAGTAACATCAAACGACCGATATACTTGGCTCCACAAGAGTAGGCGAATTTATGTATGCACATAAACACGCACATATATTCACGATGTTGTGTTCCCTGAGCTGGATTGTTTAGTTGTAGAGCCTTCGTTGTCATTCTAGATAACATCATCAGCCCCAAATATTACAGCCTGAAGAGATTTTTTGAGCTTGTAGGATACAGTAATTACAAAAGGCTTCAATATTCTAGTCACGATCTCGAAGGTTTTCTTCATTTAGGGTAGGACAATCCGTTTGCTGGTTTTCGAGGTTCACTTCTTGGTTAATGTAGAATTATGGCAGCACCTTCCGATCAAGTTCCCCCCATTGCTGTTCTTCTGGGAAACAGTCATCAAATAGTTTTCTTCTTTTCGCCGCAGGGTTGATGTACTACAGTGTGTCTGCACTCTTTTGAACAACGTTTTTGCACAACCGATTTTGCCTACTGTTACGTTTTTGCTATTGTAGTTAAAGAGTTAATCTGTATTAGTTAGTTTTCTGTATACTTCAGTTTCGAATTATCCCGAATCCTTTCTATTTATGAGAACATCTAAAACTGTAAGTCTGTTATTTAATTCCTCTTTAATCGTGAGTTTGATGTCGTCGAAAGTGTTGTTGGTTAATTTGTCATGGCCTTTCAGTTCGTTTCTTCTAATGATGCTAAACGTGCCATCCACGTATAGGATCTAGAGTTTTGGTTTGATTAACAACAATATCACAGTTTCCAATCTTTGTATTACTGCTTCTTCAATTAGTTCTGTTATACAAAGAATGCCAGAGAATTATTATAAACTCGGTATTCAGGTCAGTCAGAAATCGACAGACATATCGACAATGACCCAATTTACCATTGCATAAAAAAGGTCAAATTTCAGGTAATCAGGATAACTGATCGAAATAAACATAATGACAATGACAAAACCTTGCCTATCAGGACAAGTAACTAGGTAAATCACGGAGAAAACTTTATAACTCACTTCTTTTTGAAGTTGGTGCTGATGATACAGAATCTTCACAATCAAACAATCCAGTCGTGAGAACACAACACCATCAAAATATTCTTTCTCTGTCCCTTAAACTAATATACCCAAGTATGAAAAGTATTTCTGTAGTGGCTAATGTTAATCTGTTTCTTTGTCCGATTTGGACTGAAAACTGGAATCATATGCCAACCGGTAGCTGTGCTCAGTGACCTAAGAAGCAGCTGTCATCTTGTGAAGAATGAATAATATATATCTGCTGACTGATCATTTTCAGCAAACCAGCTTTGCCTTCCCAATATTGAATGATACTAGTAAAACGATTGATCATTTGTCGATCAAACTAATCTTGTAACCTTGGCTGGATAGACTCAAGGAGACGATAACTGAACTTTACTGAAGACTTTGATCCCAGTACCTAGTAGGGTGGTGGTGAATGGATAACTATGCATCAGGGGTTGAAATCTCTAGGTTGTCGAAGTGAAGCCAAAACCTAGACTGCAGTTAAATCTAACAGAGATGATATAATTTCTAACCTCCAAGCTGTATATCTTAGATTGAAACCCTATACTAGCTCAAACTCTTCATAAGTCTAAATAATAAAATACTCATATGTCAGTCATTTTACAGCCTTGAAAATGAACAGCTTTCATGAAGTCAATGTAACATTCTAGCCCTTAGCTATTCACGGTGACCGAAGTCTGTTTATCAATTACACTATGTGATCTCCAAACTAAGTGATGAGGCACTATGGTGTACTGTATTTCAGTGTTAATTTTTGACAATATATTGAAAGGAAGCAATGATTGGTCTGTTTTGTATTTTTCAGTGCTCATCAATTTGGCTTTTCCAAAATATTAAGTATAATCCATTTCTGTTGAAGATTTTAACCCACATTGTTCAACAGTGAAGTCAGCAATCTAACTACTAAGCTTTTCACGTCACAACTGAATTTTCTTCAGTAAACTTTAAGTTAGTTATACAACCTACTGAATTAAGTAAATGTAATCAACACTTAAGTTTCTACACATTCAGAAAGGCTTACACCAGGGAGGTAGGAACGCTTAAAATAGTTCAGTCATTCATCATCTAATTAATGCATGACATCAAGTGGATGTTTTGAAATCGTTAACGATATCAAACAAACAAAGTGGATCAAATATTTCACAGTTTCCTGAATTTATAGCTATTCAGTACCCAATGTCTGATTTATAGGTTTGAACGGAAACTTTAGTTGGTTTTTCTGCATTGTCAACCTAATTTCCCAAGTGATTACATCATTTTCGCTGCAAAATGTACGTCTTAACCTTTCATTTTTCGCTCATCAAATCATCTTTTAAAAGTATTGGTGGGTGGTGGACAGCAATGGAATCCGGGATACGCAGTTAGGTCCATTTTGGAATAGTCATCTGGATGTACCTGCCTCCTAGTCAGTGATGCTTTCCACGCTGGGAGTCAAAACGAGAACCCATCCTTTCTAACGTTATAGGATTATCATCTAGGCTACTCAGTCACAACGACCGCATTTTGTGCTGTAGGCATAGTTTGGTATTCAAGCTTCTAGTTTCGCTGTGTGTTTCATACCAACTTTGATTTCAGCTAATTGCGGGCAGCTAACTATATTTGCCACATATTTAATTTGTCTACTTCCTGGTTCAGTTAATCTTACTTTTTCAGTCTACAGAGATTTTTTCAAGAACTTTGGTTTCTACAAAGTATATAATCATTATATATTGGCATGCTGCTTGAGCTTCTTTGGAAAGGACACTATGCTGTATATATATATATATATATATATATATATATATATATATATATATATATATATATATATATATATATATATACTGATTAGGCCATCTGAGATAGGCTTTTCTAAACAGATGGGCATTGTTTTCACGGTGGTTGGTGACTAAAAGTGAAGAAAATACATTTGTCATGGCAGAATTCTTATCAGCAGTCCTTGTACTAACAGTCCGACGCTCCTCCATCTGAGTTGTGACGTCCAGTTGCTGCCACCAGTTATCAATAGGATGGACTCCTCACTTTAACTCAGATCGACATCTAATGGGGCAAGAAATCTCATCTAAGTAGCCAGCCTGATCACACAGAACGGAAGTCATGTATCACACATTCATGTGACAGTCGGGAAAGAGGCGCTATGAGCAAAATATTGAATGGATGTGGTGAGCAGCTGACTGACTCATGTAGCTCAGACAATGGAGCATGAAGTGGGGAATCCTCAGGTCGCTGGTTCGAATTTTGCGACGACTCAGGGTTTTATTTCACTATCGATCATCATCAGATAACCAGGTAAGAGATCAACTCAGATGAAACCAATGAGAGATAGTGAAGGAAAGCTAGTTACCAAAGAGGGGAAACAAAAGAAACAATGGGCTGACCAGTTCAAAACGTTCTGGAATCGATTACCATCACCACCTGCAACTCGTCCAGAAATACCACCAGCAACCGCAGAAATACCAGTGAACACAAACCCTCCGACAAAAGCTAAATTTATGAACTCTACGCCATAAAGTCGCTGAAATCTGAGAAAGCAGCAGGACCATATGGAATTCTACCAGAAGCACTGAAAACAGACGCAGAGACAACAGTGGACATGTTCATACCACCATTGCAGAAGGTTTGGAAGGAAAGGTATCTGCCCATCGGAAGAAGGGCTATCTTGTCAAACTCCCGAAGAAGGGAGACTTCAGTGTTTGCAAGAACTGACATGGAATCCTGCTCCTGTCCACCCAAATCAAACTATTATGCCGCATCATCCCTGAGAGACTAAAGGATGCACTGGATTCAAAATTACCACCGTAACAGGTTGGCATGCTGGCTGGCTTCAGGAAGGACAAATCATGTGCTGATCAAATTGCAACACTACACTACGCATCATCATAGAGCAGAGCATAGAATGGCAGTCAACTCAACCTCAACCTCAATTTCATCGACTTTGAAAAGGCCTTCGACTGCGTCGACCGCGAAATAATTTGGCAACTGCTTCAGCTTTACGGTTTTAGTGCCACAAACCTTTATCAACCTCATTCAACCGCAATATGATAACGCCACATGCCAAGTGATTTACAATGGAAAGCTCAGTAACGCCTTTGAAGTGAAGACAGGAAGGAGTAAGACAAGGCTGCCTAATATCACCGATGATATTCCTGATTGTGGTCAACTGAACTGGATCATGCTGCAAACCGTGGGGAGCTGTGGGAAGATGGGCTTACGCTGAAAGACCCCAGAAGAAGATTTGGATTTTGGCGATGTTGGTTTATGTCTAACGTTGCACAAACTCGAAGATCTACAGGTGAAAACTAACTAGTTGTCAAAAGTGGCGAGGTGAGGAGGCGAAGAGGAGACTTCTTTCAGGTGAACGTAGAGAAGACAGAGGTGATGAAGATACCCAACCAACAAGAAGAAGCGCCAATCATTATCAACGGGAGAAACCTAAAGGAAATAGTCTCTTTCACCTACATAAGCAGTATCTTTTCAACTACAGGTGGCAGGAATGAGGATGTCAAAGCCAGGATCGGGAAAGTAAGACGGGCCTTCTTCCCACCCTAACCAGTGTGGAGATCTTCTGCACTCAGCATAAAGAACAAGATCCAGATTTTCAACAGTAATTTCAAGTCAGTGCTCCTATGTGATGGTTCGGAAGTTTGGCGCGTTACAAAAAGCATTTCCAAAAAACTACAGACACGCATCACATCAACAGCTGTCTACGCTCACTCGATACTGAAGATCATGTGGCCAGAATGATAAGAACAAGCAACACGGAACTCTGGTCTGGCAACCAACCACCAATCAACCAAAAAAGTATCACCCAATAAATATGCACAAGAAAGTGGAGATGGATTGGGCATACACTGAGAAGACCATTCGGGGACATCATGCACTAGAACAGACACTCGAGTGGGACCTAAGTGGGAAACGACGAGTTGGGCGTCCAAGGTGAGGGTGACTTGGAGGAGATGTTGTGAGGAAGAAATGAGAGCTTGTGGACAGTTGTGGAGCCAGGTTCAAAGGATTGTATAGAACAGAGTGTAATGGAGACGTGCTCCTGAAGCCGTATGTTCCACTAGGAACCCAAGGGACATATAAGAAATCGATCATCATCGTGTAAAAATAATAACTTACAGTGACTTCATTGTGAAGCACATTAGATAAATAACACAAACTTGAAGCCTCACTTTACCACAAGAATAAGGAAGCCTCTGTAATCTCTGAATAATTTCACAATAATTTAGGCACAGAAAAACATTCTGAAACACGAAAATTAAGTCATCACGTAATCACATCTATTTCAGTATACTAGAGGATAATAAAACTTTCGCAATTAACAGAGAATGTCCAACAAATTGTGTACATGTGGAGAAGCATAAGTGACCCTTTCAGAATCATTTTGTACAATTCCAGTTAATTAGCTTACTGGAAACCATCTTCTAATCGATTCTTATCTCCATTCTTATTCTCATTGTTCTTATATTGACCTGCCTACATTCATCATTGTTAAATATACTTAAGTTCACTTAGTTGATATGTTGAAATGAAAAATATACAACACAATCATTTGATGCATAGATTAATACATACATAGGTAAGTACTACTGAATTATGTGAGTAGTTAGTAATCATCCATACCGATCGATCTACATATTCTGTCAACTGAATCAGAGGGATCTGAACAGCAGATGATCAAAGAGTTTATAGTAGAAGATCTGACTGATCGACAAAATGTTCAGTTGATATGAAAATTGATATGGATTGTACAATTTGTATATGATTTATGGATTGATTCCACTCTCCTCCATCTATGTAACTGAATTAGCATTTTACCAACTGATCTACAGGAGACAACTTCTGATCAGGTTGAAGTCACATTTGATTCAGCTAGGGTTCCACTCATATATCGTATGCTTGAATGATGCAGGATTGTTAGTGAGAGCTGTCTAGAATGTGAATTTGGATCTGGCTGGTGTGTAGGCGTTCGACTTGGACAGTGAGTTGTAGACTGAAGGTAGTGATGTGGCAGATGAAGAGTTACTGGTTGCCTTGTTACTTCCAATCTAACACTTAGTGATGCGTTCATTTTCACCAATACGGTTTTCATTTATATAATTCTGAGTTACATTCATTTAGTACAAGGAGTAATTAATATCTAGTTGACTGATATGATACAGTTATTCAATTTTGGTGAAGGTGGTAATTGGAATGGAACCTACTAAGTGAATATTTCATTCGTTTGAGAGTTGTTTGTATCCATATTCACCGTTTCAATCGTCAACAATTAATTACTTACTGGTTAGTTCCAGTCATGTTTTCGATCTTGTCTGTGTTTCAAAACCGTTCACCACGTCTTCTTTTTCTTTAGGGTCAGTTGTTGCTATCAGACTGGCTACCCTACATAATTTCATTGACAGCCTGTTAACTGTTTACTTAAACCGTCGATGAAAACAGTTGATCACATCATGTCTGAACATATATAAAGGGTGATAAGGAGAATATTAGTCTACCGGGAATGGTAAATGAACCGTGAATTCTGTACAAACATAACTGTGTGAGATGAAATTTTCTCTTACACTGAGACTATTTAAGGCTGAAGTATGGTAATGTGGTTAATTTGAGCGGTTTAATCGTAAATTGAAGTTCAAGAAAGCGAAATAACCACTGTTTACTTCTGATTGGTTGTGTTACCTCTACAAATTTTCAGTGCACGAATAAATTTGTGAAAGTTATATCACGAATTAATTCCTACTGAATAACTTTCAGGTTGTAAACGAATATGATACTCATCCACAATTTGATGGCATTTGAAAAAGCACTTTATAAAAGGCAGAGAAAAAAATGACCCCATTTGTGAATCTTACGAATATACTACTGACAGAAATAAGCAATTTAACTGGAGTCTCCCCGTTAGGCACTCGTTTCTGCAAGCCGATTAATTTAATATGATAATTGGACAACTATTTGGTTTATCTCAGATTGAAATCATCACGTTGTTATGATCACCTAATCCAGTGGGACATTTTGTAAGACTGTTCAGTCTACAACAATCCTCGGGTTCACTAAATATTGTGCTGTAATAATGGATAATTAAGGCATCTGACTAGTCTTTTGAGAACTGACAATTTTCATAGCGTTTTCAGCATTACCATGGGCAATAATGGCAAACATGTGAGCACTAAGTAGCTTCGAATGGAAAGCCATAACATACCGCATCAAGGAAGTTGGATGTGAAGGTATATATAAACCGAGTGTATTGGACGATCGCCATACGACATCCTAAGTCAACAGGAGACAGGAAATATGAGACATTGGATCCTGAAGAAGTGAATGCGGAGTAGTCTATTCATCACAAGACTTGAAACTCATTGTATCATTTCCTCAAGAAATCATGCATGCGCAATGCTGAGTAGTCACAAACAACAGTAAGTGACCCAGCTATCAGTGCCCCCATGCATTTAATGACTCACTCACTGGTGTTAATCCTTCATTCATTATTCAAGCTGCAGTCCATTAATGATGTAGGAGAAAACAACGAGAAAGCTAACTTCTTCTCGGAACTCACTGCAGTACCGAGTGAAAAGAAGAGAATAGGAATCTCAGATAGCATGAATGGTCCTTATATTTCACGTATTTTAAAAGAAATTTCACTGAAGACATATTTTATTGTATAGGTTAGCTGTGGATTGACTACTAAATTATTACTGTAAGACTAACAGTTCCGAAGTAACTGCCTGGTAAATGAATTCAATTACTGTGGATAAACTCCGTTAACCATGTATAAAATCTATTATTCCATTTCTATGGGGACATTGGAAGCATAGAAATCAGATGACTCACACCACAAATAGCAAGGATAGTGAGCGTCAGTTTTCCCTTTTGTCGATCGGATGGTAGAGAAAGAAGTAAGCGTTTGACTAGTCTATGGGTAAATCATCTACATCAGGAGTTGTACTTGTAGACTAAATTAATCACGCATTCAGTCAGAATTATGAGTGACATAGGAAACCAAATGATACACATATGTAAAGGCTATAAAACTGACTTATTATATCAAGTAAACTCTGGTAGATAATACTAAGTAATGGAACTACTTTATCCACTCAATTTGCGTAAATAGACATGAGGTAGGCAAGTTCTCGTTGAATACCTAGCAGTGTAATAGTTTACTTTGTGGGTAGCAGTAGAACCTAGAGCGCGCGTTTCGTCCTATTGTGGACTCATCATTTGCAGACACCCGCATCCCAGTGGGTGGTTTTGCTCTTACTCAGACTTGAATCCATTATCCATCGCTTCAATCGTCAATGTGTTATCCACTAGGTCACTAGATTACGCAAGCCACTTTGAAAAGGGGATTAGTGATTGTTATTTGTCGATATACTTTTAATTCTTCGTTATTGTAGACAGAACTATTCAAACTTCGATGCAGTATAACAGCGGGAGAATACAAGTATCAATAAACAATAACTGGTACACGTTGCAAAAGATACGGCTCTCGTACCTCAGTGGATAACTGTTTGGCGTTTGAAGCAATGGTCTCAGTGAGAACTTGACCACTAAATGGAGTGCAGGTGTATTCAAGTGACGAGTCTCAAGCAGGACGAAACGCCTGTCCTGATTTCCTTCGTAAACAACCAAGTAGACCATAACATAATGAGTATTCAGACAGTATCGAGGCATCCACATAATAGCCTATCCAACAACAGGGGTCGAGCAATTCAGTCTATCAATGAACCAGATTTTTATCCCTTCTACTGTCCTTACATTCATAGACATCAATACCAGTGAGATTTGCATACTACCTGGAGATGCCTCGTTTCCCTTAACAAAGTCAATGGGAAACGAGCAGGATAGAAAATGAAAGTAATAGGGTCCTGATATACAAAATGGAAAAGAAAATACTAGATAGATAATAAATACAATGAAAATAGTAGTCTGTTCAGGATTTAACAGAAGATAAGGAAGAAATGAATGCACTAGCAGTACTAATGTGTTTGTTTTTCAGCCAGCAATATCTCTTGACGTCTCAAAATATCGATGTCTGTTGTCTTAATGAACACAGTCATAAAGTCGAAAATCTACTAACCACCTAATGCTTACAGAGGAAAACATTAATGGCTCATCTGACCCAGTGATATAATCACTGTCTGACCTATACCTGCTCTCATCAGCTTAGCAGACTGCAATAACCAATGAATAGACTTCATATATTGAGAAAGATATCCAAAATCATTCAATAACCTTGTTCATATTCTTGTAGCAGGCAATAAGCCACACCTATTGCATGAAAGCTCATGAATGATATTAACTGGCTGCTTAAACCAACCCAAAACCAGAGAGCCGCAGCTTCAAGCGTACTTCTTTTAAAAACCCTTTCACAAAACGCTGAAAGATATTTCAACATGGTATCCACATAAGATCTGATGAAAATCAGCACAACAATTAAGATATTCTCTTTCTATTCTGTTTGAATGAAATATACACATAGAATGGCGTGATTTTGAAATATGAAATAAATTAGATGGTTCATACAGTTGTTTATATTGAAAGAAACCACAATTACTTTCATTTACATATGATGATGTCAATGATTTTGTGTTTTCACAGTTTATTGCATATATTTGGTCTTGGTTCGACAAACAAAGGCTCGATTATTGATCTCTACACCCACGGAATCAGGTTAGTGATTAGTGTTGTCGCTCAATCCCACCCTATTGCGTGCATAGCTATAGCTCAGCTTTTCTCTAGATTTCTTATCTTATTAGGATCTACAAATCTTGATTTAGCTAAGTTTTTGTGCTCAGTTATTCTTATTGATCCTAATCGACTACTTTAACCTACGTATATAACCTCGCAATCATTGCAAGGGATTTGACAAAGTAAATTATTCTGTTTAATTGCATCAACAGGATCTCTTAACTTACAAAGCTTGTTTGTGAGCGAGTTTTTAGGTTTAAATGTCACTCCACTCCCAGTCAGCCTTATTGAGAATTCTCCATAATGCTTCAGTGTATGGTAACGCATTTGTGGCTTTGAATTCTGTCAACACTTTCACCATTATTACTATTAATAGTAGATCTATTAATTACACTGATGTTATTACAACTACTGTTCATGTTTTCCTTTCAATTTTTTTTATAAATTTATTTAAAAATCTTGATGGGTAATTATTGAGATGTCTAGTTTAACTCAGATGGGGTGATATGATTTGAAGTCGAAGTAGCAATTCGAATGAGGTTTCCTACAGACACTAGTCTCTAAACTTCTATCTTGTCTTCGTTTAATCTTGCAATCCAACATTGTTAGCTCACCTTCATCACTTTATAATTCACAAGTAAATTGGATTGCGTTCATAACCGAATTTATATGTCAGCAACCTGCCGATATGTTTCAATTTCAGTAATGTAAATGTGTCATGTACATATCGGAACTATATCTTTGGAGTATGAGTAAATGTTTTAGTAGCTATCTGCTCCTAACTACCCATAAATATGTCTGCAAGAAATAGGAGATATTGGTGATCCCATGGCGACCCCTCCAGTTTGTTTATATATTTCCTTTTAAAACTTAAAAACTGTCGACGTCAGGCACACTTGTACTCTTAGTATGATTTCCCCGATCGGCACCTTAGTTCGATGTGTAAGCCCATTGACGTCTTTAAGTCTATTTCGAACTGCCTTCTGAGTCATGTCAATTGGTATGTTAGTGTGAAGGCTAGTTATGTCGAAAGTAACCTTTTTTTTCACTGTTATATACTCGTATATCATCTAATTTATGTTTTAAGTCATAAAAGTTAGTGAATTAAGATTTTGATTGGTATTTAATTGGGCCTAGTACCACCGCTAGAGTTAAATGATATCTTTATTGTACGCCATGTTGAGCCTCAAACATTACAATCGACAGAGGAGAGACACCAAGTAGATACATCTAAAACCAGACATGAAATCTGCCTGTTTCTTTCCAGCTTCACATATTAATTGCGTGAATAGACCACTGAAAATCATGGAAGTTCTATTAGCCGCGCTAATTTCTAATTGGTTTCCAATCCAGGATTCTACTCACTTATTACAAAGTAGGACAAGAGAAGACAAGGTATCCATCCATATCCCGGACAATACTTTGGCCATTGCAAGTTGTAGGCTTACAAGACTACTCACTGATCTTTTCTCGTTCAGATTTGCAATAGTTCTCTTAACTTTAGAAACAGTTGGGGGTATGATGTCGATCTCCCATTTAAACTGCAACTGGTGTAATTATGTCCACACTATCCACTCACTGCGATGGATGCAGGTACACTTAGCTGATGCGTCTTAAATAAAGCGAAACGGGCATCCTGGGTTCCGTGACTATTCATCATCAGACGGATAAACATAAAACATCCTTTATACTAAATGACTAAGCATAGATCATCTCATTTCCAACTTAATCAATTACAAGTGGACTAAATAATATACGATAAACAGCAGTTTGAATATCAGATGTTGTGAATTCGAAGAATTGCCAGTTCAAGATTACTGTCACAGGCCACGTGAACTTGCCTCCAGTATACGGACATTAGACAGTTATAAACCAATAACTTATCATCTCATTAATAAAGCGAAGCATATCCAGGCGACCAAATGTGGGTTCACGCATTACACAATGAATCACACTTATTGTATAAGCCAATAATGCTACCTGACTGTCTTAACTTTAGTAAAAGGGGTATGGTTCGAGCCCGTAATCAACTGGCTGAAAATCGATTGCTTAAATTAGGAAATGACAGATCTCCTGATCGGTCAGCAAAGAACACTGTGGCAAAAACAAAGAATATTATTAATAAAAAGTAACCTAAAGGTGAAACAAATAATGAAAACAATGACAAAAATCACAGATCACTTTCCACCTCACCTTTATAGGAGAAAACAAAAAAAAACGAGACAAAAATATTCAATATACAGACGAGATTTAAAGGTGGAAAGGTATAATAAAAAAAAGAGTAAGGTTGGACAAACCAAAGAAAAACAAACAAATGTCTGTAAAACATTTTCGCAATTTGAATAGTAGTTATAAACGTGAAATAGTAGAGAGGAAATGGAAATAGTGTCATGGTAATGCAATATATAACAACAAAGTAACAAACTTTCACGCATTGAACATTGGAACTAACCAAGTTTGACTCAGAATCATAATGATAATAATAATAATAATAATACGTCAACATCACGGAATGCAAACAAAACAATAAACAATTATGATATAGTACCAATGGAAACCCATGACATGCATGCAACAAAACTGATTGAGTACAACACATCTCATTCTCAAGACTATTTGATTTATTCCACTGTCACTGATTTAGCTAAATTTCGAGGACAATCCACCTACACGAACGCATAAAAAGAGATGTAGAAATTTGGTATTACAAAAACGACAAACAAACAGACAGAGACACACAAATAGATAAAATCAGCATAGAACCTGACGTCACTCTGTGTAACAGTTCAATTTGCCACATCTCATATCAACACATCAAATGAGAACACCCTCAGTCAGAGAGTGATGAAAGGAGGAAATAGAGAATCATGAATTACAAAAATATCAGAAAACACTACTTAAAATCTTTTCTTTTAAGTTGTCAGCAGTACAGGAAAGTTGCTTAGTGTTCTAGAGAGAAAATCTAACTTCAGGAGATAACTGGTCGAGTAGACATAAGCTTCGGAGAGTCTGTAATTACAGCGAACAAGTTAACATCTAGTCTATGCTGTATTGGGATGTAAACTATTTACCTTGCAGTCAAGTCATCGAATATACAACAGCCAACCATCATCCAGTTTCATTGGTGCTGTTTTATGCTTTCAACGAAATAGCTAGTATACACTTGCAGAGTCAACTAATCGACTGCAAATGATGCATATCGCTCAAAAGTTAGATGGAAGCTGTTGAAAGAATCAACATAGTAAGTAATCACTGAGACATAATGCTTCAACAATTTGTAGCAGCAAATGATAAGATGAACCATTCTACTTATTAAGTGTAGCAAACAATCCCTCTTAAATGCTCAACTTAACTATAGTATAATAGATAGTTCCATGATTTGTATGTGGGTTGTGATACTACCTGTACGCTCAGAAAGTAGCGAATAGTTAACTTAGAAGAGGATTTTCCATGGATTCTACTTGAAGTGTAATCCATAACAGTGAGTAGAAATTACAGGTGTACCACGGGTTTAGAATCAGAGTTTACCAATTCCTATAAGTGTATTATCCGAGTACACCAATCTGGTCATAGCGTCCTAACCAGCTGCGTATTGTGAAAACACTCACCGCCACGTGAAGATAGTCAGTAGGACTTCCTCGAAAAAGGCCACAAACGAATCGCCACATGGGAACACTTCACGAGGTTGACTGAATTTATCCCATCCATTTTCAGTTTTATCAAAGTGTTTGGGCTATCTGAGTAAAATGTAACCGTTACATTTTCGCCTAATGACATAAATCGAAGCGATTTGTAAGAAGGATTGCATCTTGAAATACGTTTCAGTGGCATCCAAAGTCTTTGAGATATACCACAGATTACCATTAGGAACAGGAATATTTTAGAATCATTTACCATTTACACGATTCACTACCACTTTTATCTAGGCGGTATGGTGATTACAAAGAAGGGTGATGTATCAACATACACTTTTCTCTCCAACTGTTTTCGCTCAGTCGTTTCTCAACTTATCATGCTTCCTGAAACAGCCTTTCAATGTATTCAGATAGTAACTACTTTCAAATAAGGAATGTCGTCATGACCAGGCCAGGAGTGCAGCAATGCACCAACTTAGTGGTGTGAAAAAACAGACATTAGTCCATGATGGAAACTACACTAAAATGAATTAATCCCTGTAAACTACCAACTACCTAAACTATTAATCCACTTATCCTAGTTCAATCCTCAAATGAACAGGAATAAAGAAAGGAGCAACAAAGGGAGCAGAATAACATGGTAACCGTTTGTTTCGTACCATAAAGCAATTTGAACACACTTTTTTGCAGTTAAATAAAGTTAGTTAATAGGGAACAAAAAAAATACAAACATCCAGAGAAAGTGAACAAGATATGTGATGAAGTTTCACTGATTCAACAGAGAATTCGAGAAAATAATTCGAATGGCAATAAAAGATTACGTAAAAAGATTAACAAGTCGGCTGGCTAGTTGATGATGAATAAACGGCCAAATTATACAATAACAAAACGAGTTGAATTTATTTAGCAGAAAGCTCATAAAAATCATGTAAAAACAAGGGGGGGGGGGAAACGTTTAGTTAAAAGATGATGATGACATCAAATAAGTGGTAACCAGTGCAAAGTAAAACTCATCACAGTTTCTTTTTGAACACAGAATTCTGGTTGCAGTCGTTTGACTGCTACAGCCTTAGCGAACTTGATAAAGTTCAAATTACTTTGTTGTTTGATTACCTTGAAGAATTCTGAAGTATCTCTACTTCATGTTGTGTTTGGATAAGATACTGAGTGACTGCACCACTGAAAACACTTGTTCGCATAAGTTGTAGACGTTTTGATAAGTGTTTGAAGAATCTAAGGTATACCCTTTTCTGTGTTCTCTCCATTGAACTGCTACCACAAATGTATATACACACTTGTACATACAATTAAAGATAATATGGGAAGAGAACCTATCGACTTTTGATCGAATTGGCTGCAGGATATTTTCTGTTCAGTGAGGTTTACAGCCTCCTATTAATTATTTCACAAACATTAGCACCTTCGAAGTTGACTTCAATCAAAGCACACTTCTTGCTTACTTCAATTCCCTTCCCTTCAGATCTGCCATATTTTATTGATAAACCAACTATATGACTTCCTTCCTTAAGAATTAGAAGTCGTAAGTATCAAGAATTTTGATGACCCTAAAAAATGAATACATCTTTCATCATTGTGCATCGTATCAACGACAATCCCTTGCCTCTTAACATTTCAAAAATCCTTGAGCAAAAGCTGATTGAAGCATATTAAGAATCAACTGAATGATAAAAAAAAGTATTAAAAAGAAGCGAAAAAACTACTGGGAACTCACATCCAATCCACGTTCCACAGCAATATGGAATGAGATCAATTGTAATGGGATGACAGCTAGTACACTCTGTAGGCAGTCAGCTGTTTCAGGTATCTGAATAGCATAAGATGCTTCAGCCATAACCTGTGAATCACCTTCACTACAAATAACGATTGGATGACCCTTCAAAAGAATAAAAGAAATAAAAATTGATGAAAATCAAGTCATCGACAGGTAGGTAAAAACCAAAACGAGGGAACATGAAGCATCAGAACTGCTTAAATTTAAAGTGAGTGAAGTTGTAAAGAATAACTCTGACTGGATAGATGGGTGTCGATGCTGCAAACTGCATTAGCGTTCTTCTTCATGGGTGGATGAAATATCCTCCTTCACTTTCTCTTTTGTTGCCTTCTTCACTGTCTGTTAGTATTTATTGTTTCTCGCTTCAGAACCTTTACCAGTCCACTCTCAACTCTTGTCACTTTTCGCATTATATACTACTCATATGCATTCGCTTAAGTAGGATACATTGGATGTAATCTGGAGTGCTGAGCAATGAAGTAATCAGTTTCACACTTCAATAAAGCATAAAATATTCCCACAGCTCTTAGCATAGATAAATTCGTCCAACGAAGACTGTATTTGAAAGAAACCAGTTTTTGGAGATGTAAAAAAAAAAAATTGAAGTGAAACGCAGTGAATGAATGAGATAAACTGTTTATCATGAGGACTGAGTCATAGATTCTATTCCGTATGCGAACAGAAGTTTATATACAACTGAAATATCCCTAAATAGGTGCGGAAAACTGCCTTCAAAAAAACAGTATCTATCCCTTTGGCTTAAGTCATTTATGCCGTAAGACAACACTACACAATAATAGTGATCCCACCGAAAAATCCGAAGTATTTCTAAACTGCCACCTTCCCTTGCTGATCATGAAGTAATATCATATTGCTTGTGTAGGGATAATTGTTAACCTACCTATGAAAATGATTGCTACACATAATGGAAATGTTACCTCATCTACTTGGTGGCTAGCAGTGCAATCCAGGACACGCAGTTCGTCCTCTCTAGGATTCGTCAGCTGGATGTACCTGTACCCCAGTACGGAGTGATGTTGTTCCCACCGAGACTCAAACCTTGTACCCATTGCTTCAAATGCCAAAGCGTTATTCACCAGGCCACCGGAGCACAGGAGTCACCTCTTGTGCAACGAGTATCAGTAGTTGTTATAATATCTGTAATTTCCCGTTGCTATACAGGGCGGAACTGTGCGATCTCTATTGGAAGATGGGCTCCTATGCGGATATCTCTATACTTCTTAAATATTCATTATATTGTAGTCCACATCTTTGAGACAGACATATCAATGTGAAAAAATAATTCGGTCCACATCCAATGTGATTAGTTAGTTATAGAAAGAACAAGGGTATTTGAAATGTGATTCGTGCTGTTCACGTTTAAACAAAAGGTGAGTAAATTCGACTGTGCCAAAGGATAACATAAGAGTATGCATTCAAGATGAAACTACTGATCCTTTATTAAAAAGAGATATTGTCAAATCCAGTTTATTACTTCAATATTGTCGATGGAACATTGAACTCACTCAAAAAGCATAGGCTATGAAGAAACATATATGGGAAGAAAATTGATTGAAGTAAAGAGTTAGCTGATTGCTTCAGGCGCCAATCTTCCAATTAAAGAGTCACAATTCCCTTCATCTAACAAAGTTTGGAGAGTTGACTAGCAGTATTACTAGTCCACGATGAGCACATGAAGTGCGAAGTCCAGTACCGATGATACCTTCACGTGGTGATAAGGCTTGCATATCAGGAAGGCTGGACGAACTATGTTGGTTGGAACATCTACTCCTTGAGGTATTACGTTCCCCTACACGGCTCACATCAAGGGTCTAAGATGTCATAGACTGGTGCCAGGTTTTGGTCTGGACGCCTTTACTCTATCCCAGCCCTAATCTACTTCAGCTAATATACTGAGTCCGACGGGAAAGACGATGATTAGGCATGCGTTATACATGTGCCAACTAATTGAATCAATGAAGATTCACAACCTCTGAGCCTAACGTCCATGATACTAATATAGTGGTTCCATAACACCCCACCTATTCTACAAAGGTAAAAGTATTCAAACACCTTAAGCCTTTGGATGTCTCAATCGTTAGCTCTTGCCTAGACGTCGTGGTCAGACTTGCACATCATAATACTGGGGGGGGGGGGGAAATATTTGTTCGCTGAGGTCGTAAGGAGGGATTGGAAAGATAGGTATCAAAAATAGCTTACTCCATTCTTGCCTGCATCAGAAGTAAAAGTTTTCCTTATCCGACAGTACCACAATCAAATCTTAATCCAAAGTTTTTAGAAAGGCTATATGTGACCAGCTTTAATCAAATGTCACTTGGACTCTTAAGGTCAACCAGAGCTAACACATTTTCTCTCCTAGGTACATATCAAGAAAACAACTTCACGATGTGAGTCAGCGCAAAGTATTGACTTTTCACACGCTTCCAACAGTGGACGTGAATATTTCCAAGATAAAAAAAGGACAAACCAAAGGAACATAGAACCTCATACACAATGGCGTAAATGTATTCACTCCTTGACATCTAAAGCTTAAATATTTGCACTGACCTTTATCTTCAGATTGTTTATTCTTCAACATAACTTTGTTTGTTTTTTTTAAAATCATTTTTCTGATTACTTGTTTGTTAAAATGTTACTGTGAAGTGTGACAACTTGAAGTAATGCAGTTGTGTGCAAGGTCCTACGTTGATTTCTTCTGTATGTCTGTCTGAAACAAATGTCCGATCCACCTCAGTCACTGAAGGTTCACGACTTCATCGATCGCCTTGCATTCCTAGCCTAGTACCCTTCATTCAACCTCTACATTCCTCATATGAAGATTCTACCATACGCGAGAGATTCCTAATATCTTTGATGTATTGCATACTCATTTAAGAAGAGATATTAATGAATACAAATTATAACAAAGTTAAATTTACCTTGCGCGCCCTGATTTCCGACAATGCGTTCATGGTTTTCTAGATAAATGATACATGGGAGAAAGGGAGAAAAATCAGAAAGGTAAAAAGTGATGAGATCAGGGACTACACAATAATGTAGGACAAACCAATTCTCGTAGAAACAGTTACATAGATTTGGGAGTGGGAAAGGAGAATAGACATTTCAGACAAATGTGATTAGTTCTATCAGTTTATCCATTTTCAAATACATTTCATCTGGAGCTGATTTTATGGCATTACTGTATTGCTAAGCTCAATGACTTTGTATGGACTCTTTCGCTTACTTCCTTACCGCAAATGGCTCTAAAATAACTGTTTGGTAAAGGCAATATCAGATACAGCACTTGACTCTATTTTCTAGGTAGAAAATCAGTTATGTCATTTTTGTCAACTATGGCACTCCACAACCTAGCCTGGTTAACTAGTTCACTAGTTACTAGCCGGTCCTAAGCCCACATAAAGAGGGAAGGTTGGGCATAGGGCTAGCAATCCTACCCCATAAAACAAATCTAACCGCTAAAGAAGCTTCAAGGCACAAACAAAATTTAAAAAAAAATAACAAAATTATTCCTCGCTGGAATCGGAGAGGCGAAATGACGCTAGCTGGTGAAAGCCTTCGGGAAGCCAATTGGCCGATGTGTCTTCGCCTCTCTCGATGAAAGCGAAAGTGAACGTGGGGACATGGAATGTCCGTACGATGTTTGAACCCAGCAAGGCAGCCCAGACTGCAAACGAGATGAAGAGGTATCACATTGAAGTGCTTGGAATTTGTGAAACCTGCACAACCGTGTTAGGAAGGAAGAAGAAAGAAGATAAGGAATGGAATGGATCTCGACGAATACATGGAAGCTGATAGAGCAGGCAGGGAGAGGAGGATGATGAAGCAGAAGATAAACCAGTGCAAGGATGCTCAACGACAAGAGGAACTGAGTACAATGTATAAAACACTGCAGTGGACAAAGAGGTGAAGAAGAGTGCACGGAAAGACAAAAGACACTTCTACGACACATTGGTGAGTGAAGCAGAATAGGCTGCAGGTAAGAGAGACAGAGACCTGACAACACTGTATCAAATAACCAGTTCACTATCTAGAAAGAGATCAATCCAGGTCAAAACAATGAGATAGCGAAGGAAAGCTAGTTACCAAAGAAGAGAAACAAAGGAAACAATGGGCTGACCACTTCAGAAAGCCCTTGAATTGACCACCACTTACACTTCGTCCAGAAATACCACCTTCAGCCCAGACGCTGAACTACAAGTGAACATAAATCCTCCAACAAAAGTGGAAGTCCTCAGCTCCATAAAGCTACTGAAATGTGGGAAAGCAGCAGGACCATATGGAATCCTGCCAGACAACAGCGGACATGCTCACACCACACCACTATTGCAGAAGGTGTGGAAGGCAGAGAAGGTACCTGCCTGTTGATTGGAAGAAGGGTTACCTTGTCAAACTCCCGAAGAAGGGAGACCTCAGTGTTTGCAATAACTGGCGAGGAATCATGCTCCTGTCCACACCGAGCAAGCAAACTATTATGCCGCATCATCCTGGAGAGACTAAAGGATGCACTGGATTCAAAACTACGAACGGAACAGGCTGGCTGGCTGGCTGGCTGGCTGCTGGCTGGCTGGCTGGCTGGCTGGCTGGCTGGCTGGCTGGCTGGCTGGCTGGCTGGCTGGCTGGCTGGCTGGCTGGCTGGCTGGCTGGCTGGCTGGCTGGCTGGCTGGCTTCAGGAAGTACAAATCATGTGCGGACCAAATTGCAACGCTACACTATGCATCATCATAGAACAGAGTATAGAATGGCAGTCAACTCTCTACCTCAACTTCATCGACTTTGAGAAGGCCTTTGACAGTGTCGACCGAGAGGTAATTTGGAAACTGCTTCAATACTACGGAATACCGCAAGCCGTTATCAATCTCATTTAACAACTATATGAAGATACCACATACCAGCCAAGTAATTCACAATGGGAAGCTCAGTGATGCTTTTGAAGTGAAGACAGGAAGGAGTAAGACAAGGCTGCCTACTATCACCCATGATATTCCTGATTGTGTTGTGGTCGACTGGATCATGCAACAAACAGTGAAGAACTGTGAGAAGAGGGGGATACGCTGGCTGGACCGAGGAAAAGATCCCAGAACTCTTGTATTTCGCCAGTGATGACTTGTGTCCGATGTCTTGTCACACAAACTGGAAGATGTACAGGCGAAAACTAACAAGTTGTCAGAAGAGGCGAGGCAGTGAAGACGGGACTTCAAGTCAATATAGAGAAGACAGAGGTGATGAAGATACTCCACCAACAACAACAAACTCCAATCACCATCAATGGGAGAAACTTAAAGGAAGTATCCTCCTTCACCCATCTAGGCAGCACTGTCTCAACTACAGACACCACAGGCACAGACGAGGATGTCAAAGCCAGTCAGATTCGGAAAAGCAAGATAGGCGTTCATTAGCCTGAAACCAGTGTGGAGATCTTCTGCACTGCACTCAGCATAAAGCGTGAACAACATCCGGATTTTCAACACCAAATTCAGTCAAGTCAATGCTCCTGTATGGTTGAGAGACTTGGCGCATTACGAAACGGATTTCCAACAAACTACAGACATTGATCAACAACTGCCTACGCTGCCTCGTTACTGAAGATCAGATGGCCAGAATAATAAGAATAAGCAACAAGGAACTCTGGCGTGGCAACGAACCAACCAAGAAACTATCGCTGAACAAATATGCAGTGGAAGGAAGTGGAGATGGATTGGATTGGGCATACACTGAGAAGGCTGACTGGGGACATTACTTGTCAGGCGAGTTGCTCGAGTGGAACCCCAATGGGAAGGTACGAGTTGGGCTTCCGAGGTGAGGGTGACATGGAGGATATCGTGCGAGGAGGAAATGAGAGGTTGTGGGCTGTTGTGGAGCCAGGTTGAAAAGATTTCAGAGAACAGAGTTCAGTGGAGACGTGCTAGTGAAGCTCTATGTTCCATTAGGAACCCAAGGGAGTAATAATAGTAATAATAATGGCACTCCACAAGCAAATAATTCCCATGTATTACATATACTAATAACTCAGGTCACAAATACCATGGCTAGTGTGTAATGATATTCTCTTCTATTAAATATAGGTTTTGTGCGCCTAATCTATGTGTGGTGGATGGGATATATAAGATTTTGCAACTACATGCTGAATTACTCCTCATGTGTTCAGACAACATCGAAGGAGTTACAGCCACCTTAGCACCTACTCAAATAATCAATTCAGTTTTATAATTTCGAATGAAAAGATAAATTTTTTAAGGTAAAATTGAGAAATCTGATTGGGTGTTTCAGTTATGTGAGTAATTTATAGTCAGCATATAGCAAATAAAGTCAGATGATAAGAACCCCACTAATTAAATCATCACAGAAACCCTTAAAACACACTTCTAATGTGGAACAAGACAAATATAACCAGACCATGAATCATGCTGATCAGATAAGGTCAGATAGACAAAACCGAGTGAAACTATCAGCAGTTAATCGTAGTCCGTAGTTGTGAAACGTCGTCTTAGCTACTCGGTTTTCAACCCTGTTGAAGAGTGGCTTTAGCGATAGCTAAAATAACCAATCAGGTTTTTCTATTTCAGCTAGGGATTTAGTTTTTCATAAAATAAAAGAACAGGATTTGGTTACCTCAACAGTTGTTAGCGTGGTCTTTAAAGTCACACCTGACCATTAAAGTAGTAACTAGTCTATGACAAAGTGTTTGCCCAGGTCATAAAGTTGTACATAATTGTTGAAATTCCTAATACTGATGCTACTATGATTAGCTTTGCAGCATTCAGACCCATATGCTAAAAGCTGTATCTCTAAAGACAACGCTAGCAACTGTTAAAACAACCAATCAGGTTTACCTACTTCCTACGGAATGGTAGTTTTTTATGAGACACTGGAAAGATAATTAGTTACTGCAACAGTTGCAAGGTGGGCCTTAGAGTTACTCTAGTTAAAGGATGCTAGCTGAATGAAACTCAAAACCCTACTTTAATTGCCTTCGTATTTAAAGCCCTAGTGACTTGAACGGTCACCCTGACAACAGTTGAGATAGCCAATTACATTTCTGTACTTTACGTGAGACTTACTTTCCAGATGAAATACTAAAGCCTGATTAGTTATTTTAGCAGTTGCTAGGGTGCTTTTAAAGTCACTTTAAATCAATGGCTGGATAGTTATTGTCAAGATAGGTATAACGATGACTACCAACCATTAAACATTCGAAACCGCTCTAATTGTTTCTTTGTAAAAACTACTATCAATATGGCATAAGCTTTAAACTATCAAAGTACAAAGTGTTTCCACAACATTAACAGGTAATTCTGCTCACAGTCAAGCCCTAATAGTGAACCAGTGGGAGTACCAGAAAGATTCGTGCATCCAAGCGGTTGTGTAAGATGATACTAGTGAAGGTGCGGCACATGAGATTTTCAATTATATATTGAAAACCAAAGTGGCAACGTCATGATATCAGCTCAAGAACATGACACATCTAAGGAAAAACTCTGCCCTATGTCTGTGAAACTTAGTCCTTACGAGGTAAAGATGCCCAAGGACTCTGAGAATAAGAGTATCGTTTTCTTTGTAAGAATCCTGGTGTCTAGTGGAAACACAATGAAAGTAACGCTAAGGCTATCTTGAAACACCAAGTTTGATGGATACAATACGGATTATAAATGAAGCGCTATTGGAACCTGTAGCATACATTGTTTGTTAACGCCGGGGTGAGCTGGAGAGACAGTCAGTGCATAATATGGTCCGGTGAGATGCAAAATAGTTTAGTAAGGATTAGTGTTTGGCTACTCTAAAACATCCTGAATGGAGACCCCAGACATTACTAATAATGCCTGGTTCAAAAATTAAAACTAATAGCATTTAGGCTGTCGTTTTCTTGTTTCTGCTTTTATCGGAGATACTGAAAGAACCCTGTGTTGAATTTGTCTTTGAGGTCAACTTTTAGATAACTGTTAGGGATGCCCATATGCCTTATATTCCAAACTTACAGTTTTGTATATTTTTTTTGGAACTGGTTTATTCGCACTCTTTTCCTGCGCATGCGTCATATGACCCGTTATTGTTCTGATTGGCTCCTGTCTCTTTAAATGTACTAATTATTCCTTGTCTTTCAAGGTTATTGTAAACTCTATAAATAATAAATAGGGTCAGTTTCCACTCATAAACGTTTTCCGTCCGAGATACTATAAACTCATCTAATTTCTAGTCCTTTGATTTCTCTTTGCGAATCACTCAGGTTGAATCGTCTCAAATCTTGACTATCAACCGTTAAGTATTTCCGTTCGTTTTCACAACTCCACATCATAACAAAAACCCATCTACTTTCATGTCTATATAATGTTATCAGGTTATTTTGTGTAGGGTACTACTTCTAAGTGTTCACACTGTATAAAGTTTACCTTTTAAGCAGTCAACACTTCCACTTCATACTGTTTGGAAGAATAATAAAATCAAGGTGATGCATCATAATTCCAAGAACCGTATTGGCGAAAATACAAGAATTGAAAAGATAAGAACAGCCACCTGATCAGGTCGATATTTCAGCAAGGAATCAAAGATTTTTTTTCAAACAGAAAAATGATTTTTCCAAGCAGTGTACAACACAAGAAGCAAGTTATTACATTTTGCGACAGAACATATAAAAAAAATCAACAAAAGCACACAATTTTACAGAGTAAACAACTAGTGTAGTGTTTTCGTGATTTGTATATCATTTTTTTTCTGAAGGAAACAGAGAATCCACATTTGCCAGGGATTCAAGCAGTCGATTATCAACCATAGGATTACGGAGACTAACAAGTCAATGGAGAACTTCACGTAAAAACGCATCAGTTCAAGTTGCCATACACTCACAGCAGCATTCAAACAATTGATGGACAAAAAAGGATGATATCAAAGTAGACAAAGGTGTTTGACAGGCGATATAAATGAAGGTTAGTGAAAATGTCCAAACTTCTGAAGGTATCAAACGGTGAATACATCTGTGCCACTGCGACCAATTTTCAGTCATGTCAATAAGAGTCTCCCTACAGCTATTGATTCCTATTGTTTTGAACCCCAGGTGACCACTTTACACCTTCTTACACTGTTCAGACCATCAATCAAAGGTTTTATAGACTAGTGCAAAGCCATGGTGTAAACACCCCTAACCATCATCTAACCTAATACAATCTGGATGTGCACCATAGATTCAAATCTAATGGAATGTAACTCAAACCGATAAATCCTTACGTAATAGGCTATGAGTCACATTTACTAAGTAAGGTGTGGTGTGATGCCAATTGGTTGACCAGGTTGAAGTAGGTAGATCTGGATATAACCCAGGTACCCATCGATTCATCGTAAAAGCTTGAATCAATGAGCCAAACTTCCATCATTTTATTCTAGTTCACAAACCTATACCACATTACCGCATTGCACTATTATTATTAATATCGTTCTACATAGTTCAGTTTACTTGAATGACGTGGCACATTTATGTGGGTTTTTGTAATTCACATTAAACACAAAGCATAGCAACCATTTGAACCAGTATACATCAAGGTATTTAGTAGCCATTTCTCCACACAAAGGTGAACAGCTTCGAATAGCTCATCCGATTACTATAAGCCTGGTACCAGTATTCTTATAACGCTCGAAAGTGAAAAGAATCACAAACAAAAACCCCTATACATTACTTTTTCTTATTGTTAGAAAGTTTACTGGAACAAAAATGTCAAGGTCATATAGGCTACACAATAATCATCATTGACAAAACCATTGCTTAATATGCAAACAACGCTTACTTTAAACAGACGATCACGTGTTATAATCATAATGATTGTTGTTTCACTATCAATCATTGCCAAAGGACCGTGTTTTAATTCACCCGACATAATACCTTCAGCGTGCATATAGGTTAATTCTTTTAATTTCTATTTTAAAATAAAAACAAACAATACCAATTTAATGAGAGAAAATACTGGCATAACTTAAGAAAAATATAAGTGCTAGAGTTCAATGTGATTAAAATTAAAAATGAATGTCAACCCATTCAGTTATAGGTCCGTGGTAAGATCGGTGGGGGGCAGCTGGAATCAGATTGACAGAGATTTACACAACTGCATGACATTATTAATCCTATAGTGGAAATCACTGATCTTCACATCGATAACCCTTTATGATCACTTCATTTATTTACCTTGGAAATCATAGAAGTTTTGGTGGGGAGGTGATTGATGAAAACTCGGTATAGGTGGAAAAAGCTCATATTAGTTTTTGGCGATTTATGCTGACAGACCTTTAGTAAAAATTGAGTGTATTCCACAGCAGTGCGTACTATGCAATAATTCGGCTGTGGAAGATGATCACTTGAGACTGATGACAGTTGTTAGTTGGTTAGAGGTAGTCAAGAGAAAGCCATGGACCTAGATTTCGCACGTCAGCTCAGTCGTAACGTCACTGGTTACAACCCCGGGGGACGCGGGTTCGGATCTCACAGGGGACCATATCATTTCCTTCGAGGTTCCAGATACACCTAGGTGACGAGTTTCGAAATGCATGAGACCTAGATTCAGGGCTTGTTGTCAATTACCTTCAACTAGTTAACACTGATCCAGATGCACCATCATGATGAGCATCCAAGTTTAGTGGACACACTGTAAAAATGATCGACAGAATTCGGTCAGCACTCAAAATCAGAGAGTCCAAAATCGATTACTAAATATCAGTTGGTTGGAGGCAATCGGCAGGATGTCCTGGACCTAGGTTTCGTGCTTGTTGCACTCCTCAGCAAGGCGTATCTGCAACCTCGGCGAGAACCAACAAGCATGAAACCTAGGTCCAGGGCTTCCTGCCGATTGCCTCTAACCAACTAACATCTACTAATATGCACCGCGATGTTGAGCCTCCTAGCTTGGTGGCCACATTGCAAATATAATCGATAGGATTCGATCTGCACTCAGGACTAGACAACATGAAATTGGTTGCACTCCCGTGACCAATCAATATAAACCGATTACTATCCAGTGACTAATCAATATACAGATGACAGTATTTGATAACCGTTGCATTTTGTTGATCAGGCTCGGGACATCAGTAGGATTCACTAGATAAATGAAATCATTGGTCAGAGATTTAGGCGAATACGGTCCACAATAGATAGCAATATCAGAGATGCCTTTATACGCTTCATCTTTATCTAAGCGTATTAATCCACATGTTTCTTTGTCTTTCAGCCTTGTAGTGTTTTATGAATTCGAATACAATTAATTTCATTTCTTTCGCCTTCTTTTTGTTACCTGACGGATATCGTAGTCTAAACTGCAGCGATCGCTGGTCATTAGGGTCAAGTCGTATGTTGTCTCTGTCTGTCCACTGATCAATCGGTCACTACCAGGAGAAAAAAACATACAAACAAAACGGAAGAGAGAGAAAGAAAAAAAGTGGACTTACCAAGGCACCTTCAAGACACGTAGCATAGTTATACCCACGACCCATAACTAGAATACTTTTCTTCATGTATATCTTTTTAGCTAATTCTTGTAAAGATGAATCCAATTTTAGGATGGAACGTATTTGATCTAACGAGAATCAAGAAATAGGAAAGTATCAGGGAATTAATCAAAGTAACTAACTACATACCAACGGCATCACATACTTCAATATACATAGAGATTTGGAGCTGTAGCTCATTCCTTTAGGGAGATGACTTTCAATCAATGGGTCACAGGTTCGAGCCTCACTCCGCATACAGCGGTTTGGGTAGCCAGGTAGTATCATTAGCCAACACATAATAAGTGTGGCTCATTGTTTACTGTACGAGTGTGCACAAGGTTGCTTAGTACATTTTTTTTTCTCTACAATGTGCAAAACTGTCTGTGTAAACCTAGTAAGTAAAAATTTACACCCAAGAGAATTGAGAAATATCATTATAACTATATGTGGATACATGGAAGAAAAGTGGAATACATTACGCAAATGAGACGGAAATAATTCAGTTTCAGTTGTCACACTTCACATCAGCGTGCAAAGAAGCAACAGAAGAATTATATATCAGCAAAGCTTTTAAGCGATTCGTATTTAACTAGGGGGTCAATTGAACTGGGCTTCAAAGTATTCCAATCAACGTCCAAGCCGTCGGTCTCGAGAGGTTATCACAGTTAAGTCCTACTGTTTCTACAGCAGGCTGAATATCATTTCAGGTTTCTTCAGGAAGAAGATTGTTGTCCCGTTCAGATAAATCCACGGCTCCTTCATCCCTAAATACGCATTTGACATTCTCATCTATCAAATGAGGGCAGACGGGGTTAACTGCAGAACTTCACGTCACTAACAAGGTGAATGGTACAGAAAGTCGTGAAAAGAGAATAAAAAGAGATTCATCAATAATTAAATGAAACGAGATGATCAGAATGGAACCATTGTGTGTATGCATACGCATCAGTGAAATCCATTTTGAGTAATGTCACTTAGTGTCAAACCACTGATTTCCGTAGTCACACGAACTCCAACTTGGGAAGTTTACATTTTTCTACACGGCTCAAACCAACAGTCATAAACTTCAGTAACTGATGCTAAGTTTCAGTCTAGCCACCTTTAACCTTTTGCCAGTATACACTAACTCTGGTTAGTACTAAGAAACACAGTAAACGGTAACTAGATATGTGTAACATATGTCTCAGTCACTTTAGTCGATAAAGCTACATTACTTTAATTAAATTACTCTTTTACCCAAAACTTAACCACTGACATCTCCGTTACTCATGTGATGGCACTACGACAGACGGCTTACGCTACACAAGCAGCTGTGGTTTAACACTTGAAAGCTTCACATGTCTTCCACCTTTAATGGGCATATTTCACAGTCATAGAGCATAGTTCACAACTTCAGAATTCTGTCACAGAAAGCTAAGACATTAAGTCACGTTCACCTTTGACTTCACTTGAATATATTATTATTATTATTAGTCCCTTGGGTTCCTAATGGAACATAGAGCTTCACTAGCACGTCTCCACTGAACTCTGTTCTCTGTAATCTTTTCAACCTGGCTCCACAACAGCCTACAACCTCTCATTTCCTCCCCGCACGATATCCTCCATGTCACCCTCACCTCGGAAGCCCAACTCGTACCTTCCCATTGGGGTTCCACTCGAGTACCTGGCATGACAAGTGATGTTCCCAGTCAGCCTTCTCAGTGTATGCCCAATCCAATCCATCTCCACTTCCTTCCACTGCATATTTGTTGACCGATAGTTTCTTGGTTGGTTCGTTGCCACGCCAGAGTTCCTTGTTGCTTATTATTCTTATTATTCTGGCCATCTGATCTTCAGTAACGAGGCAGCGTAGGCAGTTGTTGATCAATGTCTGTAGTTTGTTGGAAATCCCTTTCGTAATGCGCCAAGTCTCTCAAACATACAGGAGCACTGACTTCACTGAAGTTGGTGTTGAAAATCCGGATGTTGTTCACGCTTTATGCTGAGTGCAGTGCAGAAGATCTCCACACTGGTTTCAGGCTAATGAACGCCTGTCTTGCTTTTCCGATTCCATTTGAATATAACTGTATTCAAAATTTTGAGTGACAGCCAAATGAACCATCATCTCAAGCTGTCAACTATTTCAAAGTAGCTTTCATTATGGATTGGCATCAGCCACTGAAAACCTGGGAGCACTGCGAGGTAAACAAATCTAGGGATGAGGTAGATGACCACCGGTTAAATTAAACGATGGTCGCACTTTATATAGAGAATTCAAAGAATTACGAAAAAATGGATAACTGGATTCCAACCCAGTGACTGGATGGTAACAAATTCGCCGAAAACATGACGGTTATTAGCTCAACCCTTCTTGAGTCGTGTGTTTACACTGCTGAGGAGTACAAGATGAGGACGAGAAAGCTGTTCAACGCTCGTAGGTTTCCAAAGCTTCTCAAAATGATGTCAAACCGCGAGGAAAAACACTATGAAATCAACTGATTCCGGCAGACTACTAACTAATTGTTGACTATTCATCAAAAAGGTGAAAGGATATATGCCTTGAATCATCTGTTTGACAGCGGTAATGATGGAAACAAATTACCAAATTATAATTCAGTAGTCAGACTGTGACTGATTTGCTTAGAACAGTTGTCTTTCAAACAGTGAATTGCGTACGAAAACGCCACTCCGCCTACCAAGGTTTGGATAGTTAGTTGGTGTATTATCAGCTCCTGCATAATCAGTGTAAAGACACTAACCTGCATATGATTGCTGAGCTGCATATTCCTTTATATTTCCAGTGACCACATACATTTATACATTTATTGATTCTCAACACTTCTTATAATAGGGTAGGGGGCGGAAGGATGAATACACGAGTAGTATATGTGAATACAGACAATTTCCATCACATTATATAAATTGTATTCTGAAAAGAGAATATACTATTACAAATACCACTACTGTTAATAAGTAAATCAACTACTCACCAGAGAGTTTTGATAGGGCTTCAATAATTGCAATACGCTTTGGTTGAAGAGATATACGATCCTCAGATAGGACCAAGGCGAACATGACAAGTGCGATTAATTGGCTGGTATATGCCTTTCAGATGAACAGAAAAAAAGAATGAAGAAAATCATTATATCTATAAATTTTGTCAAAGCAATACTGATAAAGTACTAACTGAACATTGAATATCGAGTTTCGTTGAGTCTTTGAAAGTTGCTTACTTGCATTCAACAATGACATAAAGGATATACGATTCTCTTTGACTATTGTAGGCCTATTTGAAAGTCTTATAATGCAATGATTCGTATTCTGGGATCAATATCATCATTTTCCGGTGTCTTTGATGAAACGAACAAAACGCACTCAGCAACCTTGTGCACATTCGTGCAGTAGGTAGTGAGCCACACCTATTGTGTGAGGGCTGGTGATACTACCTGACTGGTGGAGCGGGGCTCGGACCCGTGACCCAATCGTTGATAGTCATCTCGCTAAACCACTGACCCACAGTCTCTGACACTCCTCATTACGATCAACTTTCAGGAATGCCAACTTGCATCTTTAACAACTAACTCCTAACATCTTGAAAACTTTAGTCAAAAAGATTATACCTCAGCAAACAGATCAGACTTTATAACAAGTGACTTTACGAACTAATACAGTGGACTAGTCTTGCTTCACCCGACTGCCTTTTAATATAATCCTACTTCAGCCACTACTACCTCCACCTTAGGGTAAACGACAGTTCCCACACTTAGTTCATCCCTTTCAATAGACGAAGTGTCAAAAGCTCATCAACATATATGTCTACACTTAACAGCGAACGCAGTGTTTCGAAGAAAACTTTGATCGAATAACTGTGACTTTCGCATAACTTTCACTATCGGGGAACGTGAAATTTAAAGAGATTTGTACCATAGGTCGATATCATCCAGAGAACTAATGAAAACTGGAACGTTGGACAGCTGTCACTAATTTGGGACTCCTCAGTAATGTATACCAAAGGACGAATGTGCGATCGAGCTAACGACCTCCAGGTGTCATAGTTTGCACGTTGCCACACAGTCATTAGATTGGAATCCAACATTATCCAATGCTATTGTTGTGTACTTTTCTTCACACCGGACCTGGGTGACCAACACATTACGACTTATCACTGAAACTTAGGCAAGCTCATACAGCTACACGGGACACACAGTTGCATAATATCGTTGTTGATAACTTGTTGGAATCCGTAGTGAGTTCAGACACCGAACTTCTGAACAGATCTAATACCATCACCCTATGAATAAGTGAAACTGTCAACACAACACAACTAGTTATTTCGTTCTTCATTGGTAAATTAAGTGATGATACTGATTCACAGCAATGAAGCAAACAATCACCACTTGCTGTGGAACACCTGTAATGATCTTAAGTGTACATATACCAGTAAACTTAAAATTATGCGAATACTTCACAACTATAGGTCAGATCAAACCAATAACCAATAAGTTTATGCAATCTTGGAGGAGGATAAGGTATGATTCATTAATATGAGCGATTGTGACATTTTATGACTTGTGATGTAGTTATTCCCACGAATTCGTCTTTCTTCTTTAATGTGTGCCTATGAAAAATGATAATTTATAGTAGCTAGGCAGTTATGCTAGGCTCCATATTGACAGTCTGTCTACCTACCTACCTAAAGATTTCCAATTACAACGTTTATTACTTGATTATTGAGTACTTTAGCGAAGAAATATTTAATGATTTTCAGTCACAATCTATGCCTTTACAGTAATATATATGAATTTACAAAGGAGAAAAAACATACACAAAAGAATAGAACACCCTCATAAACAAAGTTGTGCTATAATCTGTAAGTTTTTAAATCGGTAAACAGCCCTTACTTAGGAACATACTGAACACTGAGATCCCTCCCTGTATGTCATTTTCAAACACATAATAAGTAATTTAAGTGTGTATTGGCATTTTGCTCAATACAATCTATACCCAAACAAGATTTATAATAATAATTATAATAATAATAATAATATGACAATGATAAGAATAAATAATAAGCCCGGTTTATGTACTTATTGTATGGGGCCCTATATGATACTATCCGGTTGCTTAAGCAGAAGATGATGCGGGACTAAAACAGCCAAGACCCATCGCTTGAAAGTCAAGGAGTCACAATCTCTGGTAGACTAATTACAGCTTAATATTGTTTGACCAAGAAGATATATCTTGAAACGGTGGTGGCCAGCTTAAATTTTGGGCTACCAAACATTTTTCATGCATCACATTTTATCAAATTGTTCCATTTTAACTTGTGTTTATCATTAAAATGTCAACAAATCGTAAAACTTACTTTCACACATTATTAAATTGTCTTCAAATAATCGTTAGACAAGTTGATAAATAACGAAATTACGAGAAAATATCAAGGTAGATGATAATGGACCCGTGAGTGTACAACAGCACGGGAATGGTTGACTGGAACTGCAGATTTTCATATAGGCTGAATGAACCCCAGCCACTGAACTTACAAAGGTTTTGCTATTCGTGGCCCCCGCACCCCCACTCCATAAAAAAACGTACTCATGAACTGGACGATAATTTAAAAACCACTAGTCGTTGTATACTATTGCTCATCATACTGTTTATTAATATTATTTAACTGCTATTATCACTGGATTGGAAAATGCTGTACAAGGGATAAATTTGTTGAAATATCACAGTCAGAATTCCATCCTGTATTAAAAATTATTGTCAGGAATAGAGTGATTATTATTATTATTATTGGAAAAGAGAAATAGAAAGCGGACACTGACAGAAATTGACATATTTCTAGCTTACCTTTGTACTAGCCACTCCAATCTCTGGTCCAGCATTGATATGCACTCCACAATGTGATTCACGTGAGATTGATGAACCAACAGTGTTTGTAATACCAACAGCTAGTGCACCGCGTTTAATACAGTAACGCATAGCTAACAGAGTATCTGCTGTCTCACCAGACTGACTAATAAATACGCAGACATCATCTCGAAATATTGGTGTTTTACGATCGAGTAAATCACTGGCCAACTCAACCATAACTGGAAGTTCAGACATCTCTTCAATGAGTGCACGAGTCTGTGAATAAACCAAAATAATAGACAGATGAGGTAAATGATTTAAATTAATAGTCAATAACTGTCTGTCTTGTTCGCAATATTTAGTGATCAGCACAATAAGACCATACTTCAATGACCAACACTGACTTTTGTAGTTAAGCGCCCACCTTAACGTACGATGTCAACTATAGAAAGTTTAAGGTGGTCAGTTCAAGATGTGGAACAGATCGATGATATTCTTCTAACTAACAATGTGAGACATGTAAGAAGGTATAAGATGATCAAAGATTCTCTCTTCCTGTGATAAAGTACATAACTAATCACAGAGGCGTAGATGTATACACACACTTCAATTATATATTCCCTCTCTTGTCACATGGACTCTTGTTGTGTACAATACAATTCTTTTTGTGGTTGCCAGAAAGTGTGGCTACCTAATATGATAGACAGTGGAGCTGTAGCTCAGTGGTTTAGGGGAAGGACCTTCGACCACTGAATCACAGGTTCAAACACCACCCCATCTACTGAGGTTTGGGCAGTCAGATAGAATCGTTCATTAGCCCGGTCACGTAGTTCATTGACTAATGCCCAAACATGCACAAGGTTGATGACTGCTTACTTTCTATATGTGATAGACAAATAAAAGCAACGTAGAACCTCGCACACAAGTGCATCACTTCAAGTTGTCACACTTCATAGTAGAATACGAGGAGCAAGTGGATAGAAAAAGAATGACATCAGGGTAGACAAAGGTGTATGGAGGAGAAGGAATTTGAAAATGAAGGTTAGCACAGATATTCAAGGTTTAGCAGACGTCAAGGGGTTAATATATCTGCACAAGTGTGACCGATTTCCAGCCATGTCATCAACAGTCCTTAAACACTGATTCCTATCGTCTTGGGGACTCCAATCACGTAGTCTACATCACCCACACGGCTCAAACGAATACTCAGAGACTTCATCGACTGGTGTCACATCTTCGTCTGGCCACTCTCAACCCTCTTCCAACCTAATCCACGTTCCCCTAGCATAGGATGTCGGTGTGGGCGACTGCTTCGCGTGCGCAGTACATATCCAACTCAAGTCAGTCGAAGAAGCTTCACAATCTCATCAATCGACTTGTCTTCCTTGCCTTCCATCGTCTCACTGACCTGAACAATCCTCACATGGTGATTCCACCAAACGTGAGTAGTGTTGTGAAGACACCTGAGACCAAAACCCTTTAACCGCTTCATACCTTCTACTTTTAACGTCCATATCTCGCAGCCGTACAACGGGTCAGAACTGCAGCGCAGTTTACTCATCCTTTCACAGACAGCCGAATACCTTATCAGCCAACGCTAGAGATGACGCATGTTGCTAAATGTCAAACGGAACCTCATGATCCAACTTCAAATTTCGTCAACCCATTTGCAGTGAGGGAACTCCAAAAGTGAATGAGGTGGTAGTAATAACACTTATTTACATACATTTAGTGCTAAATTAATTAAAATACTATTACTATTATTAGTCCCTTGGGTTCCTAATGGAACATAGAGCTTCACTAGCACGTCTCCACTGAACTCTGTTCTCTGAATTCTTTTCAACCTGGCTCCACAACAGCCCACAACCTCTCATTTCCTCCTCGCACGATATCCTCCATGTCACCCTCACCTCGGAAGCCCAACTCGTACCTTCCCATCGCGGTTCCACTCGAGCAACTCGCCTGACGCGTGATGTCCCCAGTCAGCCTTCTCAGTGTATGCCCAATCCAATCCATCTCCACTTCCTTCCACTGCATATTTGTTCAGCGATAGTTTCTTGGTTGGTTCGTTGCCACGCCAGAGTTCCTTGTTGCTTATTCTTATTATTCTGGCCATCTGATCTTCAGTAACGAGCCAGCGTAGGCAGTTGTTGATCAATGTCTGTAGTTTGTTGGAAATCCCTTTGGTAATGCGCCAAGTCTCTCAACCATACAGGAGCATTGACTTGACTGAATTTGGTGTTGAAAATCCGGATGTTGTTCACGCTTTATGCTGAGTGCAGTACAGAAGATCTCCATACTGGTTTCAGGCTAATGAACGCCTGTCTTGCTTTTCCGAATCTGACTGGCTTTGACATCCTCGTCTGTGCCTGTGGTGTCTGTAGTTGAGACAGTGCTGCCTAGATAGGTGAAGGAGGATACTTCCTTTAAGTTCCTCCCGTTGCTGGTGATTGGAGTTTGTTGTTGTTGTTGTTGGTGGGGTATCTTCATCACCTCTGTCTTCTCTATATTCACTTGAAGTCCCGTCTTCACTGCCTCACCTCTTCTGACAACTTGTTAATTTTCGCCTGTAGATCTTCCAGTTTGTGTGACAAGACAACAGACACAAGTCATCACTGGCGAAATACAAATCTTCTGGGATCTTTTCCTCGGTCCAGCCAGCGTATCCCCCTCTTCTCACAGTTCCTTACTGTTTGTTGCATGATCCAGTCGACCACAACACAATCAGGAATATCATGGGTGATAGTAGGCAGCCTTGTCTTACTCCTTCCTGTCTTCACTTCAAAAGCATCACTGAGCTTCCCATTGTGAATTACTTGGCTGGTATGTGGCATCTTCATATAGTTGTTCAATGAGATTGATAAAGGCTTGCGGTATTCCGTAGTATTGAAGCAGTTTCCAAATTACCTCTCGGTCGACACTGTCAAAGGCCTTCTCAAAGTCGATGAAGTTGAGGTAGAGAGTTGACTGCCATTCTATACTTGTTCTATGATGATGCATAGTGTAGCGTTGCAATTTGGTCCGCACATGATTTGTACTTCCTGAAGCCAGCCAGCCAGCCAGCCTGTTCCGGTCGTAGTTTTGAATCCAGTGCATCCTTTAGTCTCTCTCCAGGATGATGCGGCATAATAGTTTGCTTGCTCGGTGTGGACAGGAGCATGATTCCTCGCCAGTTATTGCAAACACTGAGGTCTCCCTTCTTCGGGAGTTTGACAAGGTAACCCTTCTTCCAATCAACAGGCAGGTACCTTCTCTGCCTTCCACACCTTCTGCAATAGTGGTGTGGTGTGAGCATGTCTGCTGTTGTCTCTGCGTCTGCTCTCAATGCTTCTGGCAGGATTCCATATGGTCCTGCTGCTTTCCCACATTTCAGTAGCTTTATGGAGCTGAGGACTTCCACTTTTGTTGGAGGATTTATGTTCACTTGTAGTTCAGCGTCTGGGCTGTAGGTGGTATTTCTGGATGAAGTGTAAGTGGTGGTCAATTCAAGAGCTTTTCGAAGTGGTCAGTCCATCGTTTCCTTTGTTTCTCTTCTTTGGTAACTAGCTTTCCTTCGCTATCTCATTGTTTCACCTGGTTGATCTCTTCCGAGAGAGTGAACTGGTTATTTGATACAGTGTTGTCAGGTCTCTTCTAGCTGCAGCCTATTCTGCTTCACTCACCAATGTGTCGTAGAAGTGTCTTTTGTCTTTCTGTGCACTCTTCTTCACCTCTTTGTCCACTGCAGTGTTTTATACATTGTACTCAGTTCCTCTTGTCATTCAGCATCCTTGCACTGGTTTATCTTCTGCTTCATCATCCTCCTCTCCCTGCCTGCTCTATCAGCTTCCATGTATTCGTCGAGATCCATTCCATTCCTTATCTTCTTTCTTCTTCCTTCCTAATACGGCTGTGCAGGTTCCTTTCCACATAGCTTTCAAAGAGTTCCAGTGTTCTTCTTCCACACAGGTTTCTTCAAGGATGCTGCTCGATATCTCCCATTTTGTCTTGATGGCTGGTGGCCGTGAAGATTTCCTTTGTAGTTTCGTCCTTCACTTTCTGTTCTGGGTGTTCAACTTGAACTGTGGTCTATCACCAACTTCCTTGAAGGCTTTTAACTTGATTTGAAGATTCCTTGCTCTAAATAGTGAGTGGTCCGAGCATACATCTGCTCCCCTTCTTGACCTTGTGTCAAGTAGACTGCGTCTCCACTTTCTTGAGATTGAGATAAAGTCGATCTGATTTTTGGTGTGTCCTGGTGTCTAGTGAAATCAAATCCATGTTACTTTATGGATATCCTTGTGCTTGAACACACTGCATGACTCCAATCACCAAGTCGTTGAATGCACAGAATTCTGCAAACGATTCCTCATTCTCGTTCATCACCTCACCGAGTGCTTCTCGACCCATGGTTAGTTCCCTTCCTGTATTGTCCACTCCCAGTTTCGCATTCATGTCGACCATTAGAATTTTGATGTCTCCAACTGGGATGGGGTCTTGTCCAGTGTTGATTGTAGTTGTCTGTAGAATTCCTCCTCCTTCCCTTGATCTGCATTATTTGTATGTGCGTAGCATAGCATTGAATGATTGTGACTTTCCTTCCTTTTGAGTTGAACCTTGCTGTCATGATTCTGATGCTGGAGGAGATTGGTTCCGACTGCATGAGAGAGAGCCTTTGATGCTGTTGGAGACATCATGATAGCCACTCTAAAACTCAGTGTGCTCGTGGTTGTCGTCTGGGTGACGATGTCGGAGTAGATTATTGACTCATCTCGAGTTGACAGTTAGGAGAGTCCACTCCCATTCCATCTGCTTTCGCAAATTCCAAGCACCTCAAGACCATACCTTCTCATCTCGTTTTAAATCTGGGTAGCCTTTCTGGGTTCAACATCGTGCGGAAATTCCATGTCCCTCGTTTACTTTCGCTTTCATTGAGAGAGAGAAGACACATCGGCCAATTGGCTTCCCGAAATCTTTCACCAACCGGCGTCATTTCGTCTCCCCAATTCCAGCGAGGAATAATTTTGTTATTATTTTTTGTATTTTGTTTGTGCTTTGAATTTTCTTTAGTGGTTAGATTTGTTTTATGGGGTAGGATTGCTAGCCCTATGCCCAACCTTCCCTCTTTATGTGGGCTTATGACCGGCTAGTAACTAATAAACTAGTTATCAGTGGATAACCGACATAGCTGTCTAGATCTTAGTGTTCAGTACTGATTCAAATCCATCGATCAAGCTTTGTACTGAGCCCACAACGTTAAGTAATGCGGAACCATGATGCATTGTATCTTGGTGTGTTAGATGTTAGGATTCAACCGACAGGAACGCCTGCTCGACCTATGTTTCATGCTTCTTCGCAATCATTGGCAATCATGAGGAAACTGGCGTTTCTCAGATAATTCGGACCTGTACCACGAATCAGTGAAGTCTCAAAACCCTAAGTACAGGACTTTCTGGCAACTCACTCCAAACACTTAACACACTAAAATACAAAATTGTTGAGAATAACTTCCATAGGAAGTTTTTTGACATTATGTGATTGAAATCAACCGATGGGAGACCATCTATGGCTGCGGTCCTGTACTAAGAAAGAACCACCAACAATATGAATCGAAAAACACTTTTTTGTCGAACCAATGAAATAGATGAATGAATACACTACCCTGAGAAGGCAATACAAACTGCTTTAACTTTACCGACTGTAAAAGAAATTATTAACAATAATGCAACTCAGCTCCCGCGTACCGGTTTAAAAAGTAAGCAGTAAGCCATACTTGATGCGTGTTGGAGTTTATGATACTACCAGGTGGTCAAAGTCGATATAGGTGGGATGGATGAAAACTGGAAAGTAATTGGTTGAAAGTCGAGTCCTTAGTCTAATCAGCCACACCTCGTACTGCGGTTACGGCCGATAAGGAGTAGAATACCATGCAGGGGGCGAATATTCACTAGAGGAGACAAATCGCAAGTTAGTTACTAACTGTAATTATTCAACAACAGTCTAATATTCAAATTATAAAACACTGTTCATAACACTGACATAGCATAGTTTATGAAATGTGAAGTTAACCCTATACAAAGGGGGAAAAGGTCAACAAGTTGACTTACCGCCACTGCACTATGATAACTAGTTCCACAACCAATGAATATCAGGCGACGACAGCGACGTATTGCACTTAGATGTTCTGCTAGACCACCCAATTTCACTGTATTCATGTCGAATTTCACTCGACCTCTCATTGTGTTTAAAACTGAGTCTGGTTGTTCAAAATCTCCTTCTGCATGAAATAATCATAATTGCCTGAAAAATAAATAAATAAATGAACAAGAGAATAAATTTCTTTGGAAATGTACAATACGTGAGTTAAATTCATGACAGTTCGTTCAACCGACTGAGCATTGGTCAGACTAAAAGTGTTCATATGATGTAGTCTGTTTGGTGACTAGCAGTGGAACCCAAGACGCGCGTTTCGTCCTGTTCGGGACTCATCAGCTGAACGTGTAACTGCACTTCCAGTAAGTGATGATATCCTCGCTGAGATTCGTAGACAGTGCCCATGGCTTCAGATGATGTAGTCCAAAACACTATATGTCCAGCATTAAAGTGATGGAGCTTTTACTGCCAGTCTGGAAATAACCACTAAGACCTTTCTAGAAAGCATGCCATTAGAATTACTTGAACAACGAAGAGATATTAATCTTTGTTTTACTCTAAATGAAAACACTAAAGTGTGGCTGAAATCCGGCATCAGAAACCAGTCTTCAGAATTGATCTCGAAGTTAGTACAGATCAATCCTGAAGCGTCACTTATCAAACATAAGGTGACGCTTGTACTTTAGGGGTAAGTAGTGGAGTGGTGGGATGTGTCGACAGTTTCACTTACTTGGAAAGTCATATCAACTGTGATGGCCCGGTTGGGGACGAAATCTCATCTCTGATACGAAAAGTCCATTTAAGACTTGTCAGGTAACTCAGTCTCCGATAATCAACTGCTTATCAAAGGACAAATATACTGAACAACAGTCTGCTTTGTCCTAACGCAAGGCTTTGAGATACGATCGTTAAAAGTAACACATAAGAGGAAGTCACATGTTTTAAATAATAAGTGTCTCTGTAGTACTGTTCATATTACAATGGGACCACCTTGTAAGTAATATTAATGTTGAAATAGATGATTCGCAACTTTAAATAACAATTCGAAATCAGTTGTAGCAGATTGAATTCATCCACATATTGTTTCCTACCTCTTCTTCATGAAATCTTAAACAACTTCAGTATACTATAAGCTGTTGAAGGTTAGAGGTAGTTGACAGGAAGCCCTGAACCTAGGTTTCCTATTTTTTGCCACTTTTCATCTGTTAAAGCTCAAACAGCTCAATGCTAACATCTCTAAATACAGCACTGTGACGTGGGCTGGAAACTGTTGTCGGGCATCAGCCCCCTCTTACTTGGAGATAAATCCCAATAAGTCTGACACCTAGGTTCAAGGATTTCTGATGGTTGTCTACAACCCCTATATCATCTACAAAAACGAACCAGGATGTTAAATCTCTTAGCTAGATAATTTGATCAGCACTATGGGGTAAATAATACGAAATCGCCGCTAACCCACCAATCTATGCATACATTTTCGCCCTTTTCTCTCTATTTTCTTTCGTTCCTTTCCCATGATTCTTTACCGCTATAGATTATCAGTAATTTTGTTGACAACCCTGTAGATGTAGTGATAAGAAGTGCAACAATGTGAAGCGATAAACGACTGCAAAGAGTCGATCGATTTTTAATCTTTGTTTTCCTGTCTGTTACTCAGACTTCCGCTCACATAGATCAAGGTTTCTTGTAATAATTTCGTTACTCCCCACCCCCCTATGAAACTAGTTACTAATATGCCACGGTAATAACACGGTAACTTAGTTTCCACGAGAAGTTAGGAAATAACAGCCGGTAGAAATCGGCATGATATACGAGCAACAATTTGTTTACCCCGATAGTTAGGAGTGGTGTCCTTGACCCCAAAAACGATATAGAATGAGTATAAATAACAACTCTAGTTGGAGGATAGAGTAGCTGTTATTATATGGACCCTAATTTCTAGGACTACTTCAGATCACATTAATTCAAAAGATTTTAACTCAAGATTATTATACTTGTTAAAGAATTTCTGGTCCCCAGAACAGATCCTTAAATTCTCTACGGATTGCCTTATGCAGATTGGGTTTTTTCTGCGCCCTTTTCCCCTACAGGATCAATCAACTCTAATGACGTTAATTTTCATCCATTGGCTACGCGACCACTTTTGACATGATATTCATTTTCGTTATTCGAATGTATCTGTTAGAAAATATTACCATTATTTGACGAAAAATTGACAAGAAACTGTTGGGAAACCAAACTTTTTTCAATTACACTTTCAAAAAATTTGAACTTCTGCAAAGTTCTAAGTCTTCAGATAGTCAATTCGCACAGTCACTAGAAAAATTGAGCATGAATTTTCTTCTTCATCACCATCACTTTAGAACAACAATAAAAGCATTCAGTTCCTTCCTGCTTTGTCTTGTTCTAACTTGGATTACGGATCAAAATAAGGTATCCAGGAATTCGTTTCCAGTGCGAGTCCGTTCAAGTGTAGCATATTAAACAGCATCATATTTTTGGACATGAAGTATACCAGTATCAAAATGAAAAACTTGAATCTAAATTCTATCTTATCTAATTATAGTGTAGAGCAGACAGTCTAACGGTTTGTTAGCCTTTTAGTAGTTTAGGCAGTTGACTTACGGTCGGTGGGTCATAGGTTCGAACCTCGCCCCGCCTACCGAGGTATGGGGAGCCAGGTAGTATCACTAGCCCTCACACAAAAAGTGTGGCTTACTGTCTACTGTCTACAAGGTGGCTGAGTGCATTTCATTGTTTTGTGATGTCACCTGACGTTAAATTGAGAATTAACATTTTCCAAACTGTGACTCAATGGCTTACATAGTTGATTAATCCTTAGTGGGACACGGATTGGAACCTTGCTCCACTTAACAAACCTAAAACAGTCAGATAATAATACTACCCTTCGTGAAACAGGTGCGACTTGCAACATAATGTATAAATCTCCAAGTGGTCGTTAATTTACATAAATTGCTCATTGTATGAAATTAGATCTGTGTCGGAGCTGATACACAAAGTTCCTTAAGACGCAACGCCATTACACGTTATAACCCATAAAAATGCATCGCTAATAAATACGGGATGGGTGGTGGTTACTTGACGGAATATTTGGTGAACTAATTAATCTAAAAGGTTGAGTTGTAATCCACCATGAATGTGTTCGTGAGTTCAGAAATCAGTTTCTTATAAAAAAAACATCCTTTTCAGGGTCATACGATGTTACTACCACCAGTTTACGTAGGTTCCAATAAAAATGATGACTTTCTAATGTTTCAATCGAATCTTTACACATATTTTCGGTGGTAAGTTGACAGATACTCCTGGCTGACAAATAGAAAAATCGAAATGTTCTCAGCAGCCTTATGTATATTCATGCAGTAGGCAATAAGCCATAGCTTTTGAGTCACACCTCCTTGATAAACCACAAATGAGCATATCAACAGAAGTTAGAAAACTTGGACCAAAGGATACTGAATCTGTTGCTGAATGGTAACATGCTCAACATTAGGTGTGGGGACCTTGGTCTCGATCTCTTGTGAGACTGTGGGTGTGCACTGCTGACGAATCAAAAATTAGGAGACAATAGCTGTTCAGTGTTTTTAGGTTCTCCAATTGATGCCAATCTGTGGTGAAAACTACTTTGAAATCACTGAATTCCTAAAAATTATCAATTGAATTATCCAGCAGTCTTAAAACTAATAAAACGATCCACTGAAACCTAATCTACCATAAGATATTAACGGCCAATCGGCAGATTAAATGTAACTCTACAGTCACATACAGACTCATATATATTAAGCCATTACACAAACTGTGTAAGGGTTAATGGTATTCTACGTTTCTAGACGTAGTGCAGTACAGTTCTCCAACCTTTGATCAAATAGTGCACAGATATTCGATAATCCACGCTTCTCTACAAGAACCCATCAATCAATCAACAATTTAGATAGCGTCGATTTCAGTTTGACTGTCAACCAAATTAATAAAACTTTGGTTCATTGGTCTTGGTAGGTGACTATCAACACATGAACCATGTGTTCGAACCCCACTCCCTTTATACAGATTTTGGCTACCATTCCTTACACAATAAGTGTGGCTCATTGCCTACTGCACGAATATGCCCATAGTTGTTATGTTTCATTTAGATTTTATCCTTACCCTTAAATTTCCGATCAATATCGGTATCACCTACCTTTCATAATTTGCTGCAATTCCATTTGCAGAGTGACAACTTCACGCGTGGCTGACGCACCTCTTGATAAACGATGAATTGTCAGTTGACCATCACGAACAGCTGCTAAATCATCATCTTCTAAAAATATAACTTTGTCAGTGTGCTCAATTAACGCGCTGGAAAAGAAAACGTTGTACGGAAAAATAGCAGAGTAGATAATCTATTGATTGCATCATCATTGGCAATGCTAATTAAAAATTTAGTTACAGAATGAAGCAAAAAATATTAGAGGCTTATCGGTTTACAACAAAACATACATATGTGAAGCTATTGACAGTCGCTTCAGCCATTTACGAAATCGTGAGCTTGCCAGTCGGAATCCTCAATGATTGTAAATATTAAGTGATCCAATGTACAAGCTATCATAATTTGCAATGTTGCAAATGAACCTATCGGTGGTTTAGTGCTTTAGTTGTTTCATTTTCAACCAATCGGCAACGCTTTCTAACTCAGCTCTATCATCTTTTACCAAGGTTTGGAAGGTTAGATAAAAGCATCGACCCCACACAACAAACATATCTTATAACCAAGTGCATAAGTCAGTTTTTAGTAGAGCTGTAATCCTGTTTTCATGCATTATCTATGTTATGCGGTTTGCCACACAATCTACTCTTTCCTACTGGTTGTGAAACATGGCCAGTAAAATGTGGAGGAGATAAGAATGCGCTAGAAGTGTTCAACCAAAGATCCCTGAGAAGTATTGGTCGAGTTTCGTGAGACCATCACATTAGTAGTTTAGAAGTTAAATATAAAAAAAGTCAGTTTATAAGGTCGAAAACTTGCTTTAGTTGAGTCATACCCAGACACCACTTAGGTTGACACACGATGTTAGCCAAAAGAACGTTAGGTCGGGAAAACGTTAAGGGAGGTCAGAAAATACGTGAGTCTTCATCCATAAAGTCTCTTACTGTGTGATTAGCATCCACGAGGCAGACGATACTGCTGTTTGGAAACTTTTGATGAGTGAGTTCAGAATTGGTTGCAGAGGCACAAAAGCATCACAATATGCTGATTGCTCTTTTAGCCATTACACTGTTTCACTATTTACAGCAAATCCTCTACTCGTATTGGTTTCCCACGAATTTTGATCGTATTATTTCCATTTCTCTGTCTTCCATCTAGTTGCCTTGTATCTCGATGTGAGGTGTGGCAAATTAAATACTTACGAAGTACTTTTGATCCCCCTTGTCAACACTGTTTGACTGACACTGTTCTACTCAGTCGGTTAGTTAGGCATTAGTTGTTCTGCGAAATTCTACAACTTATTCGAACTCATCATGGCGTTTAAATTGGCAATTTTCACTAAACACATGAAGGCAGACAGTGGACTCTCATCAGGGAAACGTATAACCAATATTTAACAAGTCCGTACACTTGAATTGCGTGAACTACAACCTGATCACTATTGATTCCTTTCGATCTATAATGAGTCTAAATGTATGTGTAGAAATTGTCCTTAGCATGAGCCTGCCAAATGGTAAGCAAGTCTACTAATCTGTAAGTTGGCAAATTATAAGGTGTTACGTTGGGTTAAAAACTCCTGCTGCTATTCGAAGGTGACCTTCGTAATACGATGTGTCATTCTCTCATTCAACCTACTCGCAAATCTTCTTGCCGTTAAGTTATGTAGTGAGTATGTTGGATTTTACACTGTTAGTTTTGATGTCAGAATGTCTTGCACTCATTGGCTATGAAAGCTATGAATCCTACTTAAAAGTGTTCGTGAAAACTAACTTGCTCTTATCGTGAAGCTTTTAAATTTTCAGTTTTCCTAAATGGGATAATCGAATATGATAGGCTACTGTTCACGCCTAGCAGCGTATGATATGCCTTATCAAGAAATATAGGAAAATGCGCTGAACTATATCCAATATATTCAACTGTTCAGGCCAAAGTTAGATGTTTTTTCAGTTTGGTATTCATCATGAACTGACATCACTAAAGCCCCACAAACCCTCCAAATTCAACTGATCTAGTTCTCATTGGTGACTAGCTTCTAGAGGTGATTCCTGAAGTTCCAATGAGAAGTAGTCACCGGTGGGACAAACCTGGTGGCCATGAGGATAAACACTCGACGATAATATCGGGTGATGGTCGCGCTATGTTGTGAACTGATAGAAGTTGGGAATATGGACCATTGACTCAATGGTAATGTGCTGGTCACAGAATCCGAAGGTCCTAGGTTGCATTCCTGGCGGGGTCATGGATGTGCACTGCTGAGCAGTCCCAATACTGGGACGAAACACCTGCCCAGTGCTCCCAGATTTCTAATGCTCCTTCAACTGATATCATTCCACGATGAATACCAACTTGAAAAATCACTAGGTCTACACAAGCCCCCCACATTAAAAGTTAGACGGATTAGAATTCACACACAGAAATACAAGTACATAAACACAATATAGTGGAATGAAAATAATGCGAATACGCTTAATAAGCTCTTATAGACAGACAGACAGACAGCTTTACCTTGCACAGCTTGCGAAAAAGAATTCGATTTCCCGATGACCGTCTGCACCACTCAAGAAATGTGTCACTTGATCTGGTAGTGATTCTGTTACCTCTGAATGTTCATCACCATTGACTAAAGGTCGAATATTGTACGTGGTGTTTGGAGCTTTCATATATAGTATAGTAGTAGAAGCAAGGAAAAGAAAATAGTAAAATGGAAACCAGTTGAAATAAAAGGATAGAAATAGTGAATAGTAAAGTTATTAATCAATAAGCATAATGTTATTCCTAAGATTATCCGAGACAGCCATAACTTAGAAGGCCGGAATTACCCATAGAAAGCGATAATTGAAGGTGAAATATAAACCTGCGTCGCAACAAAATTAGAACTCCCATGTCAAGCATAATGTTAACACTAGGAAAACCTAAGCGATGTATCCCCACCTGGTAGACAGGTATACACACAAAATGACTACCGAAAATGAATAAAATATGCAGGAAGCAGTCAACCAATAACAATCGAGGTAACTATAATGCTTTAACTGTTGATCAAATCAACTGATAAAGTGTGTAATGCAGCCACGCAGTGATGATAAGTCTTAAGAGTCAGCAAAGAAGATAGTCTACTCGACTCAAATTTTATCCTCGCTGGTTGTCGTCAACGCTGCTTTGAGAGAACTCATCTTCCTCTCAAAGATTCAAGTCAGTGTCACTTTGTTTTGAAATGACTGAAGCCGCAGTTATTTTTTGTAACAGTGGACCATACACACGAGTACGAAGAGTTTGTTTCGCTAACCGCAGCTGGAACGAAATAAGTCGGCAGTTGGACCAGTAGAAAGTTCAGGAGCTTTTTATAATCATACCAAGAGACACGACAGTGAATAATGACCTCTTGTAGATAACGCTTTGGTCTTTGAAGCGATGGGTGCAAGGTTCGAGTTTCGATGAGGACAAAATCACTTTGTACTGGGGTGCAGATACATACAGCTGATGAGTCCCAAGTGAGATGAAACGTGAGTCTTAGATTCCACTGCTAGCCATAACTAAGTCAGTTAACACTGAAAAATAATTCCAAATTAATAAGCTGTCCGCAAACCTCACTGAAATTTTGCAGACTAGTGTTGATATCAAAAAACTTAATTCCCCGTGGAGAAAATAAAACATACAAATTAGAAAAAGTTAAAACAAGTAAATAAATTAGCTTACATGAACTACACAAACGTTTAAAATTGTGCGAATCTTCCTTTCCGTCCCAATTTTTTACTGAAATGAAATGCGAACAAAGTGGTACACGTATGACTTAAGTATTGAACAGCTGTAAAAATAGGTTGTCTTTTTTTTCAATAAATAAAAAAATAGAATAAGCAATTTTCAGTCTGAATATCTGAGATAGCCCTGATTTGGCAGACTTGTATTATTGATACTAGGTGAAGGTGAAATAAAAAGTTGGGTCGCGGTAGGATTCGGAACAATGACCTCCGAGGTTACCGGTCTAATGGTATCCCAACTGAGCTACGAGACCTGACAGCTGGCCGGATTTTTTATTTCACTTCAATCATCAAGAGTTTTGCGCGACGACTGCCATGTGTATTCGTGATGCGCTACTATATCTATTCATTGTATTCATATTGGCTGTGTAGCCATGAGGCCACTGGTCCGAATCCTGCTGTCGCCCAGATTTCCATTTCAACTTCAGTTAATAATATGTCAATTTCACCGTATAATACATCATACATAGATCTTTGTACATAGAAATGTTATGAAAAAGTAGCTAATCTCTTTTTCTAATTATTAATATCGGAGGTAAAACATTATCAGCATTAGGTGCAAAATGATTATGACAATAATACGACCTAGTTTGTCACGGATTATTTTTTAAGGTCAATCGACCTCAACAATAATGATAACAATAATGAGTTAGGCACGAGTGAAGAAAACTACAAAATCAAACTCTATCAGCAACCATGCGCATACACTAGGTAGTTCATCACGCGTATTGTATGCGGGATAATGATACTGACTGACTGCTCAGACCTTAGTGGGGTTCAAACCTTGTAATCCAATGGTCGGGTGTCAACTTTCTAGACCAATAAACCATGGGTCAACCGCATAGTGGAACTCAGTCCATTATGAATGTTTATCTACTACCACTATCAGCTACACTTGTTGTTTTCGGACATATAATACTTACTACCAGGTTGTCCAGACCGAAGTAGGTGGGACTGTTTTTGAACCCAAGACTAACACTGTTTAAAAATCGAATACTTGAGCCAATGAGCTATGTAGGAGTGAAAGCCTATCACTCCTTGTTTCGAAAGTACTGAGTACTGATCCAAATCTATTGATTGTCATGCACAGAATGCTTTAGATCACCGTTAGTATGGATCTAGTTGAAAGCATTGAAGGTATTAGAAAAAGCTCAATTGAAATTAGAATCACATACCGTTTGGTCTATAAAATACTGGGATATGATTCATTGTCAATTCATGTGGACTTTTAATGCCGATTAACATTGGTGAACCACGTCTATAAAAACAAAGAGGAAAATAAAAAAATATAAAAAGATGTGAGGCAAAGAAAGGAAGACACTAATTGTGAAATTAAATATCACAACTCTTATTTAACTTTGTTATGAATATGCTGATAAACATTAACTTACCTTAGAATTTTAAGGGTATGAACATAGTATGCGAAAGGCACTTAAAAGTACACATAACTTAGTCCCGTTAGGCGAAGATGCTGATAAAATACGGAGTCTTCTATTTCCCTTGAGCAAACTACCTGAGTATGCTTGGGACGCATTTCTCACCCGTCGAATGTAAGATGATGCTTTACAACTGACCTACATCGACTTCTAATTTAAGGATAGGGAGTGAAGTGGTGGAACGTGTTGATCACCTCACTTACTTAAGAATTTGCATCAGCTCCTGACTAGAAGCTCACTGGTAAAATCTCAGCTATGATAGAAATGGATTGTCTGACATTTGCCAGTTAAGGCCACACCGGCGGGTTGTTACACTGCCCGACTATCTATAAAAGGATCAGTACGCTGTGTATTAGTTTGCTGGCCTATTACATAAATGTATGACAAGATCATTGAAGTTGGAATGCATAAGGCGGTAACAGTTTCTGATTGAATACCGTGGAACCCCCATATGAACAATAATGTTGACGTTAGGAACTCTTATCAACTACAGTAGCTTGGACATGTATGTGTTGCACATATTAAGTAGCTAACTAACTTAACATACACTGATAGCCGAAGTAGGATTGTGTTACAAGAAGGTTAAAAGTCCTCGAGATGAAAAGAATCAATAGTTGAGAACTTTTAATGATTTAGCTTAAAAAATAACACCATAACAATGATCATTAGTAGACTAGATAATCTGAATACTACAACTGTTGGCAACCGAAGTCGAACCCAACCTGGAGTGAAGCTGTAAAAAATCAATTGTTATTTGACCTTAATAAACAGTTTAATCTTTTGATGCACATTGTGACCTGTTCTTGCTTTGACCTCACTTTGTTCTGATTTACCAAAAACGCATCACGTGTGATTGAAAGAGTGATCATATTGTTTAAGATATACTAAATAAATGTACTATGTATTTCACAGGAATTACGCCTTATTGTTTTCGTCGAGATGAATGCGCGCCAGGCAACTGATATACTCATTAGTTATGAGCTTAAAATACACAATTCATAACCATGATTATATAATTAATATTCATACTTTTATGATTTGGTAAAATAGAATAAGTTTGCGAAAAAGCAAAGGGTGATCAGATTAAGAAGTGGCGCTAATCCATGAAGTCTTCAACTTGAAATAGAACGAGAGTAACAGTTTTAGCAGAATAGCTGTTGCCTTGATGTGGTGGTCGGACTTGCATACCACAACGACCCAAAAAGGTACACTGGCTGGAACGCTTGTTCCCAAAAGGTTTTATAATAACAGAAAGGTAAGTTGCTAAGATGAAAAGTCGTTACCATTATCGATTAAATTGCGACGCTATGATAGAGATCCAACCTCGCCCGGCTAACTAGTTCACTAGTAACTAGCCGGTCATAAGCCCACATAAAGAGGGAAGGTTGGGCATAGGGCTAGCAATCCTACCCCATAAAACAAATCTAACCACTAAAGAAGCTTCAAGCACAAACAAATACAAACAATAATAACAAAATTATTCCTCGCTGGAATTGGGGAGACGAAATGACGCCGGTTGGTGAAAGACTTCGGGAAGCCAATTGGCCGATGTGTCTTCTCTCTCTCAATGAAAGCGAAAGTAAACGAGGGGACATGGAATTTCCGCACCATGTTTGAACCCAGCAAGGCTACCCAGATTTAAAACGAGATGAGAAGGTATGGTTTGAAGTGCTTGGAATTTGCGAAAGCAGGTGGAATGGGAGTGGACTCTCCTAACTGTCAACTCGAGATGAGTCAATAATCTACTCCGACATCGTCACCCAGACGACAACCACGAGCACACTGAGTTTTAGAGTGGCTATCATGATGTCTCCAACAGCATCAAAGGCTCTCTCTCATACAGTCGGAACCAATCTCCTCCAGCATCAGAATCATGACAGCAAGGTTCAACTCAAAAGGAAGGAAAGTCACAATCATTCAATGCTATGCTACGCACATACAAATAATGCAGATCAAGGGAAGGAGGAGGAATTCTACAGACAACTTCAATCAACACTGGACAAGACCCCATCCCAGTTGGAGACATCAAAATTCTAATGGGTGTGGCGACATGAATGCCAAACTGGGAGTGGACAATACAGGAAGGGAACTAACCATGGGTCGAGAAGCACTCGGTGAGGTGATGAACGAGAATGAGGAATCGTTCGCAGAATCCTAAGCATTCAACGACTTGGTGATTGGAGTCATGCAGTGTGTTCAAGCACAAGGATATCCATAAAGTAACATGGATTTGATTTCACCAGACACCAGGACACACCAAAAATCAGATCGACTTTATCTCAATCTCAAGAAAGTGGAGACGCAGTCTACTTGACACAAGAAGGGTCAAGAAGGGGAGCAGATGTATGCTCGGACCACTCACTATTTAGAGCAAACAACCATCCAAATCAAGTTAAAAGCCTTCAAGGAAGTTGGTGATAGACCACAGTTCAAGTTGAACACCCAGAACAGAAAGTGAAGGACGAAACTACAAAGGAAATCTTCACGGCCACCAGCCATCAAGACAAAATGGGAGATATCGAGCAGCATCCTTGAAGAAACCTGTGTGGAAGAACACTGGAACTCTTTGAAAGCTATGTGGAAAGAAACCTGCACAGACGTATTAGGAAGGAAGAAGAAAGAAGATAAGGAATGGAATGGATCTCGACGAATACATGGAAGCTGATAGAGCAGGCAGGGAGAGGAGGATGATGAAGCAGAAGATAAACCAGTGCAAGGATGCTGAATGACAAGAGGAACTGAGTACAATGTATAAAACACTGCAGTGGACAAAGAGGTGAAGAAGAGTGCACAGAAAGACAAAAGACACTTCTACGACACATTGGTGAGTGAAGCAGAACAGACTGCAGGTAAGAGAGACAGAGACCTGACAACACTGTATCAAATAACCAGTTCACTATCTCGGAAGAGATCAACCCAGGTGAAACCAATGAGAGATAGCGAAGGAAAGCTAGTTACCAAAGAAGAGGAACAAAGGAAACGATGGGCTGACCACTTCGAAAAGCTCTTGAATTGACCACCACTTACACTTCATCCAGAAACACCACCTACAGCCCAGACGCTGAACTACAAGTGAACATAAATCCTCCAACAAAAGTGGAAGTCCTCAGCTCCATAAAGCTACTGAAATGTGGGAAAGCAGCAGGACCATATGGAATCCTGCCAGAAGCATTGAGAGCAAACGCAGAGACAACAGCAGACATGCTCACACCACACCACTATTGTAGAAGGTGTGGAAGGCAGAGAAGGTACCTGCCTGTTGATTGGAAGAAGGGTTACCTTGTCAAACTCCCGAAGAAGGGAGACCTCAGTGTTTGCAATAACTGGCGAGGAATCATGCTCCTGTCCACACCGAGCAAGCAAACTATTATGCCGCATCATCCTGGAGAGACTAAAGGATGCACTGGATTCAAAACTACGACCCGAACAGGCTGGCTGGCTTCAGGAAGTACAAATCATGTGCGGACCAAAATGCAACGCTACACTATGCATCATCATAGAACAAAGTATAGAATGGCAGTCAACTCTCTACCTCAACTTCATTGACTTTGAGATGGCCTTTGACAGCAGTGAGGTACTCCCTGAAGATGACCAGCGGTGCCATGCTGATGCTGCCTTACCGGTGGGAAGAAAGGGTAAGAAAGGTTGGATCTAGAAACAGCACACTCCTCTCTTGCCTGCAGTCTTACGATGCGGGCAGTATGGGTTTTTTCTGTCCGGCGTTAGAACAACCGAATCGAAAACCAACAACCCTCAAAAAGCTGTGTTCGATAGGCCATAAGCAGACATTCCATGGGCTTTTGGTCACAAAATCTTTTTCCCTTTCACGTAACCTGCGGCAGCATGGATTATTCTACACTGAATAAGCATCAAATGATTCTCATTCTATTTGAATTTATCAAGGGAAAGAATTGTATGACAGTCTTCACCTGTTGGTCTGAGTTGAGTAGGGAGATGTAGGCAGCCCGGCTTAAGTCGCCGAGACGACAGAAACTAATGGCTGTAGACTCTCGGCGATATGCCTTAAAATCGGTCACCGATGCGCAGATGTATACACTCTTCACTATCTTCGAAGTCTTGGATATTTTCATTAGCCTTTTATCATCTTTTTCTTGTCCTCATTACACACTTTTCAACTTTCATGTCATCATTATCTATCCACGCCTTGTTTATATGTTGTTGTGAAGTGTAGTAGCTTGAAATGTTTTTTGTACCAGGTCCTAAGTTGAATTGTCTGTCTGTCGGTCAATCTCAAAATCCTCACCACTTTGGATTATTTTCAAGTAAATCAGGAATAACTATTAGTGCGGCTTTTCGATAACGACAATCTTGTGTCAATTTCGTGACTTGGTAGCTTTTAGTGTAATTGTGACAATTTAAGAGTCACCTCAACCATGATCCATTATAGACAAAACACAATTCTAGTCTAACTATTAATCTAATCCTTGACTCCATTCTCCAGAATCAGGAATTTAGAATCTCAGGATTGTCTAACGGACCCTTGATCATTTAGCAAGAAACCATATTATAGCAAAAAGTACTTATGATAAGAAAGATGGTGACTGTTAGACTTTATAGCAGTAATTCTCTATGCTCAAACACCTGCAGTCGTATAACAGCTTTCAGTTAACTATGCTCCGAGATAGTCACATCAAATAGGATCTAAAAATAGTATTCACTCCTTCAGTTTTTATTTGATACCATCCTAGATTTACTCATAAAAGTGACTGTTTCTCTATTTCAACTTTGCAAAGATTGGTCGTCAAATCAGACATTCCTTAATGGATTTGAAGCAATGCGGATGACAGTTTCGCTGGATGAAGTTGATAAAATGCAGCCTTCTAAAAACCTTTAAAATGTTCATAGTGCGTTTCTTAATTCTAAGGACGAATTTTCATTCAGAAATAGCTTGCATCAATCTCACAATCGGAAGTCAAGTGGCTGAACGCGTCCAACACTTTCAATTATCAGAGAAGTCACATCAACCCTGAAGGAATTTCGGCATGGACAATAAAGGTTAGAAAGGTTTCCAATAAGGCATACCACTGGTGGTGTTGATGAGATACGATTACCTATTAAGAGTCGAATACATTGTGCAAGCGTTCGCCTGGACATGCTACCAATCTAGGAGGTCTAAGACTTTTAAATTGAACCGTGTAAGCGAATGTTGATCTCCTTTCTCGATTCATGATATCACTACTCCTTTTTTGCTTTTCTTTCGTCGATCATATCCTTTGTGTGCACCTGTCTGGTGCTAACACCTTGGATTGATACTGAATAGTATACTGTTGATTATGTTTGCCAAGTAACTTAATAACAACATAGTCATCATCAAAATCAAAGGTTTTCCGTTAAATTGTTAAAAAGCTTTCAATATAGAATGAAGCATTTTTAGCTCGTGGTTTCCATGCTTTCTCATTCCATGTAGTTTCAAGAACATGGGCCCCAAAAAATGATGACAATTGACCCAAGTTTACTTTTCTTCTCTGACTTTAATCTCCAGTTTATGCTGTAACAATACATTACCACTAATTAAATAAATCAGGTTTATAAAACTAGCGAAAATCCAACAAAGATATTAGGATCCAAAGACCTGAAATAACTGTATATTGATCCAACTTGCCACAGTGAACACCAGCGCTCTGAATAAAAACAAAGTAGTCAACGTATATTCTCTCTTGATTGAGGATCTCCCAGCAATCCACGTCCTAAACTCCTGCCGATTTAAAACTTTCAAGTTTTATAGACCAAAAGTGTTACTGCTAAAAGTTACGAGGTCTAAACTAAACCACCTCTCTATTTCACTGCGCATCAGATTACTAAGAAAGTTGAAGGATGCATCTATACTCCTTGGAGTTACAGGTAAGAGTCAGTTGTATAATCTGAAAATGAAGGCAACTACCCTTTACATAAAGAGAAACAACTTTTGTAAAAACTAACTTGCCTTGCCACTACACATTCACCAGGGTAATAACGACTTTTGCATGCCAGAGCAAATGATCCCTCCTGGGTAATTATGTACATTGAAAAAGAAAATTTAAGCATTTCGATAATAAATATGGTTAGTGTCACAGATGTTCAAACACAAAACCAGATAACATGCATGCATTAAATTTTCCATGGGTGGGTGACAGACTCCAGTTATGTTTCACTTATGAGGTTTGGGCAGACAGGTGTAATAGTATCATCAATCTTCACACAAGTGTGCGAATTTTATCATCGATATTCTTATGGAGATCTCCCTCTGGTCACCTGACTACACAGATGTTGACCTAATCACACGAGGATTTTCGTTAGACCTAGAATATGCAGATGACATAGTTCTGTTAGGTGTAGACACTGACAAGATGCAGTCTTCTGAACACTTTGAGTGTCAATTCGAGAATGTTTGGAATGCGTTCCTCACCATCCAGATGCAAATTGTTGCTCCAGGATTGGTCTCCAATAGTGCCACGACTAACAATAGTGAGTGTAGTGGTTGAGTGTGTCAACCACTTCACTTACCTGGGAAGTGGGATCAGCCCTGGTGGCTTAGTAGCCGATGAAATCTGCGCACTGATACAAAAGGCTCGGCTGGCTGGCTTTTGCCAACTCACGCCACCTATGGCGCCGCCGTGATATCCGTTTGTCTATTAAGGGTCGCGTGTACTGCACCTGCACAGCAGTCTGCTCTCTTCTACTGTATGGCTGTGAAACATGGCCATTGAAGGTGGAAGACATGAGAAGGCTTCAAGTGTTTGACCACCGTTGTCTTCATAGTATAGGCCGAATTCCGTGGTGTCACTACGTGAGTAATGCAGAAGTCAGGTGAAGAGTTTTAGGGAGAAGAGGTAAGTCAGTTGATACGCTTGTGAACCTTCATCGACTGAGATGGTTGGGACACGTATTACGTATGCCTAGTCAGACAATGTTGGTTCAGGCTAGAAAACATGGCATCAAAGTAGGAAGTCTCTGACTGTTGGTTTAAGCCATGTGGGGCGATGCAGACAAGCCCGTTGGAGTCCGCGAGACAAAAGAAACCAGTGGTTGGAGACTGTAGGTGATATGGCTCAGAACCTATGTCAATGGTGCAGATGTATACACACATTATCTCATCTTAACGACGCTATACCGAGTCTCACCATTTTCTTATTCTTCCTTTCTCTCTTTGAGTACTTCATATTTCTTTTGACTGAATTTTCTTATCTTCATCTTGCGCCTCACTGCCTTTTTACTTGATGTACTGATATGAACTGTGACAACTCGAACCGTTACGCAGTTATGCCTGGTCCTATGTTGATTTCGATGGATAGATGTAAACAAGTGTGGTTGATGAGTTAAACTCCTTCTAATACCAAGCTATTAGAACCCCAGTAGACTGAATATTATTCACACATTCGAACTGTATGGTTGAAAAAAAGATGAGTGTTCAATGCAACAAATTACAGTCTCACCACATACCATTACCAACTACATAACAACTTGAAAATTTAAAAACGAATGCCCTGAATTAATTCAATAAACATACCCTTGAAAAATAAAATTGAAGTCTCTTAGTAATTATCTGCATGTTTATGTTCTAGGCAATGAATCAGACCCATTATGTGATCGGCAGGGAGGAATTACTGATACTATAAAGCTATCCAAGCCTCCGTTACTAGAGCAGGCTTCGAACCCTTCACCCACTCGTGAAAATCTAATAAATAGACTAACGTGTCACAAAATTCTAGAAATAACCACTACATCTTCAAAGGAGAAAAAAAGAGTATCAACACGTATTCAGTTGCCCTAACCTTGTTGCACAATTCACAAAAAATCGAAGATCAGAATCAAATGTCTGCACAGTCTTCTTCCGAAACCACATTCTTTAGTCCACATGGTTTCGTTTACTTGACGCTTGTTACAGTGGCAGCGGTTGATGACTATTCATAATATCCACTACTATCGCTGAATAGGCTGACTGAGGTGACTTAAATATACAAATAACGATGGGAATGTTAGTCTGAGGTACTTGAATGAGATATTTCTGTCCACACCGAGGTTTTATTAGATGGGGTTTCAGTCCATAAATGTGTCTGTGTTGTGTTAGATATTGTCATCAGTTATTCACAAGGAAGTGAAGTGATTTAGCCTTTGCATAGGCATTCATAATATAGAAGTTGGCCTGAGTGCAACCTGATTAACTATTTGGTGACAATGTTTAGCATGAAATTGGTATCCTTGTCAACCAAAATCCTGGCTCAGAGAATAACTAGATCTGAACATTAACAATCTGAGCCAAAAATATTCCCCACCATTCTGAAATGCTTGTTAGCATCCCCTATAGTACGAAATCACACCTGAGAACTCACTAGGATGATAATATAGAATCATTAACAAGGGTAAAATAGATACCTCTAAAGTGAAAAACAGTCAACTCAACAACTGAATACAAATCCTTCTAGTTAACTGTAAGCTATACACGATTTGCAAACAGCTATGACGGAAGAATATGTTAAGAATGTGAAAGTGTGACCTAATGGTGTTGGCCATTTCACCATTCGAGTTAATAACCAAAGTTATACAACATATAGATGCAAATAAATAGTTGACCACAATATCGGTTACCTTGAGAAAGTGATACAAACTTGTGAAAATGACTATTTGACTAACGATTTTTAAAGCAGCAACTTTGTAAATGTTCATATGCTAAACCATAAGCTCCACCTATTGAGCCACAGTTAATGATACTAACTGACTGCTAAAATTTCGGTAGGTAGAGAGTGAAGTGTAAGCCCATAACTCACTGATATGAAAGTTGATTATTCAATTCAATGAGTCATATCTATGTACATCACTCTGTTGAAAGTCCTAGTGCTCCATACCCAAACACCCATGGGCGTATTAAAGCTTACGGTTGATAGTCAGGTGAGTTGTTGAACTCGTGTGGTTTCCTTCAAGGATGTTTACTCTGTCCGTTGTTATAAAACTTTGTTACAGATGTATCTATGGAGGGATTGATAATACCATAAGGAGAATCCTCAACAGACCTAGAGTACAGATATGACACAGTCTTGTTAAGTGAAGCTGACAAGATGAAAAGTCCTCTGCACATCTTACGCGGCAATTTGAGGATGTCTGAGATGAATTTCTCATCACCCAAATGCAGACTGCTGCTCTACGACCGGTCCACTTTGCTGCCTCGTCTAACAATAGGGAGTGAAATGGTTGAGTGCATTGACCAATTCACCTACCTAGGATGTCGGATCAGCCATGGTGGGTCAGTGACCAACGAAATCGCCAACTTACAGCATTTATAATGCTGCTGTGACATTAGATTTTCGACTACGTGTCGAGCGTATTACTTCGCAGTTTACTCTGTTCCACTGTATATTTGTGAAACATGCCCATCAAATGTAGAGCACATGAATTTTCAGGTGTTCAACCACCGCTGCCTTCGTAACATAGGTCGTGTGTCGTGCTATTATCAGGTTAATAATGCGAAAGTCAATTGCTAAGTCTTAGAGAGAAGAGGAAAGTTAAACAATAAGGTCGTGAACCTTTATCAACTCGGTTAGGATATGTGGTATCCATGTCTAGTCATCGCCTGCCCCGTCGCACAATGTTAGCTGAAGTGGGTTCACGCTGAAAGACAGTCAAGGTCGACCAACCTAAAACATGAGATCATTGTATGAAGATTTTGACTGTTGGTCTGAGCATAGAAGGAAAATGTGGACTTCTTGGTTGAGATCAGCAGGGCAACAGAAACGAGTGATTGTAGACTCAGCATGACATGGAGCAGGATCGATCTCAATGGCATAGATGTATCTATCTATCTTATTCCTCCTTCCTCTCCTTTACCACTTTCTACTGTTTTCAGCCGATTCTTTTTTATTTCCTGATCATTCGTCTTAGTGCTTTCTCGCTTGATGTGCTTCATAAGCAGCTATACCTAGCAGTTATATAAAAATATGAAACATAGTGGTACTACATCGCTGATCAGAATAAGGTAGATTACGTGAGTGTGAAAATATGTTTAGTTGATAGCCGAACACGTGTGGACGAATAAGACAATAGATTCATCACTGATTCAACATTGATAAATATGAATTGTGAAAAAAAGAACAGATCACATTTTATATGTATTCACTTACCAACTGATGAGCAACCAACTCTACAACTTCTAAAAATGTGATTGGATTTTCTTTATGTGAATCATAAATCATTTGCATAAATTTCGGTATTACTTCTGTATCGGTATCAGATTCAAAAGTATATCCACGACGACTCTAAAGGGATGAAAACAAAAGTATAAAAAGATAAACCATAATAAATTTATTGTTGTTTGAGACTGGTAATTTCCCGTTGCTATACAGGGTTGAATTGCTTGACCTCTTTTGGTAGATGGGCACCTATACGGATGCCTCGATACTGCCTTAGTGACTCGCAGTAAAATCCAGGATGCGCGTTTCGTCCCATTTGGGACTCGTCAGCTGGATGTACCTGCACCCTAGTGACTGATATGGTCCCCACCAAGGTTCAAACCCAATACCCATCGCTTCAAATGCCAAAGCGTTATACACTAGGCCACTGGGTCACAACAGCCACTACTTGTCCAACGTTAAGAAGTGGTACCCGTTACAAAGTTGTGGTAGCTCTCGTCCATCAGAGGCCTAGTGTATAACGCTTTTGCGTTTGAAACGATGGGTACTGGTTCACGTCCCGGTGGGAACAACGCTCACTGGGATGCAGGTGCACCCAACTGACGAGTCCCGAAGGAAATGCGCATCCTAGATTCTAGTGCGAGTCACCAAGATGGATAGTGAACTTACTTTATTTTGGTGTAGGGTTACGTGCTTACTGACATTCATCAGTAACGTATACCTGAAATCATGAGGAAACTAATGTTTCCTCGGCGATATGAACCCGCATCACTCATTGTTGAGGTCAGATGCTTAATCTATCAACCTATCCACGTCACAAATAAATACCATGTATACACAAAAATCACTTCGTTTACTGGAGGTTGAACAACAATGGTAATGACAATAATGATTCAGACCAATTTTTGCTACACATTAAATTTTGCGTAGCAGTGGATTGAAAAGACCTCCCCTTTTCCCCCACCTAACTTAGTACAGTCTCAAGCTTGTGACGTGAAGAGAACTTATGCCTAACTAACATTATCACAGTCAAATATGTCAGTTAGTTTAACCACAAAAATGAAAGACACCAATTACGACAGCCAATATATAACCTTGATTACCAATAGGCAGGTTAATCAGCAAAATTTATCCCCTGAAAATATAAGAATTATATTACAGTTTCGTATGAACACATTCGAAACACGTGACTAGATTTTTAGGGTTACAACCACCCACGTCTTCAGACACTGCAGAATGTTTATCCACCCTAGTGGATAAGTGATTTGAGGCTATAATCTACCGCGTTTCCTAGACGAATAAAGGGTTACTTTCCTTATCTCAGGGAACTGACTGTCACACAACTTATTTTCCAAAATCAATTTATAACGATGGTTGTCTATCGAAGAATAAAATCAATAACTTATCTGTGTATCATAACTAATTCAGTTTGGAGGTTTTTGGAGATTTTAACTGATTTCAGGTTGGTATTTGCCATGGACTGATATCAGTTGGAGAACCACTGAAACAGAGAGCACTGGACAGCTGTTTCGTTTCAGTACGGGACTACTCCTCAACAATGCGCACCCATGACCCCACTAGGAATTGAACTCAGGACCTTTAGGTTTCACGGTGAACGCGTCAACCATTCAACCACTGGGTCGAAGTTCAGTGGTTCATAGTTTCCTACTTCTGTTAGTTCATGGTATAGTGCGCCTAACACCCACGGTCTTCAGTTTGTATCCACTTCTCTTCCTACTTGCTGACCCATAGGTCACGGCTTCTCATTAGAACTTCGGGATATACATTTCGTCACTAATGAGTACTATATAGCAATTTAGTTTCGGATTTATGAGGATTTACTTTTAAGGTAGCATTCATCATGGACTGACATCAGTTGGAGAACCACTGAAAACTTGCAAGTACTGGATCGCTGTTTCGACCTAGTATGTAACTCCTTAGCAACGCGTACTCAGGACCTTCAGATCTCGTGGCAAGCACATTGCCATTCAGTCAAGTGATGAATACCACCTTGAAATCAACTAGTTTCAATAACAGTGGAGAAGTAAGTGACCTGGTTTGTATGAGTCAATGAGATAAAAACTGACAGAACTGATCGCTTCAAATGACAAACATAATAGCATGTATGTAATTATGCTAGTACAATCGACATCATGAAGTGAAACTTCCTACAAAAGGTTAATCACCATATAACACTCTCAACAGCATAAATTTCATTTGCTCCGGTCACATTCATCTCCATGGACCTGTGGGTCATTCCCTTAGAGACTGACTTCAAACCGATCGGCACGGGTTCGAGCCCTGCTCCACCTACCGAGGTTTGAGCAGTTGGGTAGTATCACTAGCCCTAGCACAATAGATGTGGCTCATCGCCGACTGAACGAATGCGCACAAGGTTGATGAGTGCATTTCGATTACGACTTGACACTTATCTTTACAATGCACCGATTGCGCTTACAAATTAACTCAGAGTTAATATCACATAAAAGATACTTGGTGTGAGCAGGAATTATAGATAAAGCATTGATATTTGATCAATAGAACCACTCCTGTCTAAAACTGTTAATAATTTCCAGATATTTCGGAAATAACATGCTCCTCAACAAAATTTGAGGCTCCCTTTTTGATTGTGTTGAAATTTCAGAGGTGAACACCACTGAAAAGTCCTATCACCAAAAATAAAAAAACTTAACAGTTGCGCTTCAAACAAGATAGTCTTCAAAATGATATTGAACTTACTAATAACGCTTTAAGGTCTGTATAATTAGCAATAATACCATTGTGTACTATAACAAATCCATTATCAGCACCAGAACGTTGAGGATGTGCATTTACTTCATTCGGTTCACCATGAGTTGCCCAACGGGTATGTGCTATACCAACATGTGTTGTGATTGGCTCATTCGGCAGGTCATCATCAGTTAGAAATTCTAAATAAATAATATATTAAGCCGAAATTTAAAGAATTCTCAATTTTTAACAAAATGAACCGAAAAATAAATTATTTTGCTAAATCTATAACTTATTGTGTTGACATAGATTCGAATCGGAAAATCAGTTCAATTTGCTATACTTGACATAACTATGTGAAAAATGTAGATAGAAAGTAGACAAAATGCGGAAAAGCAATAAATAAATGTTGGAGACTTTGAAGATAATAAAGAGTGCATACATCCGCATCAGTGTGACCAGTTTCCAACGATATCACCACGAGTTTACAACAATTGATTTTTATTATCTCCAAGACCCTAACCAGATAACCTACCTCTTCCTAAACGGTTCAGATCAACAAAGACGTCTTAAATTGGTGCCACGTCTTGGTCTAAGTTTGCGTAGCATACATATTTCTATTTTCCTGCACTGCATCATAATGTAGATATAATCAAGTGTGCGGAGTAGTATCCAGCTGTGAAGACGGTGACAAAATGCAGGGTCATTTGAACGTCTTCAGTCGAAATCTGAGTACGGTAAGTATGCATTTGGCACCTGTCAAACGTAAATTGTTGCTCCACGACAGGTCTGCTGCAAGTACTCCCAGTTTAATGATAGGAGGAGTTACATCAGTCCGAATGGGCTGGTGGCTAGCGAAATTTCAGCTCGGATACAGAAGGCTCGTTTGGCGTTTACCAACTGGCGTTATCAGTGGCACTGTCGATATATCCAACTATCAATTAAAGGACGAGTATGGTGCACTGCAGTCCGTTCTATCCTGTTATACGACTGAAACTTGACCGTTGAAAGTAGAAGACATGAAGCGATTACAGGGTTTGATCATAGGTGTCTTCGTAGCATTGGTGGCGTTTGGTGGAATCACTGTGTGAGCAATGTTGAGGTCAGTCAGGCGAAGTGTACTAGGCAAGACAGTGAAGTCAACTAGTGAAATTGTGAACCTTCATCAGGTTATGTAGCTTGGACATGTGTTGCGCATACCAAGCCACTGCCTGCCTCTATATGCGATGCTAGGGGAAGTTGGATTCGGTTAGAAGAGAGTGTAGGCTGATTAAATCAAGACGTGGCACCAGTCCATAAAGTCTTTGACTGTTGACGTGTGTCATGTGGGGTGATGAAGATATCCTGGTTAGAGTCTCTGGGACGAAAGGAATCAGTGGTTGAGAACTCTTGGTGACATGACTGAAAGTCGGTCACAATGGAGCAGATGTATTCACTCCTTGACATCTTAAATGGCTAGAATGTTCGTGCTAACCTTTATTCTCAGATTGTTTATTCCTTAACACTACTTTGTCTTCATTGATATCATTTTTTTTTCTATCAACTTGTTCTTTGTGTACTACTGTGAAGTGTGGCAACTTGAGCCACTGCGAGATTCTACGTTTTGTCAGTCAGTCACCTGAATATATCCGGATGTAATTCGTCTGAACTCATTGAACATACTTCTAAATTGGTAAAATTCAAATTTTACTGAAGAATAGGACGTGAATAGCACTTTGAATATATATATATATATATATATATATATATATATATATATATATATATATATATATATATATATATATATATATATATATATATATAACTCAACCCGGCACATCTTAATGTTTTTTTAGGTATAAGCCACACATGTTGTGTGAGGGCTTGTGACTCAACATGGTTGCCCAGGTCGAAGTAGATAGAGCGGGATTCAAACTACAGACTCATTGCTTGAAAGCAGAGTTTCCAAGCCAATGAGTCACATCTCTAAAAATAGCATTCAGTAAGATTTGATAGTCACTGTAAAGTTTTAGGCTACTGAACAGATCGAGTTAAAATTAATTCTTCATGTACATTTAATCTTCTAGGTATGTCTAAATTTCTCTTAACCACGAGAAAATACTAGCTGTACATAGATTGATCTTGTAGAAGATGAGACGTAAATGCGATCAATAAATTTTAAAAATACTCACGTTTGATTGCTTGTCCTAATGAAGCCACTTTCCCCTTGCAACGTACAACTCGAATAAAGGTCCCATGACAACCATCGTCACTGCATAAACCATTTTTTCTGGGCAAACAGCATCAATGGCGAGTCCAGCTGAATCATAACCACGATATTCAAGTCGATGTAAGCCATTAAGTAATGTGTTCACAATGACTTGACGACTAATTGGTACTTGATAATTAAGGTATGCAAATATCCCTTAAAATTAAAATGGAAAGAAAAGTTGGTAATGCATTCAAAAGTAAACCAAACAAATGGGATGGTCTCAGAAAATACTGATGAAAATACCGGTAAGACTACGTGCTGGATAGATTGTTTCACATAAATACCACACTCGGACACAGCCACCTAGTGCACATTTGTGCGGTAAGCAATGAGCCACACCTATTGTGTGAGGACTAGTGATACTACCTGGCTGCCCAAACCCCGGTAGGTGGGGCGGGGCTCAAATCTATGACCTAATGGTTGTTAGTTACCCCACTAAACGGCTGAACCATAGCTCAACCATATACAGACCAACAGTCAAAGACTTCAGGGACTGGATACGTAACAGTACAGTTACTTAGATTTATCTAGGAAATAGATGGAAAGGCCAATGCCTAGTGAAACTATAGAAGAGAAGGATGGGTCTGCGATTCACCTGACTAGAACGATGAACAGAACACTTCGATTGGCCTCCAGCTAGTATTTCGTTCCCCGCCACCGAGTTGAGTCCTAAATAGAACACTGAGATAGGACCTCTAACACTTAAAGAAGTCATGAAAGCAGTAGGTAAGGTGAAATGAGAAAGAACATCAGGACCAGAAAGACTAGCACCGGTTAACTGAAGTGTTAGCTAACTTGTGTGAACTAGATATGATTTCCACGAACTGGTCTTAACCAGTGACTAACCGAGTCTAAAAGAAATGCAAGAGATCCTCTTGTGATTACCACAGGTAAATCAGCCTGATAAACGTAGTGTCCACGATTCTGGGTTCTATAATTATCAGACACTTGATTGGAGTTCGGTAATAGGAAAAGCGAGAAAACCAAGCAGGTTCATGACCTGGTCATAGGTGTATCGGCCAGATATCTTCCCTTCAGGATCTGAAATACAAACACAGCTGACACCCGACACTAGCTGTATTTCTCGATATGAAGGTGGGATTCGATTCTGCCGACCGAAAGATCCTATGGTGACTGACTAAATATTAGTGAGGATAGAAAAAGCTCGACTGATGTTTGACAACTTATATTACTCTTCTCTCCGGTAAGACCCAATTTCCTACTAAAGGTAGAGTGTACTTTTCAGTAATTCACTCCACCCCATCTACAACAAGAAACGTAGCTATTAAACTTCAGTAAGTTAGCTACGAACTTCTTGAGGATTTAAATCAATCCTTGTGCGCTGATGGTCTATAGCAACCTCAGAGATAACAGGGGGGTCTTTCCTGGTATTTCCAACATACGTATCCCATAGTATTAACGACCTATCTAACTTGCCATTAAAGGATGGATAAGCTGCTTATCAGTTTATTGCTATTATCCGGTAGCAAAATAGACACATTGGCTTGTCACTTTGAGAATTCAGGCATTCGATTTTGAGTACCTTAAGGAGAATCACTTTATGCAATGGAGTGAACAACAAATACCACGCTGAAAGTTCTTCACAAGGTAGGTAGGCTACATGTTCAGACTGGAAACTGTCACCGACTAAGATGAGCCATGTCCCGCGCACCCTAAGCTACCACTCAACCCGCAGTGAAATGATTGCCGGATAGCGGGGAGCGGATCATGACAACTGACTAAAGATATTACGAAACATTCCGAGTAGTGCAGGAAAGCACAAGCTGTCTGAACAAGATCATAGTAGCAAATAGTTACAAACTCTCGATAACAGCACAAAACTGACCACGATGGTGTTAGCACATTCAAAAAGTAGACGTCTTGTAATGATCATATTTCATCCATCCTTATTTGCTTTCTCTCCCTCTCACATCCACATTTATCTACTCTTCAACATATTCTGCCTTTACTATTGCGATCTGAAGCGGCGTTAACCGATGCACTTTTGCATGAGATTTCAAGTGTTTTTTTATTATGCACCAACAAATGCGAACATAATCGATCACAACAGTACGCTCATTAATGCGATAGGATAAACATTATACTTAATTTTCAATCCTTCAAAATTAAAGGGTAGAAGTTTTGAGTCTGATATCAAGAATTAAAAACAAAACTGAAAAACAGTTAAAGCATTCTTGAAACCCTTTTGCTTTGACAAAAGCCACCTGATTCTTACTACTGCGTGAATACATTTCTTGCAGAAGCCGTAAAATGAGCGGTTGCCGATCATGAAAAAATTTGATTAATGATCTAGGTTGTCTTTCACAGCAGCTACGTGGGTTTTTACCATAAACAGAACCAGCTGGACAGGTATATACACTAGTGATAAGTAATCCAGTAACAGTTAGAGGTTGTATATCAGCTAGTGAGAAATCAAAAAGATAAGCACTAAGAAACCAAGCCCACTTTCATGCCCCAGGCAATGAACTCGACTCAATATGTGATGGCCACCGATAATACATGATTGTTCAAACCTCTATTGCTGGAGTCGGTTTCGAACTCTTCACCCACTCGTGAAAATCTAATAAATAGACTAACGTGTCACAAAATCCTAGAAATAACCACTACATCTTCAAAGGAGAAAAAAAAGAGTATCAACACGTATTCAGTTGCCCTAACCTTGTTGCACAATTCACAAAAAATCGAAGATCAGAATCAAATGTCTGCACAGTCTTCTTCCGAAACCACATTCTTTAGTCCACATGGTTTCGTTTACTTGACGCTTGTTACAGTGGCAGCGGTTGATGACTATTCATAATATCCACTACTATCGCTGAATAGGCTGACTGAGGTGACTTAAATATACAAATAACGGTGGGAATGTTAGTCTGAGGTACTTGAATGAGATATTTCTGTCCACACCGAGGTTTTATTAGATGGGGTTTCAGTCCATAAATGTGTCTGTGTTGTGTTAGATATTGTCATCAGTTATTCACAAGGAAGTGAAGTGATTTAGCCTTTGCATAGGCATTCATAATATAGAAGTTGGCCTGAGTGTAATCTGATTAACCATTCGGTGACAATATCTAGCATCACGGTGCAACCAGCATATAAAATTTTGCGATGCACAAAGGAAAAATTTTTAAAATGTTAGTTTTCTTTCAGATGAACTAAAACAACCAGACTTCACCGGAACTAAAATACAGGATAAAGCATTTGAGGTGGAAAACGAATAGTTTCCAGTGTTTTTTAGTATTATACACGTCACGTGCCTTCACTTTTGGCACTAAAATGAATAGTTTACCAAGTAACTAAGCTACACGTACCACGTATGAAATAGATAAGCAATGTTATGCAGCACTCTTGTTGAAGGTAAGTGGTAGTATTCAGAAACATTAACTTGTCAGTAGATTAGGTAAGATATAACACGAGATAATCCACGGGGACCCCAGTAAGTGTTAGACACTGCAAAGCAAAACTAAGGCATCTCCAACACCTTTGGTCTTCGAACACTAGCAGTGAAAGACGCACTTCACTTGCAACTACTTAGATCTCTGTTCGTAAACGATCAGCATTGGCGAGTAGTTGAAAATACTTGTTAGATCCACTCTTTTGATAAAATACTAATTGTTTCCTAAATCAAACTCTTTTTGAGTGTAGACAACAAATCTTTATTTAGTTTCCATAATTCTACAAGAACGACATGAACACGCAACGCATTCACATCACTTAATAAATGAAGAACCTTTTACTTATTATTTAGTTGAATGGTATTCACATAGTGGCTGGTTTAGCAACATTGGTCTATAACGAAATGAAAGTACTTTTACTGTTTTCCTCCATCGTTTATAGGTACTACGTAAAAACGTGGAAATATAAAACATAAGGAGGTAAGCTGTGTTCGAAGCCGGTCTGAAAGTAGTATAAACAAAAATTGCTCAAAGCCCGACCGAAAGATACTGTCAATGCTTTTACGCTTTATATATATATATATATATATATATATATATATAATCAGTATTGGTGAAAAATCACTGCTGAACTGTTGTCGATACTGCCCAATACCTAACCAGGTAAGTCGAATTCACAGAGACTGGAGGGATGCTATTATCAGTTCAGTCTCCAAAACTCAACTCCAGTATTTGGTAGCTAAATCTGGTCTAGTAAATCTAACTGGTACAGCTGTGAAATTATTGGAAAGGAACATTCATAATGCTGTCCAACAGAACATCAAATAGGATAGAATCTTTTGTAGCAGATAGTGTCGTTTTTGAGTTTAATGTTCTCGCTTGGCTGGTTTCTTCACAATAAGAGAAGACGGGGTGGCAACCACAACATTCTTGCTGATATAGTATGCATTGGGTTTAGTATAGCATATTGTGTGGGACGCTATCAAAAGCCTTAGCCAATTCCAAAAGATAATGTGTGCCGCTTGCTATTTGCTAGATCCTCTAATTCAGATAAACTAAGCAATCACCAAGCTTGCGATACATGATCGCCCGGTTCCAGTGGACTTAATTTTTTCTGATTAGGTAGTCCCAACATACTTTTCAGTACCTTCGATAGTATGGAAAGTAACACTATTGGTCTGTAATTCCATGGGTTTTATCGGTCTCCTCCTTTGAAGATTGGCGAAAGCATAGAGAACTTTATTCTTTGGGGAGTTAACTTACTTCCAGCAAGCACGTAAACAAAGTGAATATGGATACGCCTAGCACTTTACCAGGGGCAAGAGAGAATCTCCACTATGCTACAAATAACGAACATTATTATGCAACTGTCTTCATTTCTGGAAATTTCCAGTTAACTGGTCGGGGTACAATAGCTTATCTTAGTGGAGTCCCGATGGGTAGAATTTTTAATCAGGAGACTAGTCGAAAGCAAAATTTTGTATACATATCATTTTGATCATTTACTTATAAGCATAAAAGATGTAGCCTGCCAAAGAAAGCATGTTTCAAACTACTTATGAGGACTTGCTTTTTTAACACCACCCAAACAGTACACTTCAGTGACAGTGGGGGGGGCGAAAATAATATGATTTTTAATACTAGTAGTGAGGTACTCAGATAGTTTTTGCAGCAATAACATAAAAGTAGCATTTAAGTAACCACTCACCACACATCTTGCGTATTAAGTACCGGCTGCTTCAAGCTTTTGGAGTAAAACCTTCAATGTACAATGCCCAATATCCAAAACTTATTTCTTATTAGGTAGTGTTAAGTTACTGGTTTTATGACATTAACTTCTTGGTTGTAGTTGCAATCTACAGGCCCTACAAAATTGTTATGATGTAAATCTGGCGACTCTTCTTCTGTATATCTGATAGTGAGTAGACAAATACATGTCAGTTTAAAAATGAACCTCGATTTTGTGGAGGACAAAAGTTGGTAGTTTTCCCACTCTCACACTCATCCTTGTCTGGTCTCATCCCTTTTGTGGATGATAAAGTCTCTTCTAAGTTCCCGCATTTATCTATGGGGTAGTGGCTGTTTGTTATGACATTTGAACTTAGCATATTTAAGCTGAGAACTTCAAAAAGCTATAAGATAATGCCTAGACCCCTGTCTGTTTAAGTACCTGGAGGTGGCCTTTGCGACATGAAGTGTGGTTTCTCCTAGGTGAAAATGCAACATCCTGAAAGTGATAACAATTAAAATATTTATGATAGGTAGGAAGCGGATAAAAGTTACTAGTGTTACCATACCAGTGTCAGCGGAAGACTTTTATTTTTGATCACACCCGTGAAGCTTTATTTTTTAAAACTCTGTTGAGAAGGCTGCCACTCCTTCTGGTCGTATAACCCCTCAATGAGAAAATACATTGTTAGAAAATAAGTAGCATCTAATTCTTGTATTAACCACACGCCAAACTATTCTAACGAGGACGTTAGTGCAAGAGAACAGTTTTCTTATTGACAAGACTGACTTCAGAGATAATTTTACAAGCCGCCGCGGGTTACCTCATTTACAACACCAAACTACTGGTAAATTGTTTCAGTTTGTGAAGTGGTCGAGAAAGGCTTCTACCTTTATCACCCTCTTATGCTCCTTCCAACGTCGACTGAATCCGCGTTTATATCAGGTGGAGGAAAATAAACGGAGCGCCTGTACTTTTGTTCTGCGTTATGATTTGAAGATCTTGTGAAACATTAGCTAGATGGGAGGTCCGGGCTGGCTACCTAGGAAGTTTGAGTCACTTTTCAGACAAGGTTTTCCCTGTGTATAGTGTTCTAGTTTAAACTCAACTATGGACAGGCGTAAGACAGTGAAAATATCACCAGTTATCTTTGTAAATGCTTTGGCTAGTGCTAAAAGTTCCCTAAAATTCCAAGCTGCCACTTAACAATAGTGCAGTAACAACAGCAATAATGTTTATTCCTGGATATACAGGATTACACCATTTTTACAGGTCTGATAAGTCACTACATGAGCCACATGGTCGTTATGGCGGGTAATATCAGTCCTCACCTATTCTATCACTAGAGGATATAGGTGCTACATGCTTATATAATGGGACCCCCGACAGGATAAGCACGCAAAAATTTACATTTTGGACAAGCAGAAGTATTGTCTTTTCATCAAAAATTGCCAGGCCTGTATCTCGACATTATGAGTATTACCTAGATAAAAACGCAGCCTAAAGTTATTACTTCCATTGCAACAGTTTGTACATTTTCCTTGGGATAATAATGAAAGTTTATGAGGGAGTGTAAACACAGGTTGTTAATTTATTACAGTACTTTGGCCATTCCAGAAAAGTATATTTCATGCATGTTATTACCATTACACATAAGCTGTTCATAATCTTTCTGAAACTACCGACTGAGAGCCAAACATCTACACTTTTTCAACTTCAGCATCCAGAAGCAATAGATTCGTTGAAATGCGTCCAGCGGACATCCAAGATATAGTGTGCGCAATTTTCACGGGTAGTGCCAGCCTCGTGCCTGGTAAGAGCTAGAAATTCCTAGTCAATTTCATCATTTATAATCTTAGGCCTTGGTGAACATGAAGTATTCCATAATTTTGGAACCTTGATCATCTGTGACGTCTAGGCAACCGCAGTAAAACAAAAGGATAGAAGACTCCTAACTGTAGTTCAATGCCACCAAATGTGCTACACTCAGCAAACGCACACATATATAAAGCACATGGGCATCAGTCAAAACTCAAAAAACAAACTCAGAACCTTTGTAAAATTTTCCGAAAGAAGAAATAAAAACTGGATTAACAGCTACGTCCACGGAGCAGGTTGATAGGGGTGGCTACAGAAATAAATACAAGTAAACTACGGAAGCTTACGGTCCCTAGTGCAGCATATTTGGTTCTCCTCCGTAAGAAATTATCCATTAAGGATACGTTACTTTTACTCTTGTAATTTAGGCAGATACCTCGGTATGCTTCTGTTTTACCCTACTCAGTTCGTCTCCTTAGGTATGCTGGTAAGCTTATTCTCGTCGTTGCTTACTCCGCGTTGGTCATCATCCTTAGCAGCTGAAAAGGTAAAGACATGAAACGAAATTTAGTGCGCATATTTTGCTACAAAGGAAGATTTTACTGGCTTCCACTACACACTAAGTGTGAACTCCATGTTTGGAATTCGAGTTCCGTGAATTTTATCGGTTGGGATCCGATTGCGAGAACTGTGGAAGTTTGTGCCCTTGCTAGGTATTGTCTAGCATATCCGGACGGAGTGGCGCGTGCCTTCCCAAGGTTCTGGGGATTAGGATACCGGAAGACCATTGCAATCAGCTGCTGCAGTTTCTATGTGGAGAATATCCTACGGAAATGTGTAGGAGGCCCCGACCAAATTACAGAGACATGAACAACAATCATGTTGTCCAATATGACAATTCAGTCAGCTCGCACAATCAGTAATTTGGTCAGGGAGAAGTTCTGAATTCTGGGTTCATGCTGCGTTCGGCACGCAATGCTTCCCATGCACATGGATTCTCAAACAAACCGTTAAGATCTGAACAAAAATTACACATGCACAATGAAAATGTCCGTTTCTAATAAGAAGCGACTTGCAGGTGCAGGCTTCAGGTCATCCATCATGACTGCGATTGGGGTTACGTCTAGACGCAAAGTTCTATTGCCTCACAGATGTGCGTAGTTGCACTAACTTTGGAGACCGACGCGTCACCTACTCCCTTCCTCATACGGAAAGGTGTTGCGTGCCCACATAGGGTAGAATATTTTCAGTATCCCAACAACATTATGAGGGAGAATGGCCTGTAGAGCACTCATCTGTCACCAAAGTGTGACTAGGGCCAAAGTAAATAGATCAGATCGAATTAAATATAGACTGACTAAATAAACTTACAATTTGCCTCAGGGTGCCCAAAGCGATTTAAGTTTTGTTCTAATGAGTATGCATCCAAGAAGGCTTGGATACCACTCGACGCTCCCCCTGTGCCGGCTAACGCGCATGTTCTCGAAGTGCCTAGCTCAGCCATATTGGCCAGACAAGCAGAACGAACTTCTTCCCTAAACATCACTCTCACCATTTATTCCTTTTTAATATATTGCCTTTTTGAGCACATCCTGAGTAACTCACTCTTTTTGATTTGCGTTTCGCCATCAGTGCTTACACGTTGGGTGGGCTACTGGCTAGGCGGGTACCACAGGATATCGAGTGTAGTAAGGCCACCCGAATGTGGCATAGTGACAGCATACCCAGTCCTTCACAATCTTCCTGCTGGTTGACAGGACCAAATCGACCAGAAATTCCTTTCTACAACTGGGCGGAAATTGTCAAATGTGATGGAATGCGTCAGGAAAATCTTCCCCAAATGACCTTTGCAGTCGTATTTGCACCTAATGCTCTGCTTTTTGTTTCCGTATTGCAGTATATTCCCCGTGCCCTATTTTCTTATTCGCAGTGTTGTCAAAACTCACAGGATCACTTATATCAGCTTTTGAGTTTGGCAAAACTATATTTGCATTCGTCTTTTGTAATTCATCCCCACAACTGTGATTTGCCGTTTTCGAAACTTTTTTTGTTCTCACATACGTTGTTTTGCCCTGCTCAAGGTTGGACACGAAACCACTACGGTTCTGGTTTGGATTTGGCCACCTGCCGCGTCAGCTGTGCCTTGTAATCCCGAGATTTATTTTGCCGATGAGTACCTCAAGGAAGGAGGGCATACTATGTAGAAAGGACGTAATCGTATCCATAGGTCGAGTGTAAACCCATTGTAGAGTAGTCGCTCAGTTTTTTTCGGCCGAATCGTTTTTCAGCCATGACGGGCACCTTATCGTCGAACTGGAATTCAACCACAATTTTACTAGTCTGCCATACTTCAGCTATCTCTGATGTTCAGATTATATTTCGTTATTTTTACTCACAACCGACCTGTTTTCTTCCCGTAGTGAACGCATGTAAATACAGACGTCATATGAATTTAGGAGCATTCCAATTGTATAATGCAAGATATTTCCATCAAGGTCTAAATGGTTCGTTGCGCTCGTGTTGAAGAATTCTGGGAGCTCTTACTACCAGTAGTCACAGGATGAGTCACTATGCTTCCGTTGAAATGATGCCTCTTCCCACCTCAGTTTTTCTGTTCACAGCAGTTTTGGTTTACGTAGTTTGTTCGGTTACGAGGGGCTTTTGCAGGCTTTTACAGTAGCGAATAATTTTTCATAATAAATAATGGAATTTTCTACGAAATAGATTTCGTTCTTTTGCGCATTTCCTCGCATTCGCTTCAAGAGGTGTCTTACGTCGACAAATGACCTTATCATACTTGCATTTTCTTCACTTTGCTGTCCTCTTATATTCCGTGCGGTGATAGCCTGCTCGATATTCGAAAAGACGCCGATCATTTCAAAAGTTGGTTCTGAGAAGACGCTCCACGCATGGCTACAGTACCATGTGGGTGATCCATACTAAGACCATACAATTAATTACCACCCATCCGTAGCTGATTGGCATGGATATGCGCAGAAATTTGAAGGAATTCGGCGATTCAGAAACAGTAAACCATAGGAGAAGTGAGTTAGAATCCTTGAAAAGCTGCCGGAACGCATAATTTTTTACCGCGCACACGTTTGCATTTCCGAGCGTTTTCCTCTTCGACTCGCTTGCTTTTAGTCACATGTTGGTCACGTTGGGAGAGTGATGCCTGGGAAATGCTGGTAACCATATTTGTATCCAAATAAAGAAATATGTATGTACCTCGTCGTCTTGACTACTTATACCGTGTTTGGCAGAATATGATGTACCTCTTTATGCTGCTTGCATTGGAATGCCATTTTTTGCATCCTTTCGGCAAAGCGAGACTTCCAAAGTACCACTTGTATTGATGTAGAACAGAGTAGTGTCTAAAAATGGGAGTTCTAAGGTCAGCTGTCAGTCCGTTAGCATATGCAATAAAAACATGAAGTATAGTTTTGTGAAAACGCCCATTTGGCAGCAAATGCTTTCTTTCATCAGACAACTACACGCATTGATTATGCGGTCGGACGAAAGTCTGGCAGAGACTGTGGAACTACTCCACGTTAGTTTATCACACGCAATAAGCTTTCTCGCATCAATCTTCGCTTGCACGCTTGTCTTTCACCGCATTAGCAGAGATAAACCCACTGAGGCTACTCAGGATTTCATTTGTAGCTTCCGTCGATCCTAGAGAAAAACTAACAGCCAGCTCATAGAATAAGTTTCGGATCATTGATTCTTGACACACTGAAAAACCGCAATATTCTGACCGCTGTTCAACAAGGATTTGGCCAACTTGCAGTACAGTATAAGACTTTCACCTCAAATTTAGCATTGCAGAACACTTTTTGACTTGGCGTAAGTAGCAATAACCTCGACCTACTGTGGCTACCAAAATCCAAGTATTCCGGTCTGAACGAATGAAACAGTTCAATGTAACCAAGCTAATGCGGTCCAGACAGGTTACTACTGCATAGTTTCCCGAACTTCCTTGAGTCACTCACAGTCAAAGATTACGTTTCAATAACATCAAGACACGATTTGGCATGATAGCTCTGTGATAGACTTGTAGTAAATCTGTGGTACTACTAAAAGACAAGTTACATCAAAATTGTAAAGTAACTTAACGGTCCCACTGGGTAACAGAACAGTCCAAAACTTTCTCTGACACGGAATACGTACCATACTGCAAAAATTGATTAGCCACATACAACTGTTAAATACTCGAGAATCAATAAGAATATTCTCAATAAAATGGGATCTAAACCCTGTCTGTAAGAATCAACCCAACCAACAAGCGTTTCCAGTAGACAGTCAAAGATAAGCATTCAGTTCAAAGCACATCCTTAATTTGAGCCTAAACAAAACGCCGGGAACAATAAAACAAAGCCACGTTGTCAGCAGTGCAGCATCACACAATGGCAGAGTGAAGAGCTGAGGATAATTCTCAATCAAAAGAAAGATGGATAATGAGCGTTTAGTCAAAGAAGACACACGAAGGAAAAGATTATATTACATTGGTTGGGACCAGAGGGTAGTATCCATAATGAGGGTGAAAATATTCAAATAAATATCGATGCTGTCAAACAAATTCCCTGTGAGGGATTTTCAAGTTGTTTTTAGTTACACCTACGTCTGGGTGTATATAAGAGAAACCTACTAGGACATTCTTCAGTGCTGTGCAACGGAAAATTGATCTGAAAATCCCTCCCGATCACCCTATTTGATTGTATTGACATTTATTTTAATATTTTCACCCTCGTTACGGATGGTATACCTTTGACCCTAGCCGGTGTGATGTTATTTGGTTGTTTGACTGTCTTCTTCGACCCTTTACTCAGTATTTGCCCTTGTGTGATTGAGGCTTATCATGAATGTTTCATCTTCCTATTGTGTGACGCTGGATTGTTGACAAAGTGATGTTGTTTTACTGCACCCGACACTTTATTTTGGTCCAACTTACGGTTTTGCTGTGATTTGACTGTTTATCTTTTGACTGTCTATTGGAAACATTTATTCGTTGATTTGATTCTGATAGACAGAGTTTTGGTCCCTTTCGTCGATAATATTCTTATTGACTGCCAGGTATTAAACAGTTGTATTTGTTTAACCAGTTTTCACCGTGTGGTGCGTATCTGCACCCGAGGACGTTTTGGACTGTATAGTTACCCAATGGCACTGTTGAGATATTTTTGCAATCTCGATATAACTTATTGTTGCTTCGATAGAACCACAGATTTTGTTACGAATCTACTAATGAATTACTACAAACTGCGTTTTGATACTTTGATCCAACCTTTGACCATGCATCACTCGCGGAAGTTCGGAGGCCATACAATAGAACACAGGAACTAGTCAGATTCACGTCAATTGGCACCGCCTAGTTATTTCCCGCGTTCAGGCCAAGATTATTGGATTCTGGCCGCTACAAGTGCTAGATCTTGGTTTCGGATATTCTAGTGACCCATAGTTCCATGAACAAGCAACTTGGATCAGATGTAATTCGTGTATACTCCTTGGACGCAGATTCCGTAACACTGAATCAAGCTTTCCATCCCGAAAATTGTGCACGCGCTCACTCCTGGGATACTTTCTCTTTTCTCTCATGTAAGTGAAAACTTGGAATCGAAGAGGTACGGTGCTACTTCCCTTTCGAACTATTTGGGCTCGATATACATCTAGATGGGAACGCGCTAGGGGTAGAAGTCCTCCAGAAGAGGTGGCCTAAACTCAACCTCATATTTTGTTATTTTACCTTGTGAGCACCTGCACTCTTGCACCCCGGAATTGAAATTAGTTGTTGCATCCAGTTATAGTACCCACAATTGTAAGCTGTCAGCTGAGTGTGGTGGGTCCAGCCTGCGAAGCTGCTCCTTTCTCATTAACCCTTTTACACTTGGGATAGGCTTTCCGAGGAAACAAGGGCCGTAAGTTCGTCGTCCGTCTTTCACTCCCCATAGAAAATGGTTGTATAGCTGTGCCAGTGTGCTTCCTGAGCTGGTGAAAATGGGCCTGGGCCCCCGAATTTCGGATTATAAGGTCATCATAATTACTGAGTTCCCTTTGCCCCAGTCGACTGACAAATGCTTCCGGGCAGTGTGTGGGTACTAGTTCACATGCTGGGATGGCGCAGTAAGATTACAAATGCATCTGGTGTAACCCGGAGTGCCGTCGAACTGTACCACTAGATGCCGCATATTTAATAGAAGTAATGCTGATAGTAATGATCACATCTAGTTCTGAAACGGAGTCAGGCCATTTTTACAGGCAAGAGCATGGAACCTATGCCAACAACGAGTTCACATCGCCAAGGTGGTCAAACCTGTGGGCTGGTTTGTTTTCATGTAGCTCATGTTGTATTGTCATATTATTAAAAAACTTTGCTTTAGAAAAGCAATAAAACAGTTTTTGTGTGTGAAAATAACGCTTACCTGTGGTTTGAATGGGCCTGCAAGGATAGGAATTTTCCTCTTCCCAAGTTGTCTTGTATGGTTTAATCTCCTCCCATTTCCACTTGCACTTATCCTTTTTTGCCTTCAGCATCAACTTGGTGTGGACATTTTAGACTTAAATTTGATCAAAACGCACAGACTGGCCCGAAATGATACTTGGTCCGTGATACTGGAAAATTTAGGAGGAATATTCTACTAGTTCTCCTACCAGGGTTTCACTTCCCCCTAATCCATTTTGCTATGGATTCACACGCTCACTACATAAGAAGCCTCTACCGGAATCAGTGGTTAAGTATTCCCAGACGGTCATAATGGTGGCAAAATCCAGGCGAACTATCAAATCTGCGAGACCGATTTGTCTAGTGACTCTGAAGGCAACTTGCGTGCGACAGTGATACATCGTGGACTTTCTGCAACATTATTTCACTTAGCTTAACCAAGTAGAAGACAACAGACAGAATAAGCTCCTTTTATAATCCTACGTGGTTCGATACCCAAGGTACCCATATAGGGAGCGACAAGACCAGGACGTGGGTAGGAATGTTAATCACTGAAATCTTGCACGGCGGTGATGAAACATTGTACATTTTCCACTAAAACGGTCATTTGCGCAGTGTGCTTCATTTCATCTGTTGATTCTATCTCTATTTCGCCCTTAATACGCCCACATTATCTCTTGCGTTTCTCTGGGCATGGTATTTAGCCACTGTTGGTAATTCTCCATGATTCCTGCCGCCCTCGCAACACACACTACTTACATCCATTCTGACCGTCAGCGCCCACTACACTCAGCCTGTGTAAAATCCGTCGCTGTTTGGATGATGGTCCTCCCAATGTTCATTTCTATAAGCCGTGACACCTATTTCCAATGGAATAGTTCCATATTTCTCTGAACCACAGCATTCGAAGAGGAGTAAATGCCTGGATTTAGATTTTCGCCTGAATTATATGACTATGTGGAAACTTACTGATATCTTACATAGTAGAAGTGAGTTCATTGTGACCGGTGAAGCTATAACCAATGAAGGTAGTTCTGAAGTAGACATTTTCTGGGGAGGTATTAGACTACGCGTGTGGGTTGAACGTGTTAACCGTTAGTAACCCAAACACTGGTAGACTATTATGCCACCTTGAGTGGTAAAAACAGTGGAAAATATCTAAGCCCATAAACACTGTGTACTGAAAGGAGACATATAAATGTCCACTCCATAAGTTGCGGATACCTGCGATATGGTAGTGAGGCTTACTCAGTACCACTGAGTATTTGGACTTTTCTCAAATGATATCCGCGATATTATTGAAGGGTGCTGACTGGATGCTTATTTTTAGGGATTCGTTTTCGAAAGTCAAACGTTTTTGCACTTTAAGCGGTCAGATTTTCAGGGTCTGAAAGATGTCAATGGTAAACCACGTAATAGGACGAGAAAACACAATATTCGTGCACGTTTGATGTAATATAATCACTTGAACAACATGCCCAAGACTTCGGCAAGTAAGATACCTTTAAACACTCATGGAGTTACCGTGTGGCCCACCGACTCTGTCAGCAAGTGTGTATGCTATAGGCTGCCTTTTATGTGAGAAACCTAGATCGATAGATAGTCACCAGTGAGACACCCGTGGTAACGCTAGCCGGAGCAGTGATGTCCCCTTCTATGTATGAGGTAGCTCTGAAACAGTAGCAGGAACATGGCAAGTTTGGGAGGCCACACTCAGAAAATTCTTTCTCACTCTTACTAAATAGAGGTGCTGGGACTTAATCCTTACTCCCCCTTGAAATGTATGACAGCAATCCTTTGTGACAGACTTCACAACGAACACAATTTGCCTCACATATTTTACCCTGAATCTCTTAATACTAGACGCATACGTGTACACATCTTACAAACCCTCCCAAATGTTTCTTTCGAAGCCCCTATGCTGCAGTTACCACCTCACACAACACACTCATCACACTGAGGAAGCTCTAAACCATTTCCAAAAGATGTGCCACCGTGAATTCGCATTATTGCGGTAACATCCAAGCGATCCTACCAATGAGGTAGAGCATAACACACTTTTGAATGACTGTCTGTCGGTCAGCACACTCTCTGGGTGAAGAAACCGAAGAATTAACATGATGGGCCTACGTATCACCGAGCGCACCTTCCCTTTTTATCCGAAACGCTGGGCCCTTCAGCTCATAAAGCGATCTGATCACAAAATGAGGTAAGAGAAGTCAAAACCATTTGACGTTGAGTAGTTTAGTGTTTTCTAGACTCCTCAAAGAAGCCTGGAATTCTCTGAGAAGTTACACAGCCAATCATGACACGCCGAAGATCAGCGAAAACCGATGTGATCATGCTTGTGAGATTCATGTCGCCAGGATGTCTTTCTAGGACGGTGTGGAAAATGTCAGGGCCAGCGGTAGTAAACCTTTTTGTCTTGGATCTTCTGTTTTCGAGGGATCAGGTGACCCTAAAGAGCGAAGGGTAAGACTACCGTCCAAGAGCCTGCCCTCATATTTATAACCAGGACAGCAATGTGGTGATTCCATCCAAGAAATGAAGACGATGTCTGGAAACTTCTCACATACACCTGATGTTCTAATTTAGGAAAACTGTCTTCACCGGAAATGCTATTGCTTCCGAACTGACTTGCCAGTGTTGCGTATGTGGGACTGAGATCAACAGACAAAAATTTTCTTATCAGCACACATGAGGACGATGTGCATCCAGCTTTAAGCTACTTTATAGGCAGTAAAAGGCACGCCGCACAAAAAATGATATAAACACGATATTCATTCTACTTCGTCAAGGCAGTGTCTTCGCAGCAAAAAAATCCCCACTGCAGCACAAAAATAAAACCCGTCGGTCAAGATACCCGTTTGCTTCTGTGCGTATGCTTCTATCTTTCGTCACTTCTCCAAGCCTATCATTAGATTCATGGACCAGAACCTTGCAAATCACGTTTGCATGACTTTGGAGTCACAAAAAACTTTTCATAACTGCACTTTGCCCAATCAGGCCCCTTTGTGCCAGCCTAGCATCAGACAACACGCAACCTTAGGCTTCAGCTTTCCGTCTGCCTAACCTACAGGGAAGTATAACATGGCGAGATAATAGTGACCATCACGATGGCCTACTTACTTCAGGCAGAAACAGCTTGGAGCACCGGTGTGCTGCTTGGATGAAAGCATGTCATGCAAGTGAACAGCCAAAAGCTAAGTACACTCTATAATCATAAACTGCATTTCTTAAAAGATAACGCCATACAGGGAGCGACATGAAAATGTTCTTCAGTAATTGAAAAAGCCCATAAATACTGTTTACCTGCTACTAACACATGAAGAAAACCAAAACGGCTACACAAAGCGTTGTCGACAGGTCAGAATTTAGGGACACTGCAGTTTCTCACAGTAGTAAGTTATATAATGTAATATTTACGAGAATCCCCTGTACTCGTGATGGAGCGCATAACGCCCCAAAATCCAGGGAATGACATTCGTGGAGGATAAACCACAGGGTCAAAAGAACACTACAACAAAAATAAATGATCTTCCCCGGAACACGATGAATAGTCCAGAATACGTTTACACTCGACCTATGGATACGATTACGTCCTTTCTATATAGTATGCCCTCCTTCCTTGAGGTACTCATCGGCAAAATAAATCTCGGGATTACAAGGCACAGCTGACGCGGCAGGTGGCCAAATCCAAACCAGAACCGTAGTGGTTTCGTGTCCAACCTTGAGCAGGGCAAAACAACGTATGTGAGAACAAAAAAAGTTTCGAAAACGGCAAATCACAGTTGTGGGGATGAATTACAAAAGACGAATGCAAATATAGTTTTGCCAAACTCAAAAGCTGATATAAGTGATCCTGTGAGTTTTGACAACACTGCGAATAAGAAAATAGGGCACGGGGAATATACTGCAATACGGAAACAAAAAGCAGAGCATTAGGTGCAAATACGACTGCAAAGGTCATTTGGGGAAGATTTTCCCGACGCATTCCATCACATTTGACAATTTCCGCCCAGTTGTAGAAAGGAATTTCTGGTCGATTTGGTCCTGTCAACCAGCAGGAAGATTGTAAAGGACTGGGTATGCTGTCACTATGCCACATTCGGGTGGCCTTACTACACTCGATATCCTGTGGTACCCGCCTAGCCAGTAGCCCACCCAACGTGTAAGCACTGATGGCGAAACGCAAATCAAAAAGAGTGAGTTGCTCAGGATGTGCTCAAAAAGGCAATATGTTAAAAAGGAATAAATGGTGAGAGTGATGTTTAGGGAAGAAGTTCGTTCTGCTTTTCTGGCCAATATGGCTGAGCTAGGCACTTCGAGAACATGCGCGTTAGCCGGCACAGGGGGAGCGTCGAGTGGTATCCAAGCCTTCTTGGATGCATACTCATTAGAACAAAACTTAAATCGCTTTGGGCACCCTGAGGCAAATTGTAAGTTTATTTAGTCAGTCTATATTTAATTCGATCTGATCTATTTACTTTGGCCCTAGTCACACTTTGGTGACAGATGAGTGCTCTACAGGCCATTCTCCTCTCATAATGTTGTTGGGATACTGAAAATATTCTACCCTATGTGGGCACGCAACACCTTTCCGTATGAGGAAGGGAGTAGGTGACGCGTCGGTCTCCAAAGTTAGTGCAACTACGCACATCTGTGAGGCAATAGAACTTTGCGTCTAGACGTAACCCCAATCGCAGTCATGATGGATGACCTGAAGCCTGCACCTGCAAGTCGCTTCTTATTAGAAACGGACATTTTCATTGTGCATGTGTAATTTTTGTTCAGATCTTAACGGTTTGTTTGAGAATCCATGTGCATGGGAAGCATTGCGTGCCGAACGCAGCATGAACCCAGAATTCAGAACTTCTCCCTGACCAAATTACTGATTGTGCGAGCTGACTGAATTGTCATGTTGGACAACATGATTGTTGTTCATGTCTCTGTAATTTGGTCGGGGCCTCCTACACATTTCCGTAGGATATTCTCCACATAGAAACTGCAGCAGCTGATTGCAATGGTCTTCCGGTATCCTAATCCCCAGAACCTTGGGAAGGCACGCGCCACTCCGTCCGGATATGCTAGACAATACCTAGCAAGGGCACAAACTTCCACAGTTCTCGCAATCGGATCCCAACCGATAAAATTCACGGAACTCGAATTCCAAACATGGAGTTCACACTTAGTGTGTAGTGGAAGCCTGTAAAATCTTCCTTTGTAGCAAAATATGCGCACTAAATTTCGTTTCATGTCTTTACCTTTTCAGCTGCTAAGGATGATGACCAACGCGGAGTAAGCAACGACGAGAGTAAGCTTACCAGCATACCTAAGGAGACGAACTGAGTAAGGTAAAACAAAAGCATACTGAGGTATCTGCCTAAATTACAAGAGTAAAAGTGACGTATCCTTAATGGATACTTTCTTACAGAGGAGAACCAAATATGCTGCACTAGGGGACCGTGAATTTCGTTGTTTTCGTACAAGGTGTAATGTCCAGCACCTTCCTATTGACCGGCTGTTTTTCCATACATCTATTTTTAGCCTTTACTTCCGTGTATTTTTTGACGTAGATGAGTTCGCATGGGGTCGACGAAGTGCGGCGTGATTATGAGTTTACAAATCGAACACCTTCTTAGAGGTTATATCATCAGTACCATTTCTGTTTCCATGTTCAATTTCGTTCGTCCACTTATCCAGCACGTAGAGCAAGTTGTTTATGGAAGTTTTCTTTTTTCTAAATGTTTGCTGTTGGAGCGTGAGCGCTTTGATCACAATGAGGTATTCTTTTCACCCACTAGGGCATTAAAATTTTATTGCTTTGCGGCTTATGGGTGGCAGACTCACAAGTCTGCAGGCTTTGGTGATTTTTCTCTAACCTTCTTAGAAAATTCGCGTTATATCGGGCACGTTTTGAGTTTTGGATACCCTCTCTATGCTGAGGAAACTATGAAATAATTTCGCTTGATGATTCAGCTATAAGCGATACTCCATCTGATGAAGCTGCCAGTATGGAGTAAGTACCTCTTATGAGCAGTAGTCTGACCTGCACATGATACTGATCGAACCAATGGCCAAAAGTTCTAGGTGGTCAGTATGATGCTTGCATACTTCTAAGTAGGCGGTCGATGATGAAAAAGTTTTCAAGTACTGGGAGGCTGAGTCTCACTGCTGCTGCGTCGCCCCTAGCAAGTCGACTGGGCCCAATTTTTGGAGAGACCGTTGCCTCGACCGGTCATAGCAGTGTGACGTAGCGGAACGGGCTTTCCGAAGCATCACGTAGAGGGCTACCATAGGCAAATCACTAGACGTTTGTGACAGTCGGATGCGCTAAAAAAAATTTTGCTAAGAGCAAACAGATGGGACGCCTGAACTTTCTGCCGAAAAAACTTGAGGTTTGTAATATCGAAGATCGTGTGCTACAAGTATGACTTCTTTAAAGCCCTTCCTCCTTTGACTAAACGTCTCACGTCATCACATTCACTTACGTACAGCTCGAAGAGGGTAGATATATCTTCTTGGCGAAATCTGACTGTGGAGACACCTACATTTTACAGTTTTCGAACCCTATCTTCACGGGTTTACCACATTTCACGCCTTTCTAAGTGAAGGTCAGTTGAGTTCCTGCGGGCAGTCGAAGACTGGCCTCGTCAGGGATTTCCAAAGTACCATCCAATTCCTCGATGGCTTCTCCCACAAAGTTATGCATATCCTACAAACATGAAATGTATTATATAAGACTAAGTTCATGACGAGTCTTTGGGGGAAGTCTGAGGATGATTTCACAGCTCATGTTTCAGCTAAGCCCCATCACTTCTGCAGAAGAATTTTCTACAAGTGGAGTAGGTGTCTCATTTTCTCAACATTTTTTCATCGAACACAGGTCTACATTCCGACTGCCTTTCCCTACTGCTTTGCTTTCAAAGACAGGGCATCTGGAGCCTTCATTCAAATATAAAGCCATGTGAGTGGTGGCCTGCATTAGAAGTATTAGGAACCGACTTAAATCGGAAAGGTATCCAGATTTGTGTCAGACGCTTAAGATATATTCAGATTTATAATCCAACCACTGAATTTTACCATGACTAAATCTACCTTCATATGACTCGAACCCTTTCCTTTAATTAGCATTATCAGCACCTTGTTGACAGGTAAATCTAAAGATTGTGAAAGCTAACATAATTGTAGGAATTTTAAGCTTCTACTTTCCGAGGTGTATTTGTGTGCGTCTGAAATCATACTTATGACCTTCCTAGTCTTCCGAGGGCTTTACGAGATGTAATGGTGACTTCAAAGTGTTAAATGTTAAATTAGGTGCCAGAGATCCACTAATCCCCAGTGTTAGCAGTTATTGGTGCGCTTGAAAAGCGGCGTTTAGGTGCTCGCATCAGTCCATTGTATACATATCCACTCATTTAGGAACCACCCGTATTTGTTTGAACTTGTTGTGATCCGCAACCGATTCGATGACAATGCACTAATCTGTGAGATCAGCGCTTTCCTCATTTGTTATGCTACCGGGAACACCAGATAAACATCTGTAGCTTGAATAAATTAAAATATAATGCCTCATTTCCTTTTTGTATGACTTAGCAGAAGGATGGAGAAAGGATGGTCACCAGAAATCTTATGACCACAAAGGACTGTTGTAACGACTATCCTACACGATCTAGTTGAAGTCTTGCTTTCTTGTGATTCCAGTCCTCTGAGGGATAACAAACACATTAACGTCTTGTACATTGTTTTTCAATTTCCCTAAGTTGTTGATAACACATTTGATGGGGGATAAAGGAAGGTAAAGGGTGATTCGTATCACCTTTAGTCAAAAGAGCTACGTCATCCTTAGGAGGACCATAAGATTAGAAAAAACAGTTTTCAACGGCAAGAGGTCACAGTTCAAGGACCACAAGTCTTCTAAACTCAAATGAGTGATATTAATATTTTCCGTGCGGCAGTGTAGAAATGACGGCTTTGAAACCGAAGGTAATTTCGTCACCGTGAGCTGTTATGTCGCTGAAAATTGTAGAAGCTGTGAGCCAGCCTGACGTCATCGATATCCTTGGAGCAGATATAACATTCCACTAAATGCTTAACACTGAAAGTGTAATATACGAGACTGCTTTTTGACACTGATGTACAGTAAGAATAGGCTGGAAAGTTAGAAGCTGGTATTATTTATATGTGGCTAAACGTGGGTTCTCACAGTTTGTTTTCTTTCGTTTATTGTCCCAAAAAGCATAGCACGTTGCATATTTTCGGAACACTTGAGAAGCGGTAATTAGAACTATGCGTTACCTCTTTTGAATGTAGTGGATTACCTTGTATTACTGTCTACTGCGATGGCAAAGTGCTGCATTTCGGGAGAAAAGTTCGTCAACTTTGTATTCAGCCCGTGTATTGGCTTGCTTGTGAGCCCTGATGTTGATGAGCTGTGCCTCAGAGATAACTTAACATTTGAGGAGCTGTTGAAACCTTTCAGTCAGTTGTCCAGAGATGGTTTGTCCACTACTTTCGCATAACCTGCAAATCTCAGTAACGTTTAGAGATAGTGGAAACGTTGTTCACACCGTAAGAAATCTACAACTTAAGTTCTTCGATGCGACTGCTAGTCCAATCCCTAGACGTCTTACACAAAATTGGCTCCGATATTTCGTAAATGTTTGTTCTGCAGATTACACTATACGCTCTAAAAGGATTTATGATGGGAGTCGATCGGTGATAGTCCCAAGTAAGATGGTGTTTCCTCCTTTGCGTTTTGATGTTTGTAATCTTAAGCTTTCTATGTGCTTTTTTTAAAATTCATTTCAAATGTGATATTTTAGCCGTAGATGTTAAGCAGTTGAATACTTTATGGATATTCCATCTGATTGCTGGTAAACGTAGTATTTCCACTTTCTCGTGGTCAGTCAACTTTTAGATTTTTCTAGTGACTATTCGGAATTCACTCACTGGTACCGATCACTTTTGGAGTCAGTGTATGGATGTGGTGACCTTTAAGTTTTGATGCAATATGTATTGTTTTCAAACTGCAAACAACAAATAAAAGAGTATATCTATTCTTTCTTCGGACTGTTTTTGGATGCAGTAGGTTATCACTATTTTCCCCTGGTCTCGCTCCTTAAGATGTGACTAATCAAAGTTTATTAACCGAGACAGTTATCACTTCCGTGATGTAGTCACAAAAGATCCAAGAATCTCACGCTTTTATGAGTATCAAAGCGGTATAGACGTTTACCTACTTGAAAGACATCCCCGTTGCTCTTTCTAAAATCCCTTGGTTCTGTACTTTAAAAGTATGAGGTGACAAAAATCTCTTTGGCGTTTTGTAGTCTGACATCAATACATCGTTCCAAGTCAGGAGAAAAATTTTGGGGTTCCACTTTTCTCTTTTGATGAAATTTACGAGGTAAGTATGCGAGTTCGCTCGTAACAGACGTTAGGTACTTACTGGGACATATCAGGTTCCTTCACAATTGGAAATCGCAGTTGTTTTCATCTTATCCAACAATGATTGGCTAACATGAAACGACGGAAAATCGCATCAAAAGGACGTGTTGAGTGTGATTCCGTCTGGTGGATGTAATATTCCAATATTCAACATCAATAGGGCGAGCTTAAGAAACATGGCTTTTAATCTCTCATGTCTAGTTCTTTGGGCTTGGTTCTTGTCATTCGGTTTGTTCTTGCAGTGGGGAAAGAAGTCGCTTGTGCTTTCCTGGGTTTAGCTCCGGCTAAATGAATGTTTTTGTGGCTTGGTAATTGTAATTTGTAGACTGAAATGGCTAGGGAGCTACGGGTTACTGGGAAGACTAGGGGTATTTCATGACTCTTATCCGTATAGGTGCCCAAATTTTCCGGAAATGTTCAAGCCCCCGCACTGCAAACGCTAACATATTGATGAGTTTAGAATAATAGATTTCTCATTTGGTAAAATGAAGACGGAATATAAGTATCTGTGGTCAGCTTCAATCCAGATGACTTAAATTATCTAACCACTGACTTCTGGTAACGTATTAATTATTAGGAGTCGATGGAGATACATTTATCCTCAGTTGTTACTAGTAGTTGGATATTATAACTCGATTATTCCATCTCTTCTATGTGCGTTTAGCAGTTGACTTTCAATCATATGGGTCACGGATTCGAACACCGCTCCACCTTGCTAGATATAGGCAACCTGGTGACATTACAAGCCTTCACGCAATAGGTGTAGCTCATTACTACTGCACAAATGTACAAGGTTGATAAATGGATTTGAGTCTGTCCCATTCTGATGGAACCACCACAGAAACAAGTGACTAACAGCATTTCATCGAGGCTCGTCCACAAACTGATAAGTTCATCTGTTCTCTAAAATATGTCATTTAATCCCATTAGGTACCAATAGTGCTGTGAATACATCAACAGTGTTTCCAGTATGCACCTTAAAGTGATACATTTGTGCAACATAAATATTGCATCAGCAGCAGGAAGTTTTTTCGCTAAGCGTTCCGCTCCTCGCCGCTGAAGGAACAATTCACTGCCTTTGAGATTCTCTTATCACTGTCTTGAAACATTATGTTACAGGTGCGGGCATTCATAAACAATTTATACTCGTTAATATGTTCCCAAACTTTATGTAATAATATTTGCCTTTTAAGGTACACAACCAGTATGTGTGTCATTTACTTTCCATTTTCACCGTTTTATCTCATGTGCATCTAATTAAATTGAAAATTCCAACAACCATTGGTGTTGCTCTGCTGGGTTTTCATAGCCAACTAGATTCACTGTAAATTTGTATGATCTTGTTATGGTAGCCTGTGATCTAGCTACTTGTTAGTATTGTCAGCACCTTGCCATCTTCAAACTAAACGTTCAATAATCTTCATCTCACTCTCTTAGGTTACTTTTGTTCGTGCATTTTCTCCGTCTCATGTATATAGTTTAGAAATGTTTTAAAATAGTATATTGATGCTAAAAGCTTTTGACTCATCCATCGAATTGAAGCTGACTAATACCAGATGAAATAAACTTGTAGTCAAAATATTCACAACAAGTGAGTTCCATTGGGGGATTGTCTGGGCTAGCATTTGGAAACATTGTCGATTTAACAATTATCTTTTTTGCTTCCTTGGATTTTTTTACGAACTTAATGTTAAAATGTAATCACTGGGTTTCTAGTAATACCTGCTCTTCGCATCACCAGTAGAGAAGTCAACAAGATCTTATGTAGAGCTTGTGAACGTGTGTTTTGACCCTTTTAAGGTATCGATTAAATGCGTACATGAGCAGCACAGAAGTGACTATTAAATGAGATAAAAAAGGGCTCATATCCTGGTTCTTGATTCTTTCGATTCAACTGCTGAATGTTTATATTTGTTGAACCTTCAGCCATCAACATCGAAGGTTTTGAATTTTTCTTGGTAGAAAACGGTCATTATACTGGGGGCAGTTGAAGTATCTGAGGGTAGAAAAAAGAGATTGTTTATCTGAATATTGGTATCCGGAGGATGATAGCTACATTACTAACTGTTATCTCCGGATTCAGGAGATGTAGTTTTTTAACAGGTGTAATTCTTGATCCTGCAGATACAACGATGATCGAACACACAGAGTCTCCCCATATCCTCAGCTCGGAGAGGTCACGTTTCACTGGTATAGAGCGTTGTAAACCCGATCTTCTACGGTCAGATTAACGTCGCGACGGCGCCGAAGGTAGCCTAGGTTGTTTTTTATTCTCAACTTCAGAAATTTATGCAGGTGTTGTATTTTGGAGCTGAGTTTAACTGGAAATCACTGTATTAAGAGCTAAGATGAATTCACTTGCAGTTTATTACGAATACTTTTACTTAGGTTTTTAGATAGTTCTAAACGTTTCTTTCGACAAAAGGTCAGTGTCGCCACATTAATTAACCACCAATTGAGAGACTTTAGTTTCGAATCTCCTTCACGAGGTGGTTCATCACACCGAAGTGGTCATTATCTCTGTTTTCGTCCTGTAGCTGAATTTAATTAATCATTGTAACCAAGATGGATCAAATAGGTAAGGGTAGTGGCAGCGGCGGTTATCAGTTCCTAAATTTTCGTTCCTTTTAGTATAGGACTTACAAAAATGTATCACTTTAAACGACTGGGATCGCAAGCTGGGGGTTAACATGTGAATTGGCATGTATGACGCATTTCCAAGCTTCTCAATCATTATAGGTCCACATAATCAGTTGAAACACTGCAGCCCAAGATACTGGCCACCTAATCATAAAATGGTTTAAGTACTTCTTCCAAGATACGAGCAATGTCTGTAATTCATTGTTTTCGGTATTTGAAGCCTTTTGAAGCTTTCACCGTGAACTACCATGCATGCTAAGCGCTCTGCGGAACACAGTGTGAGCCTATGCCATACACTTATCTTTTGACATACAGTCGACATTTCTTCCTATCCGTAGATGGCACAGTTGGAAAATGCCAAAAGATCCTGGCATTTAATTTGCTGATAAGCATACGATGCTGAACAAACCATTGTCTACCAGAAAGGGATGTGTATACTTTCGATTGTACAGCCTCTTGAGTGAAATCGGTCAGAGAGTGCCATCGTCGAATAAATTGCTTTGTTTTTCAAGTTTGTTTTTGGTTCGTATATTTTACTTTTGCATATCACTTTTCTTGCAGTATTATCAATGTAAAAAAATATGTAAATGAAGTTATTAGGTAATTCAACTTGTAACGTTAATGTGCAAACTATGTTTTCCTCTTTCGATCGCACTTTCTGTTGATACCTTTTGAATGCTTAGAAGTTGTATTGAATAGTAAACAATAATTTTGCTACATATCTGCCTTTCATATATGAGCATAAATTTGTCCTTTCAACACTACAACTATACTGTTGACACTAGTTAACTGGTTCTGGATCGCTCGTCAGCTATTGACCAACATTTAAATTTTTGTTATTAGTCGATACTATATCTTACTTAAGTCTGAAGTGATTTGACCTTGTTCTCATTAGTCGCATTCATATTTCTTAGAGGTAAATGAATTTACAACGACTCTTAGTAGTTTTGTGTAGAATATAATATCGATTAAATTTTTAGAAATGGTAATTCATTTCCACTGTGAAGTGTTACGGACGCACACTTTTTTGAATGTTTGGAGGGGTGGGGGGTTAGAAAACTTGAAAATAATCTGTCATATTGGTGGTAATCTTAAATATCTGAATGGATGTTTTGTAGTTAAAAGCTCACGAAAAGTTCGAAACATAGTCTTTTATGCTTCCAAAGACTATCGGAAGGCCAGACTAAAGTCCTAAAATTCAAGCATGTGTTGATACTTGTAATTTCCCGTTGTTATACTGCATCGAATTGCTTGGCCTCTGTTGACAGGTGGCAAATGGGCTCCTAAGCGGATGTGCCGATACTACCTGCATGTTAACTATGTTTTAGATTACTTGGTGGTTGCATTGGAATCTGGGACGTACGTTTCGTCCTATTTGGGACTCTTCAATTAGATTTACTTCCACCCCAGCAAGTGATAGTGTTCCCGCTAAGACTCGAACCCAGCACCCATCGCTTTGAACTCCAGAGCGTTATCCACTAGGTCACTGAGGCTCTCATGTCCTGAATTCCAATGATGGGCACCAAATAAATTCTAAAGGCGTTCTTCAACAAAATAGTTAGACACGTTGCTTGTGATATATTTTCACAGCAGTTAACGTAATTAATGTGCTATTTAATCACTAGTTAGTATTCAGTTAATCCTAGATGCGAATCAGTGACTTTGTCAATATTTATAGCTCTTCTGTCTGGTGTTATCACATGCTCACAATAGAATAAAACACGGTTGTGTAATAAACCCGCACAATATCTTAGCTGGAGTGGATTTACGTGGAAAAAAAGTTCGTGATCACCAAACCAAGACACTGAATCAGTTTATAAATTCGCTCAATTCTGCTGATAGCCATGTAAAAAAGTATAAACTGTCTGATTGGAGTCTTCAAAACTTTAGAAATCAGTGGTGAGAGATTAAGTATTATGTCTTAAAAACAATTATAGTAGCGAAAGATGTATCTACTGGTAATCATGAAATTTATGGATTTGTTATCAGGTCCTATCATCACTTTTCTTTACAGCTATATCGTTATCTTTTGCTTTAATGGTCGTGTACTTTCCTTTTTGCTGTTGCAAAGTCTAGCTACTTGAACTGCCGCAAATTCACATGAAGTTTTACACTGGCCTCCTTGTTTTTTATACACCAAGTCAATACGGCAGCAGCTAACAGCTGTATACTCATTTACTGAAATGTATTTTAAAGATTTCAGGAATTAATATTGACTAGCGCGCGCGCACACACACAAGTGCATTGGCTCAAGTTGCCACACTTCACAGTAGTACACAAAGAACAGGTTGATAGAGAAAAATGATATCCAAGAAGATAACGTAGTGAGAGAATAAACTTTCTGAAAATAAAACTAGTGCGAGTATTCTAGCCATTGAAGATGTCAAGGAGTGAATACATCTGCACCACTGCGACCGATTTTCAGTCACGTTACCAAGAGTCCTCAACCACTGATTCCTTTCGCCTCGGAGACTCTAACTAGACAGTCCACATCTCCCCACACTGCTCAGACCAACAGTCAGGAACTTCAAAAACGGGTACCACATGTTGATCTAATCAGCCTGAATCCTCTTCCAACCTAATCCAGCTCCCCCAGCATAGCACATCGAGGTAAGTGGGTAGCGCAGTAAATTTGTAAGCCATCTCAGTCGACGAAGCTTCACAACCTCATCAATCGGCTTGCCTGTCCTGCTTTTTACTCTTCGCCTGACTCCAACATTGCTCACATAGTGATTCCACCAAATGCGAGCACTGCTACAAAGACACATACGACCGAAACCCTGTAACCGCAATAACGTGCTGTAAACACGCATATATTCAACTTGAGTAACAGCCCAACTACTATAGACCCCTCTACTAGCTTGCAGTATATCATTCAGGTGCTGGAAGTTTGCTTAGTGAATTTGATACGTCAAGGTCACCATCACCGCTGTACAACATAAATTGATAAGTTATTGAAACCAAGCAATTCTTTTTAGCTTAATCCTGTATAACCAAAGTAATACTAATCAGATATTTATTGAGATTTTCACCAGTACAATCCTTTTTCAAGCCTGATTCCCATTTTGTTGCACACATAAAGCCACCATAAAAGTAAACTCGGTATCTTTCAAAATTGGTCACTGTGGTGATTTAAGAGGTCCGTATCTTCATATAACTCTTGAACATCCTATCGCCAAATATGTTTGTCCCTCTTATTCCTTTTCTTTTATGACTACTGGAATAATCATTGTCATTCCTGTATATTTCTCCTTATCGACTTCTCTCTTGATGTATGACAGGTTGCATCGATACATAATTACCCAAGATCCTATTATATCATTACCAGTTTATAGGACAAATCTGAGCGCTTGGGAGTTTTCCATACTGTCAGATAAGGGCCGTGTTGATACTGTGAATTTTTCAGATACCTTCAATCAGTGCAGCTACCTAAATAATCATTGGCTTAACACACTCAGTCACCTCTACTCTATTACTATACTTATTACCAATACAGATTTGTTTCACAGCACTGTTTCAATGTTTGAGGTGTAAAATGCAAGCTGTAATTGCTTCTGAGCTATTATAGAGTGTGAATACCAGTGTTTTCACTTTGCAGGACCAAGTATTTGTTTTGCTGCAGGCTGTTTAGTTGCTTGTTAGAGTCTTTGGAATCTTTCCTTCTAATTCAACCTGGTTGCTTCATTTGTGAAAACATCGTGTAGAATTTCCTATTCCGAGATGCTTTGTGCTAGTTTTTAATACTGAACGCTGTGAAAGCTTGGAATGAGACCACTTTTCTGAAACTCTCATCTTAAACCTCTGTGCCTTCGAATGGGTATGTGATGATTTGTGCTCAGTAGTATCCACAGTGCTTCCTGATGGGTTTCTTGAATTTTTTTCAAAAGAATATAAAACTGTAGAAAACTTTTCATGTTCACCGCAAACTGATGACGTAAACAACAATTTGAGTAGAATAGTATAACCTTACCATGTTTAGCTGGTTTTTATCACCTATTTAGAACCTACAGTAACTATAATATCAAAGCGTATAGAGTATTCCTGTACTTTAATCAAGCTAACAATGTAAAGAGTGTGGACCTGTGGCTCAGTGGTTTAGGGAGATGACTGTCAAGAAGAAGACTGACATCAAAGTAGATAGAGATGTATGAGAGAAGTTTATAAATGAAGGTTAGTTCTCACTTACTTTTATGACATGCTGATGTGGGAAAATATGTTTGGAAATTCCGATGCATTTGATAAATGGTAACTTGCTTGTAGCAACATCTCTAATAATTCTCATGGAAGTTCTCAGTACAGTTGTGGATATTACTAAAAATGCCAATGAAGGAAGATAACAAGTATAGTGTATCTGGTTGTCCTATTCTGCACTTATCCATACCAAGTTCCTATATCACCTTCTGGAAAAGCTGCATCAAAATATGCCGAATATGTTGGACTCCTTAGTTTGATAAAATTATTCAGCACTTATCAGTAAATTATCTGAAGCCAGTACCTTTCAGATATCCATGAAGATGATACTTTCATTATCTCTCCAGTTGATATAAAGTGAAACTGTTATGTGATTGACTTACAACTAGGATAACGAGGTGAACTTGTAATCTTGATGGTTCTGAATCCATCCAAAACAAGAACTTTTTATTTGTACTACTGAAGAATGATGTTGCAGAGTATGAGTTAACTGTGTAGTATTACTTAATTTCAAGCAGTTCCTTGATTAATATCAACAAGCAAGTGATGGAAATCACCTTCAAATTTCAACCTTATTTCTTACTTTACTTCCTTTATTATCATCATCTTCCTTTTTTTTACCCATTCAAGTAGAATATCCTAACGCAGTGATGCATATATTTGCTATCAGAGGGCCAACTTTCATTCAAAGGGGGAAAATATTCTTTTCATAAACATTCCATTTCAGGATTACTTTTCTTCTCTAAAAAAACTTATATTTCAGCATCTCTTCCATGGTTTGAAGCATGGCGATATCTATTCATCACAAATTTACGCTCACCATTTGAGCATGAGTTTATCAATCATAATTTAGCTTGTATATTTGTATTAACAACTGGCCATCCTGATCCAATTCGTGGTTTCACTGAATTAACTCAGAGTCAATCCAACCAACAGCATCATCAAAATCCTAGAAGTGGTTATCCATTTTGGTTCATCGAAAATGTACTTAAATTCTATGTTTTACTACATGATGGCTCATCAAATATTAGTCAGAGTTGGTAAGTTGACTTTTTTTAAAAACATTAAAAAAATATGTTGATATGACTTGAGTCAGTCATTGAACGATGATCAATAGGAACATGTTCTCACTTTAAATAGTGATCTATGTTTATTATCACGGTCTGAAACCTCTAAGCCTAACCTCCGCCTTCCCCCCCCCCCCACACACACACTAAATAGAATTCAGAACATCTAAATGACACCATGAATCTGGATGGTTGCATTCGTTAAAGATGATGACAAATGATTGGCATTACTATTATTGTTATTATTATGGTAAAGGGGTTGCGTTTAGATGTTTTCATCCTCATAGTGGCTCTGTGTAATCACTTTCATTTTTACTTCTTTTGTGAAAATTTGTGATTTATGTAAAGGTGACTTTAAAGATGAAAGCGCAAAACGTTTTCATCCAGTGGTTTCATAATTTTGGCTATTGAAGTAATACATGAGCCCATTTACGACCTGAATGTTCCGACGGTAACGTGTATGAGTCATTATGGAAACTCAAGTGTCTTGGTAACCGTCGTCTTTCTCTACTGGCAACCATTAAAGGGCATGGCAGTCATGACGCTAGTTATGTCTACCTGCTTGTACCAAGTCTTTGACATCTGGGCCACCTTGGCAACTACTGAAATAACCAACTAAGTATCTTAATTTCTTCTCGAAAGGCAGTTTTTGTATAAAATCAAAAAACTAATTAGTCATTTCAGTCTTTGTTAGGGTGGTCATCAAAGCCAAGAAATTTGTGGCGTTACGTATGCCGGTGGTTTCTGTTTTTCAATCAACATATGTAAGAAGTTACTATTCTACACTTGTTTTCGCATGGGAGCACATCCGCGGTTGTCCCAAAAATGGAAACTACACATATTTCCTGTCCCCTTGTGGTTCTTTAACTAAGCTCTAAAATCAATACCGAGGATTATTGTAGAGGCATGCACCATTGTAGTAGAGGTTAACGAAATCAAAATCCAGCTAAATATCCAAACTAAGTTGGGATTTGATGGTTTGAGAAAACCTGGGCAATTCGATAGATGTTGGATGGAGAATCCCTTCTTGACGCGGGTTTTGTGCTTTCTGGCACTTGTTAACAAGATGTATCTGAAACTTTGACTTGACGGAACTGATGTCCAGCCTGGGATCCGTATCCGCGCTACGCAATGTGGCAATCAGTGATGTTACCACTAAGCTTTCCGGTCAGGGTTACCCTCCAGTAATTAATCAGTGTTACATCTTTTGTCTTCGTACCCTCTCAACATAATTTAAAAAACCAGCATGTAAGAACTGTTGGGACGATTGGTATCTGCAACGGAATTTAGGCAGTTCGAACTCTCATAACAACAGTTACGTTACCATTATTCTATGCTCACATTTCTGGATGTGATATATCGTTGTGCAGCAGACATGACATAAAATCGGAGTAATGACAATCATCAGGTTTATTATTATCATTACTCGTTGGCTTGAGCATCCGACTTTTAACCAGCTAGTCAAGGGTTCCTCCACTCCACTCGACTTACTAAAGTTTGAACAGTCAAGAATTATCAGTAGCCGTCACACAGTAGGTATAGTTCATTGCTTGATGAACGAATCTGCAAGTGGTTATATAGCAGTGGTCCGATAACACCAAATCACCGGCGTCCTGAGTTATAAGCCTTCCCTATTATCTCAATATTTTTTCAATCTAAGCCTAACTTAGTAATTATCAAGATGAACTTAAACTTGTTCAGTCATGTAAAAGAGTATTCTATACGCTGGTTATGTTATTGCATATTCTTTCTAATCTCTTGACCTTAATTAACAAACATTTCACCCGTCACCAACCTGTTGATTACAGCAATGTATTAGCAATTAAATAGTATTCATCATTTGTGCATATAGAAGAAAATCGGAATGAACTCGACAAGTACATAGAAGTCCGTGGAGTAGACAGTGAGTCGTACCTATTGAAGGGGAACTAATTAATTTCACTATCTGGTTGTGAGTTTAGAACTAGTGACCTGCTGATTGGAAGTTGAGTGCATTGAATCAATGAGCAACAGCTCCACTTTAAAGTTCTCGCAAGTATTCACTAAGTTATTAAAATTCATATCACCGAACAACTCAATCTTGAATGCATTACTACTAGTATCAATATTACTGGATGATAATTAGTAGTTAGAAAAAATTCACGTCAACAAATGGAATGTTCTATTAACTAGATCGAAACGGTCTAAATAGTGTAGATTAGCAGCCCTACTTGTTTACCGCCAATCTTATGAGCAATGCATTAGCAGAGATTCTGTTAAGATGTATTCATTCATTCCTTATCTTCATCTTGATCGTCATTTACTTTAATCCTTTTTCTTTTCATCCTCTGTTTGTCTACAACATTTGATCCGACCATCTCGATTTTTTGGCTTTCGTCTTGTTGCCGTAACATCTTGATTTACTGGTGTAAGGTATGGTGAATGGGACCGTTATGCAGTAAATTCGGGTCGTATATTAATAATACCTAACTGGCTAAGAGATACATTTCAGAGAGTTGAGCTTTTTCCTTCCCATTTAACTTATCTGATCTATACGGATTGATTGTATCAGGTGTGTTGCGTAGACAATTGTCACTCCGCACCGTTCACTGCAACTTTTCCCTTATCACCATAGGTTGTTCATACCGCATCAGCTTATTTTGGCAATTTTCAGTGACTAATTTCTCCGTATTCAGTAGTATGATTAATCCCCCAAAATAATTTTCTTGAAGGATTTTGAGTTAAATTTACAGAAAGCTTAAAAAGTGGTGGTTTTTGAACTCAAAGTCTCACGGCCTTCAGTCCAGTTATCTACTGAAATAGCTACAAGTATTTATTATTTGTCTACCAACGCCCATTAAAGATTTTCTTGAATTGATAAAGTACCGTGTCTATAATTTCGAGGTTACTTTTTCGAATCTTGCTGCGACCCAGTTTTTATGCCAACAAAGAATATTGTCATATTATCTGAAATTGTCGTAAATGACAATGGCCTACAGGTGTTCGCCCACCGTTACCGACCATAGCATAGACCGTGTCTATGCCCATCTACAAATGAGAGTAGTTAGTGCCAATTACACATAACATCTAAACAACAGACTTTCTGTTGGTGAAAATAAAGCAGTTTACACTTAATCTAGTTCGGTGGTTACAATGAATAATGAAGCACTAAATGAGACAAAAAATTTCCTATTCATCTCATATATTTGTTGAAATGCGCAGGATAACTAATCGTTATTAGGAAGCCTCCTACTACACAGAATCCCATTACTGAGCAAAGGAACGAATGGACGTAGAACTTGACACAAAAGTAAATTATTTCTAGATGCCTCAATTCACAACACTGTGTGAAGTGGAAATGGATAGGATAGGTATGAATGATATTGAAGTCAACAAAGTCTGTACCACAAAGTCAGCAAATTAGAAGTCCTACGTAGATTTGTAGGTAAACACTCTAGGTAAGTCGGTTGATGACGTTGTGAATCTTCATCCACTCAAATGACTAGAATATATGTTGTTTTAGTCAAAGCAGGTTAAGACTGGAAAGAGGTTAGAGGTGACCAGACTAATATTTGACATTAGTACATCAAGTCCTTGACTGTTGGTCTGAACTACAATAGGGAAATGTAAACTGTCAGGTTGGAGTCTGCATGACAGCTGAAGTCGATCTTATTCACGTACATGCATCTTACACAGTATCTCCAGTTTGAACATCACATCCTACTTCGTAATTGTTTTACACCATCTTTATCTTTTCTCATGACTCTCTACGACTTTTGATTTCACTTTTTCCCCTTTATTTTTCTGTCTGTCATATGTTGCCTTGTACATCAATGTGCTGATGCAAGATATGGCAACTTTGACTGTTACGTTGTAATACCCAACACCATGTTGACATTGAGTATATTCATCTTTCTTTTGTCAATTTTTCTTCGTTCTAAAATTTTTTGTTTAGTGTTGATGAAGTATTTAGTCAAGTTAAAACAACCTTTGGCGCAAGTAATTGTCACCTGCTAACTATCTTCACTACGTCAGAGAATAACAAGCTGTCATCAGGCGGTAATAATAATAGTAGTAATAACAATACAACTCTATCAAATCATTTAGTGAACAGCCGAATCAATGGGATATCAAACCAGATAAACAACACCTTTCAACCAAGCAACGAACCACAATCTGATCCATGGTTACATCACTTACTACCGCACGGTTATAGACTTCAACTGGATCAGAAGTTATTATCAAGTAATCATGACGAAGATGTAATGAGGTTAGAGACGACAACACTATCATCTAAAAATCAATCGCTGAGTAATAGCATTGGTTTGAACAATGATCCTTTGAAAACTATGAATGAAACAGGAGAAGGGGGTGAAGTCGAAAGCACTCGAATATTTGGTAAGTAACTTTATTGTTTACAAAGGAAGCCCTGATTTCTAGTGTAATCCGTTAGGTTATCGACTGACTGGATCAATAGAAGTTTTATTAAAATGGTCTCAGAGACACAAAATTGATGTACAACCTCGTACACAGGTGCATAGGCTCAAGTTGCCACACTTCATAGTAGTATACAAAGAACAGAAGGATAGAATAAGTGATATCAAAGTAGAAAAGGTTGTGTAATAGAATAAGCAGTCTGAAGATAAAGGTTCATGGGAATATTCAAGGTATAGAAGATATCAAGGAGTGAATACATCAGCGTCACTTTGACCGATTTTCAGCTATGTAACCAAGAGTCCTCAACCACTGATTTTCTTTGTCTTGCAGACCCTAACTAGGCAGTCTACATCTCCCCACACTGCTCAGACCAACAGTCAGGGACTGTATTGACTGATGCCACGGGTATAGTTTTGGTGTTATTGCTTGTATTATACCGTCATTGGCTGAACCGAATTGATCGGTCTCTATTAGCATATGGGCTTATCGGTCCCGGGCTCGAGTCCCGGTGGGAACAACACTCACTAAGAGGCAGTGTAATCTAACTGACGAGTCCCAAATAGGACGAAGCGCATGTCTTATATTCTTTTGCTGACCACTATTCATCAATAATATATATGAATAAAAACGCAATATCGAGGCATCTGCACAGAAGCCCATATGCCAATAGAGACCGATCAATTCAGTCCAGTCAACGACGGTATAACACAAGCAATAACACTATTCTTTTATATAGCCTAAGTCACTAGTTAGTGATTTTTATGGTCGATGAATGAGGCTGGACCTCATCATTCTTCATATAGGAGTAAAACTTGGACACTGATAGATTGTAATTCCATTTTAGTCTGCTTATTAGAATCGTCATACAGTTACACAGCATTATTTACTCTATAACGTTTCGAACATAGTTTATTGTTCATATCCATATCATTCCTCTTCTACCCAGCTATCCAGCTCTTTTTCGGTATCATATGACAAGGTAACTGATGGCTAGGTATGTATAAGATGTCCTTACAGGTGGTAATCTTGTTAAATAACTTCCACCTGTAATGGGAAATCTTATCTTAATAGTTACTTGGTAGTTCTACCATGTATTAGTCGCGTTCGTTGGGGTCCAGTCAGTAAGCTAAGTGGATAGTCAGGCGACGAATGGTTGAACAACATGAAGTTCGTTGCTATCCACTGACCGACAGGTTCCCTCGACTTGTCTTTTAGAAGAAACTACATATGGGCCACACAACTCAGGAGTTATATCTCTGACAAAGGCTTTGTGTAGATTCAGTTTCAGTCAGTTAGGTGTTATCGTTCCATTTGAGCAACATAATCCGCTGTTTCAGTTGGTAGAGTTTTAGACAAAAAAGATGGACCAACTAGATGGTGTGGTGGATAAATGAGACAAACTCAACTATTTCCTTTCTCAACGTGCTATCCCAGTTGAAGACATCGTACGATAAATTTGTAATCAGTTTAACACAATGACAGTATTCCCTGAAGTCTCTCTGATTATAGCTTTGGACTGTTTTAGGAAATGTGGACAGTTAAACAGTGCATGTCAAACGACATTACTACTCCTCTATTCACATGTACCCATTTGTCACTTGAGGTTAACGGCGTTACCATTGGCAGTATGAGTAGCCGTTGACGCTTGTTAGCTAAAAAATATGAAAGATGCTATTACGCAACACAAGAATATTTTCATGTGGTCGCAATTCCAAAACAACTTCCCATATCAGAATATAAAATCGACTGGAATTAGAAGCCATTTATGTCAATTTTGGAGATAATAGAGTGAATGTATATGCTGTATCATGTTTGACTTTAAGCTGACATTAAGTGGTATCGGCTTTTGACTTCTGTCAGGCAACTTACACTTATGGAAGAATCTGACTGATATATACGGACTTTATGAATTGGTGTCACGTCCTATTCTGACCTCTGTTAACTTCATACCCATCTATTCCTGTTACAGGTAACATTGCATGTTTTGTTAGACTGTAGCTCATTTTGTCTGACGTGTGTCCAAAACGTTTCATCCGGTAAGTACTGTGAAGATACATTCCATGGAAAACCCTGAGTAACCTCACCAATTTTTCCTTCTATCTTTTCATGCCCTGATCACATCCATTTTAGTTTGACACTTATGTTATTGCTTGTTATATTATTGCCTCTCTATATTTAGGTAGAAGTAAAACCTCACTTTACGATACATCACATTCACAGTCTGAAAATGTTGCCTCTCAATCATGCACATTTCTGCCTCCACGTTATTTTCAACCACATGGACAACACTTAACACAGGCTGATCGAGATCGGATACGTATGTTTGTTTATGATTTCAGTGTACGAGCTCTCCTCCCATGGGTGGAAAAAACAATGCGTAGTCTTAATGATCAGGTGAGTCTCTTTTCTCTCCATTGTTTTTTAAAATCACAGTTTTATCTTTCCCGCTATTGGTCCGAAGAACTAAATTAATTCTTACATGAACGCGTCGATATTGCGTCCGATTCATTTTGGTTTACGGCTTGTTAAGAAAGTTCCGTATTGATTCCAATTTCTCTCATGAATCTTGATGCACGATTGTCAAGTATTAAAAAGACCAAGTTATAGTTAGGCTATCGAATTATAGTTGAGTAATCGGATATTTTCCAACTTGGACTTCAAACCAACGGTGGACACAGATAGATCACGTTGCTGTGAGCCATCGTTGGAGAGGATCGGTGGACTATTTCCACCCTTTCCGCAATACTAGTTTGAACTCCGATGACGCACTAGTGCGGGCTCGTGTATGTCTGCCTCTTGCTGGTCACAGGAAACAGGTGATAGTAAAGCCTGTCTATGCTCGATTGGAAGATGAAGATACCAAGTAAGCATTTAGAGGAGAGGTTAGCTAAGTATTTATTTGAACGTGACAGCAATGCCCATCTTGAGGAAACCCTGCGTGATATTAAGTCTGCTGTAGAAACAGTGGTGAAGACAATTGTTAACCTACATCCGTATGTTAGCAAATATTATTGAATTTCGGCGATGTCATCCGAACTGATTGATGCGAGAAGACAGATTCCAGTTGGTTGGCTCTAACCACTATGAAGAGCGAAAGTAAATTCAACGTAAGTTGACCAAAAGTCTTCGCAATGATTGCGAGCAGTGGTGGGTACTGAAAGCAAGAGAAATGGAGAAGGCATCAGCACTGTGTAACACCCAGCAACTATTTAGGCTTATTAAGGCTACCGGCAAGAAGAAGACGATGTTAAGTGAAGCCATCACCAAAAAGGATGGGATGCTGATAACTTCCCAGGACAGGTGGCTAGAAGGTTAGGCAAAACACTATAAAATACAGTTCAGCTAGCCCGCAGCTACGCCGCACTCGCCTAACATGTACATGAATGGGATGTATATATCGGCCATCCAACTGTTTGAAGTTGAGAAAGCTGTATCAAATCTGAAATGATACAGAGCAGCTGAATCTAACGGTTTGCCATCCTAAGTTTTCAAGGATGGAGTTTGGAAATCGCTTCTTATGGTGACGGAAGGAATTAGAGATAGTGCCATCAGTTCAGTGTACTTCACGAATCATTCCAGTCTACAAGACAGGAAGGAGGAATCAGTTTAAATAATATAGCGTCCAAGACCCTTGGGTCTATTAGTCATGTGCCACCTTACTGGAGCTCGAGAGTACGAGACAGGCTTCAGAACTTTACAAGGGTGTGCCGATCAGATTATCACCCTTCGATTTCTACATTATAAATTTGTCATTTACATATCGGGCCAATATACTTTAAGGGTGGTTTGGAATATTCCTAATTCCATCTGCTCTCAACTGTCCATAAATATCCGTTACAATTGGCAATATTGGAGATCCCATTGGTACTCCTTTTGTTTGTTGATATATTTTTGTTGAAATATGAAAACCATGGAATTTAGATACAATGATATCCTTAGCTTGATTTCTCCCTTCGAAACTTTAGTTCTGTTACTGAGTTCATGGTCATGAGAAAGCTACAAGTTTTCGACTTCAGTTAACGTCGTAACACTTCTCTCTCTCTCTCTCTCTCTCTCTCTCTCTCTCTCTATATATATATATATATATATATATATATATATATATATATATATATATATATATATATATCAAATATAAGCAAAATATATGAAACCGACTCATGACTTTACTGGCTACTGTTCTTTGGCATTTATAGAAGGTTAGGCTTCTTGACGGGGGATTTTTAAGACATTCGATCTTAAAATTTTTAATATGGTACAGAATTGATCACAACCTATCAGATATGTCAGTTGTTAAATTGAAAGTGGATATTTATCACTTGAGTGACTGAAGTATATTAATCAACAAATCTAATGGAGAAATGTGTACGTGACAAAGCCATAATGTTAAACTTATTCTGAGTCTTAACTGATGCTGGATCAATCAGTGAGAACCACTGTTTCACAACCAAACGCTTTAGATTAAAGAATTCTACTTGAACCAAATGGAACTTAGTCAAGCAAGCTAGGAACTGTATGCTGTCTTAATTTTATTACTATCAAGAAATTCCATAAGTTGTTATCAAGATTTGTTCAACTTATTGGAGTTACTGAGTCTGATTAAAACTGAATAATGGAGGTAATACTGATCAGTACTTCTGAGTTCCAGTGTTAAATACTTCAATCAGTTAGGTAGGTTGGTTGACCAATCATATGGGAGACACTTTCATTTATCCAATCGAATTTAAAATATGTGGAAAAACACGTTAGGCGCTCTTTTTTTTTGGGGGGGGTTGAGAGGGTGGGTGGGTTGAAGTCTACACGCTTCACTTGTAAACTTGGAATGAAATTAATTGTGAGTAGCTTTTTCGCTGATGTTTTGTCAGTTTGGTTGGGCCTATCTTCGTACAACTTTCTACACATTTTGGTAATGTTTTTTCCCTGTCTCTTGACCACCTTGTGAAATCTATGGAGTAGACAATGAGCCACAGCTGTTGTGTGAGACGTAGTGATACTAATAACCTGGCCACCGTAACCTCAGTAGGTCAGTTGGGGCTAGATCCCATGACTCGTTGGCTGATAGTCATCTCCCTAAACCACTGAGCCACTTAGAAATAGTGATTTGGACGGTTACACAGTATTTCCAGATTCCATGTCTATATTGACTAACAGAGTGGGTGACTGACTACGTTTCAAACCATGTCATCGGCTTTTTTTCTGAAAGCAACTTGATCCATTTATTAAACTTCATATTAAACCGAAGGATGAGAGAACAAATGGAATAATTGAGATAATAGGGGATTAAAATTAAGAAAGATGAGGATAAAACGGGAAGAGCTACATAGTTGAACCTAATCTAAGTGCTAAGACAAAGTCTACCACAATAGGTGTAGTGTAAAAACGAATTGTTTTTTTACGCATAAAAAGGTGGCTTCAATTTGTGATATAGTTATCACTTTCGCAAATACTTCAGTATACATTCCTGTCTCTTTCCGTATAAAACTTTGAAAGCTATTTGAATATTAATTTTGTGACCCGTTTCTGTGATATGTTTAGCTGTAGATGAAGATGGTTGTCGCCCACCTGGTCTTTTCAGTGTTTCCATCAATTTTTAAACTTTTGCCAAATATTTTTACATTTATTTGAACATAAGCAACAAAAAAATTGATGACCAATTTACAAATGATTGGTAGATTACACGGTCCACATTGACATTTCTCACAGTTGAGTAGTTTCTCAACTGCCCAACTGTGGTGTCAACAAGGTTCCCTCTGGGAACCACTCAGGCGGGGTCACGAGGTATGATCTCTGACACAGTGTCATGAACTAGCGAAAAGGTACTACTGCTACCACTGAACAAATTGTGTACTAGTATAAACACAAAAAAATTCAAAGTACAATTCATAATTTGTAAATCTTGTTCTTTTTTTTTTAAAATTAATTTGCAGATTGCACATCGAATGCGTCTTTCACGTTCATTTTTCAGTGCAACAAAAAAGTTTTTCACTCAGGCAGTTGGTGGTACTGCTGTTGTAAATAACACTCCTAGCAGCGGTAATAACGCATTTTCTACCAGTGGTACTTTGTCTTCTCTGACAACTTCAAAGATTTATTCCACTCTTTCACCAATTGATGTATTAAGTCAGTCTAAAGATCAATTTATTGCAAATGGTCCTAAAACAGATTTATCTTCACCGACTGACAGTACTACTATTACTGCTACTTCAGTACTGACTCATCAAACTACATCGCATACAACAACACAGATCAATAATAGTTCAATGGTTGTTTATAGTTCTGATTCACCAGAATCACAAATGCGTCGTCTAGCTGATCTCGCCTTCTTATTTCAACAATATGAAGTTGCTTATCAAACATATAATGTGTTGAAACGTGATTTCCAAAATGATTCAGCTTGGCTGCATTACGCTGGAGCTCAGGTAATTTGTGTTGCATATTTACTGTTGTATATATTGGCATATGTAGCAGATGGTGAATTGATTTGCATAGTATTCTAATGGCGGTAGCGATTAGAGCTATAGGACATGGCATCTAAAGAGGGACGTCTTCAGCTTCTTGACTGCTTGATTAAAGGGAGTTAAATACAATGACTGATGAAACAGTTTGTAACCAGTTTCAATTACTACTGATGCTTCCATTTCTCACTCATCTTGAGAAGAACTTGCAAATGCTTATAACGTATCCCCCTAGTATTTCTTAGATTTTTATTGTAAACATTTCCTTACCATAATCATATTTAATGCATTTCATTAGTTATCTTTCATTGTGGTGGTTTTCCCACTCAGAATCCATGTTCTTGTACTCATTGGCGACTAGCTTCAAGAGGTGATTCCCGAAGTTTTAGTGAGAAGTAGTCACCAAACAACCCGAACACGAGGACAGATACTCAACGACATTATTGGGTGAATTTGGGCTAAATCGTGAAATGACAGAAGTAGGAAATATGGAACATTAGACTCCAACCCAGTGGCTCAATGATATTGTACTGGCCACGTAACCTGAAGGTCTTATGTTCGATCCCTGGTGGGGTCATGGATGCTCACTGCTGAGGAGTCCCATACTGGGACGAAACGGCTGCACAGTGCTCCCAGGTTTCCAATATTTCTCTAATTGATTTCAGTTCATTATGAATACCAACCTGTATTCTTAGCTTCATTAATAACTCAATAACCACTGAAACTGAATTCGAGATCTGGTTGGTAGCTGTTAAAATAAAACACAATTCTTTCCACTCAGATGGTTATTAATTCTAGCTGGATGTTTTTGAGTATCTATCATTTAATTTCAGTAGTCATTCTATTTAAAAGTGGTTTTCGTCAGCAAAGAAGATCTATACATTTCTTTGTAGAATGTTTTATACTTCTCTTTAACTGTTTTGCGCACCTAATCGTTTACCCTACAGTTTGGCCTACCATCATATTGCAGTAAACTAATTACTACTGGGATGAATTAAGTAGCCTACTTCTTTTCTCTTAAATTCTTTTCTACATTTGTATTCACCTAATTTCAGTAATAATGTCTTGGAAATCACCATTATGTTTCATACTGTTACTCTACAAGGGCATATTTTTCTAGGAAAACTAGATAATATGAAACTTGTATTATCTTCTATGTTAGGGGTCAGTCGGCAGACAGTCCTTGACCTGACTTTCGTGGTTGTTGGCTCTCACTAGTAAGGTGTACCTGCGACCATGAAGAAATTAGTGTTCCGTCGGTGGTTCGAAACCGCATCAATCAGTGATGACAGCAGTCAGAGAAGTTACTATAGCTACTAAGGCGGTGATGTACCTCATGAAGTACTGGATTTGACACATCGATTAGTCGCTGAATAGTAACTACTTTGTGTTTTCTAGTCTGAGGTGCTGTTGATTATTTTGTAATATGTGCAGCAAGCTGAGAGACTCACTATTGTAGTGTGCTTTGATTGATGCTAGCTGTTTGGATCATTCGACCACATACCGCTTCTAGTGTTATGCCTAACCTTACCCTGCGTTTATTTTCTATCTTTTAGGAAATGTCTGCCTTAGCTGTTTATCTACAAGGCAGTACGAGCCAACGTCAATACCCATATCATCTTATGGACTCCGCAGTAACCACTTATCTCCAAGGTCACTTGTAAGTTTGGTTGATGAGTTCTTCAGTCCTCTAGTCTATTTGTAATCTGACGGAGGAGAGCAGCGAATATTTATGTGCATAATTTTTTTTATTCTACCGTTTATGATCAAGTTGTGGTCTCTGAATATGTCTATTAGTGTGTTTAGTTTGAAATCCTACCAAAAAAATTTCAGGTTTTCAAGAAAGAAAGCAACTGAAATGTATTTTTCGTAAATACTACTTAACTACTTGTTAGTAGGATAAATTTAAAAGTGCATTTTTACGCGCTCATGACTCTTACCAATCCTTAGGTTGAGGTTAATGTAGTGGTGAAATGCGTTGACCACTTCACTCACTTAAAAATTTGCATAAGTATGAAATATGGGGTTGCTGATGAAATCTAATCTTAGATGCAAGCGACCTGTTTGATGTTTGCCAACACACACCACTTTTCCTATATATATACATATATATATCAAGTTCCACGTTGAGTTGTCCGCCTTTTTCTGTCTGGATTCTTTGATGGAAACAAATTGGTTGCGTCTTTTGCTTCCTATGCCTTAAAAACAGTCTGACACTTTATGTAAATATGACAATGCACTCAATTATGAAAGAACTTGTATTATGCTCCCAGGTGAATTGTTACCTCCCTAGGGAGACAGTTTGTCACTTTTTGGCAAATTACTTTACAAAAATTATTTCTTATTTGTATGTGGTCGACTTGTTGTTAATAAATGAAACCTTATTGTGACAAAAATCATAATTATTATATATCATGCAGCGAGGATCTGTGCAGATAACAGACGTCCTAAACTAGAAGCAGTTGAGGATCCAACCTAATGACATCTGTTTCTTGTTGTTAATGCCCTTTTTAATGAGTGCTTCGCTGAATATCTTCAGTAAAACCTCTTGGGATAACTGTTAACATTTTTTCATCATATCAGCCCATGTAGGTATTCAGTGATGTACTAAACCACTGATCTATGCGTTCGCATAGCCAGTAATTATCGATTTTGTCCAAGATGTTACAAATGTGTACATAAATTGTGATCAGATAATGTTTTTCATATGAAGATAAATTATACAAGACGGGACTACTGAACGGTTTCAGAGATAATTTCCATCAGGTTATTGATCGACGATGAATAGATTTGTGTGGTTACTTTTCTTCTCTACTTTTTCTGAGGATTTATGGTTTTTATTTGGAAAGATAGTTTGACATAGAGTTATCTTTTTCTGTACGTTATTCAGCTAGGGAACGTTTGAGCACTCGGTTAGACAACATGTTAATCTCGTTTGAAACCTTTAAGATTCCACTAATTATCAGCCTATTAGAAAAATAAGGTTGTCTAGAATTGTGACTTGCTTCGAGGTGTAATTCCCGAAGTTTCAACGGAAAGTTTATGACAGGGGAAACCAACCAATTCGGATGTGAGGATCGTTACTCAACGATCACATTCTTTGGAGGTCGCGTTATATCATCAACTGATAGAAGTAGGAAATGTGAACCATTGGATACCAACCCAGTGGCCCAACGGTAACGCACTGGTCACGCGACCCGAAGGTCCTAGGTTCGACTCCTGTTGGGATCATGGGTGCGCATTGCTGAGGAGTCCCATACTAGGACGAAAAAGCTATCCAGTGGTCCTAGGCTCTAATTCGTCCTCCAACTGATGTCATTCTATGATGAATACCGACCTGAAGTCAATCAGCTAATTTCCACAAACCTCCAAATTAAATTGTGAGGACATTTATTTGTCGCTGTATCTAAGTGAGAAGTTGACGCAAATGGAAATTTTAATCTCTGAAACAGGATAAATGCACGCTAATCTTCTTACTGGATATACTGCACACTGACAGTCTACTGTTTACTAGTACTAAGACTACAAACAATAAATTGTCTCTGATAAATTACCCTGTAAGCAATAGGGAGTGATGAAAACTTGTTTAATGTGTTGAACATCTCAAATCTGACTATTTCTTTATATGTTGACTTCTTAACGTAATTGTAAGTAATTTTGACTAGTTTAATGTGTGTGTGTGCATTGTGTAACTGACCATTCTTTATTTTAGATCTCCAGAGCTTGCTTTACGATCAACTTTGTTGAACTTTGAAGCACTGTGCAGCAGAGGTCTGTACAATGAAGCTGCAATGGCAATAGTTCGACTAACATCAGACGTAAGTCATCCATTTCGACAGACGTACCTGTATGTTTTAATGTTTGCTGTTAAACATTCCCCTTTTTCAATAAAGGATTTTGTGGTGGTTAACTGGTTCGAACTAAATGCCAACATGTTCGTCACGAGATTTAATGGTCTTAGGTATCATCCATTGTGTGTGTGCACTGCTGTGGATTCAAACTAAAATGACATAGGTGTTCACTGTTTCTAGATTCCTATCTGTTCTTTATCCAGTACCAGTCTTTTTTAATTCCCGCTTTATTCACCATAAGCGTAAACAATTCCGAGTAAAGTATGCATATTCTAGTGGAAGACGCTGCAGATTTAGCACAAGTGTAAAAACTAATGTGTTTTTGCACCACTTACATCCATTGTTGTTAAGTTATCTCATGTCACCTTGCCAATCATCGGTGATAGTGGTGATTTATCCTATTGATATGGACTCAAATATCTGTTTATTGACAAATCAGAGTACAAAGAAGGTTAGTTAACGTGTTGTGAGTCTAAAAGTGATTAGTTTTGTCTGCAAGATCGAACCCGAAGGGTAGAACAAATGCCGGAAAACTGGAAACTCGAGGGGACAGGTAGTCAACATATACTGATTAAGCCGTCGACTATAGTAGAAACAACCCAACAACACAAAATTAGTTGCATACAGACTCTATTCAAAAGAAAAAAACATACTGCAAAATAACAAATTCATTCAGAAGCGAAGAAAATTACGTCATGTCTATCCTGAAGAACGTCTACTCACGAAACTTTATCACAAGGTACCAATCCTATTCATCATCAACTACAAAACCATCCACAGAAATCAACAAATGGATCATATATAAAGAACATTTCAAAGATCCCAACTGAGACCCCTTGGAATTGGTATGGCTCAAATCAACCAATTCCGTTCACACCATGTTATGCAAACCGAAGGACGCAATATCCAAAGAAGGCAAATCAGTTATCATTATTATCACCCATTTCAATGCACGTGGATAATTATGCATATGAATTCAATTTTGAAAATATAGAAATCTTGGACAGAGAAAACACAAAATATCAGTCAGTCAGCAACCAATAAATGTATAGACATAGACTCAATCTATTAAACACTAAGGAAAATGATAAACAACTACAAGGTCGGAGGTCAGGCAGAGGAACAGCCGACAAGAAAATCTATGCAGTCAATGACATAATAATAATCAAAGGAAACAACCAGTCACAAACTAGTTCGTCAGGGGAAGTTACTGAAACACTCACAGAGAGATGTTGACAGCTCACTTCATGTTTAGGAAGTTAATGGTGATGACAATGAAAGCTTCACGATTAAACCACCTAGCTCATTGAATACAACATAACCAAGATTATATCAAGATGTGAAGAAAACTAGTTAAGTGTTCCAAAATAGTAAACGTATCCTGCGATGTTGCCTTTCTACTGTCGGAGGAAGTATTTAATGTGTGAACTCTAACAGAGCAGATTCCACGAGTTTCAATGAATTTCATGTTGCATAGCTTCTTATAAGTGTGAAACCTGATCTGTATCACTTCAGTCAAGTATTTTCAAATACTCCTATGTGACATACCTCAAGTGGATGTCCATCAGACTCCTCAAGCATCCGTAGGTCAGAAAACCCAACATATATCCAGATTTTTTAGCCACTTCAAGAAAACGTGATCCATACTAGGCAGTCACGGGGTATCAGTCTCGCACACACCTTCAGAAGTAATGTAGCTGCTTATATTTATCAATTGTCTCTCTTACCTGCTTATTCATTCCTCGGATGCCCATCTCGAGTAGCACATTCTTCTGTGTACTGACCAGCTGTCTGTAGATTTTTGTCTAGCCTGTAGTTAGGTACGTTTTTGCAGAAGAGCGCATAGAGGGGTATGAGTTTAGTGATGACTAAGACAATTTCGAAGGGAGAAGAGGAAGAAAAAAACATGTAGCAACGGCTCAGCAAGTACATAGGATATAGTTACATCGAAAAACTGTAGAGCTCGACAGCGAAGAGATGAGGCAGTGTAGAAGTCGAAATTAAAAAGTGAATGGGTAAGGTTTCAAATGCGTTACACTTCTATTGGCTGAATAAACCACCATCACTGATTAGCGGTGTTTAAACACTGGACGCTAATCCAACTTTTTAACCGTCTGATTTAGACTATTGCCTTTAATGATGTTATTATCAAAACATCATTTAGATGCATTAAGCATTGAAATATTACATGTTGGGAATTTCATGCTGTATCAAACATACTGTTTGGAATAAAACCATTACTACTAGTATAACAATAACAATCTTGAGAAAAAAAACATCAAGAATACCTGTTCCGCCTTCATACCCTTTTGCACATGTGAACTTATTCGCTGACTGTACTGCGTTGAACGTGCTGAGTATTTTTCATTTGTTCATGTTGTTTTCATAAAGAATAAACCTATCATTCATATATCCACAGTAGGATGGAAATTTTCCGACCAACTGGTTAAAGTGATCTATTCTTTAGTTCATACATACCCAAACCCACAAACAAACATATGTAACCTCATCTGACCTCCAGTCACTTCGATTCTTTTCGGTGGAGCTGTGACTCATTTGTTTAAGGAGATGGCTTTCAACGAGTGAATAAGGGGTTCGAATATTACTCATCTTATCGAGGTGTGGACAAGCAGGTAGTATCGTTAGCCCTCACACAAGAAGTATAACTCATTGCCCACTGCATGAATTTCATTGCTTTTCTCACGAAGTTCGTTATTAGACTTAATGGAACTGTACACTTCAGTGAAGTTTCTCATGCTATTGTTGTTGTTGATATATATGTATTTCATTCTTGTACCTAAACAGTGTGGGTATATAATTGTGGGATGTGAGAAGGAATCTATTGAAAAGAATGCTCTCTGTTGATTAAGATATCTTTTCAGTCATAACAGGAATTCTTAAAGAGTTGAAATATTACTTCATTACAATTTAACCGATGTGGCCTGTCTCAGTTAATATTGATCAGTTGTCCAGTTATATATTGAAAGTGCTTCCTTTTTCCATATTCTTATCTGATGACTTGCTGTTTATTAGCCTTGACAGCTTGATCGACTAGTTGTATTTTCATTTCATGTTCAATATAAATTTTGTTTTAGTCGAAATTTATACATAGTCAATATTATGAAGATGTGAGTTTACTTTTGTGTATCGTTGACGCTAACCACTAGCATATTTTTCAAGTGTTTACCGACACATTGGAACTTTATCTAATATTTCATTGTCTGATGAAAAGTTTAAGAAATTTGCTTACCTCTTCAACTTTTTTCTCTTGATTTATATTAACAGTTGTGTATATGTTTTAATCTTCGCCATGGGAGTGGTTATTATATGCTTCATGTATATGCACTCCACCTTGTTTGTAAATTTCACGTTAGTAGATACCATAGGAAATGTTATTTTTAAATACACATAACAAATACCTGCACACCTTAGTCTACTATTTTCCTGGTGGGCTAGTCAGGAACTTAATGTATGGTTTAATATTCTTCTAGGTTAAATTAATGGTTTTACATTTATAGAAGGAATTGTTATTTCACAACTGCGTATACTCTAAAAAAAAAGCCTGAAGCTGAGGATCACTGATGTGTAGGCATTCGATTTTTTTACCGGTGAGTGATGACCACCGCGCTACCTACTTCGGTTATGGCAACCATGCAGTATCATAAGCTGTTACACAATAGGAGTGATTGTTAATTTACAAGTTACACTACCAAATAACAGCTGACTACCTCAACAATACATCCACACTACTACGATCTACGGGAAACTAGGACAACCAGGTTTGTTTTTGTGAATCGCTGGTTCGAACCCTGTTCCACCTACTGAGGTTTAAGCAGCCAGATAGTATCACTAGCCCTCACACAATAGGTGTGGCTCATTGTCTACTGCACGAATGTGCACAAGGTTGCTAAGTGTATTTGGATTCCATTCATCCTCATTAGTGCAAACCCAAAGTCCCATACATCTTCGAACCCGAACCGTTGAGTTCCACAATGAGCATCTTACTACTCAATCATTTGGTAGGATAGAATAGAATAGTACATATTTCCCTACTTCTTTAAATCTCGATATAGCATAGCTGTGATTTTATCTCACAAGTAAAGATCTATTGTTATATTCGACTTTCTGTTAACCCCATAGATCAGGAGTTTTTTGACTAGAATTTCACGAAATCTTAGTCGAAGCAAGTCACTGATGAATCCTTGTTTGTTATTTGCTTAAACGTTCGATCAAGTCCCCGTCACAAAAACCTCCCAGTTGAATAAATTTGGTTTTGTAGAGAAGGATGAAAACCACTTCGAAAAAACACATCAACCTGCATCAATAGTAACTGCGAGATTCAACCCAATTAAATGATGGATGCAAAAATCTAATCAATAGGATGTTTTTCTATCATCTTGGTATCCAATACTAGTGTCATGGTCGCCATAATTCAGCTAGTCTACCTGACTTCTTTCTGTTGAATTCATTTCTGATTGATCCTTTAGAGGAAGGGATGTGTTATTCCATTTCGACCTGTATATGCATGATATTAGTATTTTGCGATAACTTCTAGATGTTAGTGTTATAAGTAAGCTTGTGAGTGATGGTGGATGGGGGATCATTGAAGAATAATTCCTTGCGAATACAATCTGAATGAGTTTGTAGTCTTTAAGAGCGAAAGCTGATCAACGAGAGGTGATTGTTTGAATAAATGGGAATAATTAATCTCTCAGACAATAGTGGATGGTCTAGTCCTAAGTGCTAACAGAATTCTATCGACCATGCGACTAATATGGTCATCAAGATTGGGAAATTACCATCACAATACACTTTATTGTGATAGTAGGTGTTTGCAGGTGGTCGACTTCGATAGCTCCCGGTAGTAATACTGTCTGACTGAGACATTGGTTAACATGAGTTCACGTCTGTTTTGAAGGCATCACCTTTTGCAAGACAACGGATTTCAGTAGAAGATTTCTTGTAGCATTGTTCGTCACTAGTCAGTATCATAAAAAGTCATTGAAAGTCGAGGGACTCCATCGGGTGGCAGCATCTACTTCCAATATTTTTGTGTCTTTCTGTGCTCAATACGCTGTCGTTTAATTATTGATGAATCATGTTCCTTACTGTGCTTTTTTAATTCCTCTAACCGCCTATTCTGTGTGCATTTCTAATTCATTCACAATTGAACTTAATGAATTCCTATTAGTGATTCTCTGTAACCAGTGTTATTATAATCGTATATAAAGATTGCAATACGTCAGTAATATGTAACTGCGATTAGACTATCTGATGTAGCCTTGCTTTGATGATTGAATTCCCCAGGAAACCTAGCTAACACTAGGATTTCAACTGGTAACCTTCAAACTACTGGTCCTGAGTTTCACATCAACTCTATACAATAAAACCAGAACGTCAGCAAAACTTATCTCAGGTAGTTTAACAAGCAATCAATCAATCAATTATACGCTGTTTCTTGATATTTAACCGAATTTTGATTCTGAGAAGGCGACCATAGTTGGTCGATGAATGGACAGTTAGTGGTCTAGATAACAGTTCCCCCCCCCCTCCGAATGATTTGAATGAAATAAGACTTAATTAGCTAGCTGTTGGGTCTGTTAGTTTTGTTGATGGAATTCATGGCCGGTATTTCGTGATCTACTGATTCATATTCTGCTGTAAACTGAAATTTCACACTCATCTTCAATCATTATGTGTGCATAACTTCACTTTGCTTTCATTTTGACTGATTTCACTCTCTCACCTATTGAATATTTGATGGATTCATATTTTTGTCGAATTAACTAACTTCCTCGGCAGTATTTTTTTTACATCCAATTTTGTTTGTCGTTTGCCTATTTTTAGGAGGACGATTTAGTCAGTGGTCTGCTTATTGAACAAATTGCTCATTGTGTTTTATCATTGAAACGTCCAATGTTGAGAAAGTTCGCGTTTCGTATGGCATTAGCGGCACATCGATATAGTCGAGCCAAACAGGTTTGATTTAATGTGGTTTTGGTTACCCGTTTTTGCTTTTATCATTATTCAATTAGGACATTTACCTGTCCTACTAAAGATTGACTGTGACACTTAGTTATAATCTTCATTCATGAAGTTGTATAGGTATGCATCGTATGAATATTTACTTATGCTATCAAGATTTCATACGTCAATGTATTGTTCAAATTTCCATGTATTCAACTTTTGACTCACCTAGCCAATGGGTTATTAAAATGTTTTTTTACTTGTGGTGTAATGACGGCGTAGGTTTTCTACTAGAAGAAAGAATTTTCAACTAGAGTATGCAGAGGATATTGTTTTACTGTTTAATAATATCCAGGTTGCTAAACTCGTCGTTGGTTACCAACACCCGTAAACATGGTATGTGTGCGAAGTACTTTAAAAAGATTGACGAAAGGCCGTTTTCGAACTTACTTTTAACGGTGAATCGTTAGAAGTGGTCAGTGTTTGTTTACACGGCGCGTTTTGGAGGTTTGACTGATGAAATTGCTAATCGTATATCGAAAGTGGCATACACTAGTCTAAACCGCCTTCGGTGCTGTCACTATGTTAGCTAAAATGTAAAAGATCAGGTATACAGCTCATTGATGTGATTATTTCTGCTCTTCACTTTTGAACTCTGGTCTCTGAGTGTTGAGGATGTCGGACGACTTCGTGTGTTCGAACACCCTGGAGGATTACTAGCATTCAATGGAAACAGGATGTAGGTAACTCTGAGGTCTGGTAGAGAATATTATACTATGATAGAGATCGTCACTCATTGAGTGAAGCCATCTTCTAACACCGGCTTCAGTGGCTTGTAAATATCAGCTCCTACGCCTTTCACTGATTATTTGTCCTCAAACTAGTTGGAAGAAATGGGGAGGTGATTGGTGTAAAACGGGGCTATTTGACATGAAGGATATTTGTGTTAGCTTGAATTATGTTTGTCCTTCAATATTCCCTGGGTAGGTGTTCGGGAAATTCGTACAACCCACTGACTTAGGATAATATTAATTACAGCTCAGAAATGAAATCAGTGACAATGTTTCGACTTTCTTCAATCAATCTATCGATGTCAGCGTTAGACCAGACAAGTTGCCACCTCATCAAGTAACAAAGTACTAATATGAAAGATGAAGAAAAATCCGTTGAAAGCAGAGAGGAAGAAGAAATGAGCAATACAGAATTCGCTATAGCGATTAAATTGAGATTAATGCATGGATACCTCTGCGCCACTGACATTGATTCTGAACCCTAACCAATGTTTTCTGTCGTTACGTGGATCCCCACCGGCTAGTCTGCATCTGTTTACATGGTTCAAACCAGCCGTGAAGGACTTCATGAAGTGTTGCAAACCAAACATATTTCTGCTAACATTGCATGACGAGGCAGATAATGACTAGATATGCCTAATACATCTTAACCATCTCAGTTGATGAAGGTTCACAATCTCATCAGTGGTGTTTTCCTTTCACTTGTAGAACTCTACACCTGATTTCCGCATCCTGTTTGTGGAAATTCACACAAATGCAATGAAAGGTTTTTTGGACATGTTTTGTTGAGCCGATTATCTATGGTTCATTGATCTACGTATTCGACTTTCAAGATCTGAATCACAGGTTCAAATTACACTCCACTTATAAGAATTCTTAAAGCAAGGTAGTACTAATATCCATTACACACTAGGCATCATTCATTGACTAGTGTTTGAACGTGCACCTATTTGTTGAGAGAGCTTGGTCAGTTAGTTTCTGTTCACACGTTTTGTTTTCCTGTCTTCTTTTATCTATCGCTTTATAATGTTGCTGTATGACGTTGGATGGTGCATTTCTTGGTGCACATATTGTATTGAGTTTTTGTTTCAAATCCCTCAAAAATGTGGTAGAAATTTAATGGAAATCGCTCGCAATGATGGTGCTGCCTTATTAGTTGCACTGGTCGATATTACAGAAACATCCCATGTGACAGGATGAAGTACTGTTGTAAAATTTACTACTTCGATAAAGAAAATCTACTGATAGTCAACTAAGATTTACGTAGTTTGGAGTATATATGATATCACAGTACTCAGTATCGATTGAAACCTCACTTCTTACTCGAATGTGAAGTTGTTTCGCACCACTGGCACTGAACATGCTGTCAAATTATCCGTTTATTCGCCTTTAACTGTCCGTTTATCGTGAATGGGACTTTTCTGAATGTTTTTATTCATTAGCGTCGTAAACACTGTAGTTTACGCAAAAAAAGATGCAAGGTTATCTTACTTGTGACCTTGAAATGCATTTGAAATGATTTTGTTTGACTAGTCAGTCACATAAACAAAACAGTAGCGACAAATGTTATACAGTAAGAAATGATTTTGAATCATCTTTTGTGACGCTCTGCATCAGCTGTAGATAACCCAAGAGTATACACTATTACTCCTGTTTAATGTATGAATGACTTAAGTATGCTAGTATATGAAATTTCAGTTGAACATTGATTAGTTCCGTTGTTTCCAACGCTACTATTTATTGAAATAATTGAAAGAAACTTTTCTTATCAAAATCTATCTGTATTCTTAATTATTTTAGCCACATTTAGCTATACGTAGTTATAAATCAGCCATGCCTATTGTTATGGGTCATGGATGGAGTTTATTGGAGGTGAGTTTTGATACTTGTGTGGTTTGTTGTTTCGTTATGCATGGAATTCCCATCTCTATGAATCGCCTTTATTGTTCGTTTTATTTTTTCCCTCACCCATAGGAATATTATATGAAAAACAATTTCTTCTAGCTTGTGTAACTCATTTGTAATCACTTTGCTAGAAGGACAGTTCCCTTTTACGAAGACTTCACATATTTTGATGATTAGTTAAAAAAGTATACATGTTATCTTGAAAATTGATTTATAGCTAATATCCAAGGGATCTGCTTGTCCTCTTTACTAGTTGACATCGACCTAATAAAACTTAACATGTGCCAGTTTCCCTAATCTCAGTGTGAATGTAAGCACCCACTGATATATAGATGGATTTTCTAAGTTAAAAGTGGTCAGTCAGTTAGTGAGGTTGTGAATATTCATTTCTTCAGGTGACTGGGGCTTGTGTTACGCATGCCTTGTCAGAATGTATTTCGAAGTAGGTGTGAACCGGCAGAAGACGAAAAGTGAACAAACTGAAACGCAGTATTAGTCCACAAAGTTTGTGACTTGTTCTGAGCTTTGTACAGAAATTAATCCTTACTAGTTAAAGACTAGGCGATGTGACTCTGAATCGATCTCAGCAATGAAGATGTATCCTCATATTGCGTTCATCCTAATTATCATCATATAACATTTTGGTATTATTTTACCCAATATTCTTTTGTTCTTATGATTTTCCACAACTTTCGATTGCATTTACGTTTTTCAGTCTTTCATTCTGGTGCCCTGTATCTTGATATACTGATGAAAAATGTGCTAATGTGAACCATTAAGCATTAACGCCAATTTGCATGTTGACAGTAACTAACTGCCTAACTGACAGATGCATTTAATAGATGAGTTTCGAAACGAACAGAAGTTTGTACATTCTAGATCTAATCTAAATGGTGCATACACCATTGTAAGTCATTATTACTATTGGTCAAGGAAACATTTGTGTTAGCTGGTTAGAGGCAATCGACAGGAAGCTCTGGACCTAAGTTTCGTGCATATTAGCTGTTCGCGTCCGACTAGCTCAGTGGTAACGTCGTTTACTGCATCACTTTGTAACGCGGATTCAAATCTCGGTCGGGACCTCAGTTCCGTCAAGGTTGCATATATACGCCTTGCTGTTGAGTGTCAAGATGCACGAAACCTAGGTCCAGGGCTTCCTGCCGATTGCCTCCAACTAGGTCACATCCATCAAAATGTACCACGATAGTGAGCCTCCTAGTTTGGTGTCCACACTGTAATGATCGGTAGAATTCGGTCAGCACCTAGAACTAAACAGCGTGAAATTGATTGCTCTCCAATGGTAAACCGGTGTAAACATTTGTATATTCTTAAGTTTTTCTTTATCATCCTCTTTTTTTCGATTTCTTTCCACCGTTTCGGTATTTTATGAGATTCTACTTTAATCATTTCATCTGTTTATCTAGCTCACGCACAGTCGTGCTTCATGTTGAAGGCTCTGTATAATACTTTATGTATATGTATATGGCGTGTAATATGCTGGGATGAAGCGACTATTTTGAAAATTAAATGTAACTCAGTCGCCTTGTACACTTTCGTTTAGCTGGTAATGAGCCGTATCTACTGTGTCGGTAGATGGGGAAGAGTTCGAACCCGTGATAATTAAAATTAAGGTGTATAGACCAACGAAACGACCCCTTAAATAACTCTGATAACCTAAGCAGTAAACTCCTAACCGATGAATCTTGCGTTCGCACTCCTGCCCAGCTCTATGGTTTTGTGCTGCTGGCTAGTATCAATCGCCTTAGTACCACTTCTGAAAGTGACTGCGATGATTGAGTTGTACTTATCCATCCACTCATCAGTTTTCATTGTCTTTTTAGCTTTGAATAAGTGTTACTCATTTTCCTGTTGACGATAGGTTCCCTCTATGCTCTCGAAATCACAATATTCACTATCTTGGTTATTTTCACCCTTACTTTGCTTCAACAGGTTTTATTTTCGCTTGTTTGCTTCCTTGTGTCTATACATTTTCATTTTTACATAATTAAAGGATCATATCAATTTCAATGTTGGTAGACAAGCCTACCTAATTGGTGATTTGATTGGATCATCTAAAGCGTTAGCTGAAACATTGAACACTTCAAGTCGACAGTCTGCAGAACGTCAATTGTTCTTTGTTAAAGAATATTTGACAGTGTTGACCGTAAGTTAGTTGAATATTCGAGTTGTTTTTTCTTGCGTATTCGTGTTATTTTTTTTTATTATTATTTATTTTTGGCATGACATTTCTAAAAATTGTACTAGGTTATGATTTAATATTGCTGACTTATTCATAGATCAAAAGTAATGCAATATCCTGTAGTGTAATGGTTGAGTAATGTGAGCTCACAGATGCAAAGTATCGAATAACTGATCTCATGTTGTGATTATTTGTAAACTGGATTGTGTCTTAGCTGATAAAAAATTCCCCTTTTATTCATCAATAAAAAAAAATAAGATTTTTTATTAGCGAAGAAATACTTCTTTTCAACGATTTGACTCATTATCAAGCTGTACAACCAATATTTATAATCGGTAAAATGTCAGATAAAGGCACTAACACGTTGTACAGTCAATATACACATGGTGTTGGTGATGGGATTTGTTCAGTTGGAAGTAACAGAAAATGGCTCACTGAATAAGGAACGGATTGATTTCAAGTGTGATGTATTATGAATCTGCGGTGTTGATGGAATATCTAAAATATATTCCGATTACATGTGTCCCAGGTAAGAATCCAAAGTTTAAACAATTTATCCTATTGTCTTGTATCATATTAATCTCTTAACATCCTCTTCTACTACTGATATCCACATACCTTCAGTGTAAAAATATATATTAAGCTTTATCGAAAAATTGAAAAGCACTCAACAACTTTGAGCATAATCGTGCAGTAGGCAATGAACAGCATCTATTGTTTAAGGGTTAGTGACGCTACTTGGCCACCTCAACTTTGACAGGAAAGCGTGGAGTTCGAACCCATCGCCGCGCTAAACCAATGAGCCACTCCACTTTATCACATTCGATTACTATGAAGTGTCTATCCTGTGCACTACTCTCAGTCTCCCAACCTTTAGTTGCTAACTTCACGTGGTGGTCGGGCTTGCATATCATAATGATCCAACGATCTAAGCCGCTAGAAAACTTGTTCCCAGAAAAATCTGTTGGCTAGTGGTGAGACGGAAAGCAACTACCGTTGTAGTGTAAATTACTACACTATGAAGGGGGTCTGAGGGTGAAGTCGTACTGCTGCTTGCTGGATGGGGTGTGATAGCAGTTAGGTGTTTCCCTTAGATGATCAGTAATGCCACGCTGATGCTACCTTCTCAGTAGAAGGGTAGGGGTCAGCAAACCTCGACCTCAAAAATAACATACTCCACGATGCCCCACGGTGTCTTGGTTCCAGCAGTATTGGTTCCCTGTATCGGGTGTTAAAGCCACCAAATGTTGAAACAAAATTCACCAAAGGCTGTGTGTGACAGGCCTCAAGCAGATACCCTATGGACTGTACGGTCACAAAAATGTTCTACTCTTTCATGTACCTTCAGAAGAGAATAGCCTTCCACTCTGTGGGCAGCCGTGAATTGTCAACCGCCCCCACGCTGCCAGTAGTAGTAAACTCTCAGTGTCTACCTTTCTATCTCTTTATTATCAGAAGTTATTATCCACCGATGGATATTCAGAGAATCTTTCAGAAGAACAAAAAACACTGCCGGAATTCCCTTTGCCAATAATTGATTTGCATAATTTTAAAGTGATGATTGGTAAACCATCACAACAACATCAGCAACAAGCCGGTAAGTGAGCAACATTTTCTCTGTGCTAACGTGTTTGTTCAAAAGCTTTCTGAGTGGTTATTGTGATGAAGTGTAATTTTGTTAATTAGGCTATCTGAGATAATAACTGCCTTTCTGTAAATTGATGTTTATCAATACTGAGTAATGATTGGAAGTGAAATGAAAAGCTAAGTTGAGACATTATTCAATTCACTGGCTTATGTGTTCTTGGTGGGGTATTGTACCAATCGACTCATCTGCTAACCAGATCTTGACTTCAGTCACTGAGTTTAGTTTATCCATACGTCAACCAGTCATTATCACAACATTTTACCTAGCGTTACTATGTTGCCATCCAAGTTACCATACATCACCTCAGCATATGATCGAATCACGCTAATGTGTATGTATGCATTTGCACCACAGGTTGATTTTGGGTTATATCACATAAAGTGAGTGTCTTTAATGGCCACCCTAGCAACAGCTAAGTTAACCAATCAGGTTTCTGTATTTTTAAAAAAAATTGACTCTCCAGCCGAAATACAGAAACCTGTTTGATCATTTCAGTTGTTGCTGGGGTGGCCTTTAGTGTCACCCCATAACAGTCTCCACCCTTCGCTTTTAGTTACCAAACGGACCTCGACCGTGATGTCTACATTTTCATAAGTAGCTCAGACAAAGAATGTGAAACATTATGAATCGGCATCACGTCTTTGCTTAGTCACCCTTCCAACCCAATTATATTTTAGTTAAGTCGCACGTGAGGTATGCAGTGGCCTTGACATGCACGTCACGTGTCCAAGATACTTCAGTCGCTGAAACCTTACTGCCTCGTTGATTGAATAGCCAAGCATGTCAACTACTGACGCGTATATCCAAGTCATGTAGTGAGCTTTTAAGGCCCGGTAAGGTTAGATTCAGTGACATTCGCTATCTTTCTGTTGTACGCTACCCAATGTTGTAGCAGTTGTTGCTTTAACTGTTTGGATATCACATAAGTTGCATATTCATCTTGCCGTGTTCGTTAATTAAACTTTTTAGTGCGTTTCTGTTTGATAACATTTCATATTTATATCTTCGACCTAATTAAAGAAAGTCTCAGAGATGTGCTTTTCATGCATATTAAGTAGTTTCATCATTTGTATACTTTGTTTTCAGTCCACGTATAAAGTGACACATGTGACTTTTTCATGGTTTGCTTTAACCGAGGATATTCCACACGGATAAAGTTCGGAAATTTGTGCCGTTTCTCTGTACACATCTACCGTGATAGACATTCAATTAATTGGCTAAAAAACTTCAGTAAATTTCCTGTATTGAAATACGTTTGGTGATTACCATTGTAGAAATATTTCAACTAACTAGATAAATCAGGGAAATGACTGATCTGACAGGACAGAAAAAATCAACGTAGGACCTTGCGCACAAGTGCATTGGCTCAACTTGCCACACTTCATAGTAGTATACAAAGAACGGGTGAATGGAACAGGAGTGATAAAAGGTGAAGTTGTATAAGAAAATAAAGAATTTGAAGATAACGGTTAGTGAGAATATTCAACGTATAGATGTCAGGGACTGAATACATCTGCGCCATTTTGACCGACTTTCAACCAAATCACCAAAACTCCTCAACCACTGGTTCCTTTCTTCTTGGAGACTCCAACCAGGGAGTGTACATCTCTCTTTGCTCAGACCAGCAGTCAGGGAATTCATCGGCTGGCGCCACGCCTTCGTCTAGCCACCATAAACGCTTTTCCAACCTAAAATTCAAATTACCCTAGCATGGCACGTCAAGGTTGGCGCTGGCTGGGTATGCGCACCACATGTCCAAGTTACCTCGGCCGACTAAGGTTAACATCCCCATCAGTCGGCTTTCCTATCTTGCCTAATACTCTTCTCCTGACTGACAGCAACATAGCTCACATGGTGATTCCACCAAACGCGAGCAATGCTACAAAAACACATATGATCAAAACCTTGTAATCGCTTTATATCCACTTTTAACGGCCGTATCTCAGGCATATAACGGGACAAAACGGACTGTAGCGCAGTATACTCCTCATTTGATAGATAGTCGGATAGCTCTCCAGTCGACACCACAAATGACGCCAGTTGACAAATGCCGAACTCACCTTCTGTATCCGAGCTGAGATTTTGTCAGCAACCAGGCCTTTTGACGTTATGAACCATACGACCGGCAGCATTAAAAGATTGAATCCAGTTTACTACAAAACATAGTTTTCGAAATAAAATATTAAAGTATTTTAACTGTTTATTTTCATTTCAATAAGTTGACAGAGTCAATTATTTGAAAATCAGTTAATTAATAGGGGATATCATTTATTGAAGCTTATAGCCTAATGCTATTTACTTATATTAAGCATTGGTGTATTACGTCTCTTCTATTTGACGAATCATTGAAACGCTTGTGATCAGGTATATATTGTGCTGTGTACAGAGTCCGAAGTTGTTCAGTCTAATTACCAGCATTCATGAAGCCAATGCACATATACTGTTTTCTGTGAATGAAATGAAACTCGGTGTTTTATACACTTGGCTAACTTGATGAAATACGAACAAAGTAAGAAGGAGTAGATTTTCAGAATAGAAAGTTTATAAATGGTCCAAGTATTTTAAACATTGTGACAAGGAATATATGAAAAAGAAAAAACCAACAGATTACGTAAAATACCTTCAAATGTCATTCATTGAATTGAAAACAACTCAGTGGGATGAAATCAGTTAACGAGTTAAATAGAGGAGCATGGGACTAAGCTTAAGCAAGATTCATGCGATGTCACCTTGAACGTGTGAGAATGATCATACTCTCCCTTTGCTTGCATAGGTTTGACTAAATATGCGTTATGGCAACCGCTTTCGGAATGCTAAATACTCTTGCCGTGTTCTACACCGTTTGTATTTTGAAAGTACTTTGAACGCCAATTTGATATATAATGTCTGAAAGTTGTTTATAAACCGTAATCTGAAGTAACCAAGTGAACAATAAGAAGTATGCGAACGATATTTAAGACGATGAGACACTTGGATGGGATACAAATAGCAACTGTTCTCCCTCAGTAGTTCATACTTCATTGAGCCACGAAAATATCCGAAAACAAAGACTAGCCTGTAACTGTAAGAAAGACACTTCATTCTACAAAAGCACATTATTTATATGCAGTTTTCACGAACATTTAAAACCATTAGGTTAAAAGTTAAATACTTACTTTGATTGGTCAACATTAGGATAAGGTGTCCAATAAGTTTTTTCTTGACCACACTGTAAAATGAAACGAAAATTGAAGTCCAAAATCTCCTACCTTAGTTACTGAGATCTTAAAATGATGATTTCCATTTGGCTGGCTGACTGACTGACAGACACAAAATCAACAAATGCATTGGCTCATGTTACCACACTTCATAGTAGTATACAAAGAACACGTGGATAGGAAAACAGTGGCATCAAAGTAGAGAAAATTGTGTAAAAGAATAAACAATCTGAAGACAAACGTTAGACAAAGGCGAATATTCAAGGTATAGATGTTAAGGAGCGAATACATCTACGCTGTTGTGACCGATTTCCAACTATGTCACCTAGAGTCCTCAGCCACTGATTGCCTTCTCCTTAGGGACTCCAACCAGGCAGTCGACATCTCCCCAAACAGCTCAGACCGACAACCAAAGACTTTATCGACTGGTACCATGTCTTGATCTGAATATTCTGAACCCTCTTCCAACATAATCCAATTTTCTCTAGTGTAGCATTTAGACCTTTCGTATCATATGCATTAAGACATTGTTTCCCTTTAAGTATGAGTTCTTTGAAATGGTCTCAGAGAACTCTCCAACGAACTTGAAAGTATATCAACATTCGCAAGCAAAGTTGTAGAGTAACATGAGCATCAGGGTCTTGATCCACTATGAACTGGTTCAGTAAACATACGTTTTAATATACTAATAAAAGTTTTTCTTTAGAGAAACATCTTATTACTCCGTTACTCTTCGTTTTAACATCATTGATCTTTAGTGGCTGTCAATGAGATCCAGGACGTTCGTTTCATCGTATTTGGGACTAATCAGCTGCATGGATACTTCAACCTCCTACTGAGTGATATTTTCTTCACTGAGACTCAAAACTTCCGTTCATTATAATTTTTAGGCTGCATACAGCTGACAAATATCTATGCTTTTATTGTTCAAATCTAATCCTTCTTGCTTTGTTCGTAATTTATGTCGTTAGTTTAGCATGGAAAACAACTGCCAACTCATCAAACAACCCTAAACATGCAATCAGAATTGTCGAGTTTTGAAAACACTAAGAAAGTAGGAGATTTTTAAATTACAATAGTTCAGATGAGAAGGATCACTATACAAACGATTTTTTTTAATCATTCAAGGTTGTTTGGTCGGTCATTGATTTCTGGTCACTATTTTTTATCTTTATTATATGATAAACTGATGGCGAGTGGAGAACACTTTAGTTAACAGTAGAAAGTTGTCTTTTTCGCGTCTTCTATCAGTGGACATTCTCCATAACCTTGGACACTGACCTCCAAATTTAGAAGTTTCTTCGTTGATTCACTTCTCACCTATTGACTGAACCATACTATTGTCCTCTCAGTAAGGTGAATACAATGCACCACAGTCTCGTGTCATTCATTGTAATGGTTATCTGGCATACTTGATCATGAGACTTTGATCAGTGCTGATGACCTGGAACATGACAGTTATATGGATGCACGTTTCATCCTATTTGGGACTCGTCAGCAGGATGTACTTACCCCCCCCTCCCCCCTAGTAATTGATGTTGTCCCACAAGACTCGAGTCCGTCACCAGATCGTTATCCACGGGACCACTGACTCACAATAGCTGCTTCTTGTGCGACGCTTATTACCTGTATTACCCCGTAGTTGATTGCACCGAATTCACCGGTCTCTATTGACGTATGGGCTCCTGTGTATAGTTTTTTTTGTTATTAAAAAGGAAGATAACCATCCTGCAAAACAATAATATCATCATTAAAGTTATCAATCGTCATTGATTGTCAAATTTATCACTTATAGATAATCGTATTCAAGTAGACTCATGTCCTGGTAAGATTTCTAATCCTTTTCTCTGTATCTATGCTTCTGCCTACCGCTCACTAACAATGCACAATTGAATTTTCTTTATTCACAGCGCACACTTACTTTGATGCACCACCTGCTGCCTTCTTCATCTTCGGTATGCTTGAGCATGCTTTGATGCTTCCTTTTTGCTTGTTTGTTTGTATGCTTGTACATTCACACATTTTTGAGTGTGTTCAGTGCTTGTACTAGTGTGTGGTTCTGCTTCCAATTCTTTTCGATGCACGCGAAAACATTGAATAGTTTATAATCGTACTTGGAATGCTTCTCAGGAAATCTTCCCTCCTGCTCAATTGGTTTATGTATGCCTCTATGTATGTGTGTACTTGCTTTAAATTGCTTGCCTTCGTAGTTGTTATTGATAAGTACACAAGTGATATAATTTAATGCTACTCAAAAGTGTTTACAATTGTATCTCATCTATAGTCAAAATGTAGTTAACTGAATTATTGTGCAGAAGTGTGCTATGCAGCAAACGAAAGAAACGCACTCAGCAACTTTGTGGACATTTGCGTGGTAGGTAATGAACCACACCTGTTGTGTAAGGGCTAATGTATGCTACCTGGTTACCCGAACCTCAGTAGGTGGAGCGGTGTTCGGACCGCGCAACTACAGCTCCACAGTGTGCTATGCAAGTCTTCTTTGTTTATTGGATGTTTTAGTTCTACTGTAACACTTGGCATGGATGTAAACACGTTAAAAAGTGCCGCTTGAAAAAAGAGTAAGTCGATTCCCAGCAGTTAACTTAATTGTATCGACCTTGATTTAAATACTCTGTGAAGCGGTGCATACTGACTGATCGGTGTACTCTCCTCTTCTGATTGGTTTAGTCGATAGCGGTATCAGTCGTCACAATTTACTATGATGTATGATGCGCTTAGAAATGTCCTTTGCTCGTATAGTTTTTGGTAGTTACGGTTGGTAGTATAAATGTGTTTATACGTGTGATATGCCCTGTTAGGTTTTCATTCCTGTTTTGTATTTTATAATTGAGGCATTATGTGCTCCATTAGGAAGATAATCAATCATTATTCATCATTGGCTGTGATCAGTTGAAGAACCATTGAAAACCTGTTAGCACTAGACAGCTGTTTCGCTCTAGTTTGGGACTTCTAAGCAGTTCGCACTCATGACCTTTTCAGGTATCGAACCCACGACCTTCAGGTTACGTGATCAACATGTTACTGTTGAGCCACACAAAACTCAAACTGCAACAATCGAGTATATCTGACCTATTGAATGCCTATTTTCATCTTTTAACATGTTGGCTAATAACTTTGGTAGATGACTAGCAAGATCACTTGTTTACTGGCATACGGTGTGTATTTTATTCCTGAATCCTTTGGCCTACTTCATCATCAGTCTAAATTTCACATTTCTGTTATCAGGAATACTGATTTTTTGCTCCTTTGGTTTACAGGCAGAGAGATAGACTCAACGTCGAACCGCGCACACAAGGAGAACGAATTTAAAAGTGTAGGTTAGTGAGAATAGGACTTTAAAAAGTCTCGCTATTGATGTTTACTGTATCTCAGATACCTGCATTCAAGATCCCAGGGAAGTCTTTAAAATAACTCCATCTGTTAGCTCAAAACGCCTGTATTCAAGGTATGCTTATCTGCGAACGCTGCGGCATCAGCAGTCTGCCTAGCTGTTGTTAGTATCGCACTAAGCAGCAGAATCGAAGCTGCACCGGCTCACTGGATCTTCATCAATACTCTTCTGTGTGATGGTGGACTACAAAATTTGGTTATCATGAGAAGTTACTCATAAGGGAAAAAGTGTATTTTCATCATCTCTGCCTATGCTCTGACTGACTGCACCCTATATGCAGTTAATGATAAGTTCTACCATCAGCTGAGTGATTTCATCCACCAAGTGTGCTTGAATGCACAGGTCGGATGTCTAGGCCCAGAAGATGGTCGTTTATGCGACCAACGGGGACTAGCTGATTGGAACATTTTCTGCAGCCTAGTGCAAACTACAGGTTGTTTCTCTTTATCATCAACTCTTCTTACAGCAATCACTATTGTGCTGGATGATATATTCCCTCTACCATTCTAGCCTAGCCGCAAATTTATCATATTGCAATCAGCTACCAATGGTGTGGTTCTGTCTGGGACTATTACTTATCTGGACTGTAATCACGCTTTGGTGTGTGCCAAGTTCATCTTACTGTCATCCAAAACCGGTCGAAATAAGCAAACTGGTTTCATCTAGTGTGGTAGCTGAATACCGCATTGAAGTAGATCTGAGGATAGCTGTCGAACTTTCAGATGGTATAGTTATGTCTTGGCTACGCTTACAGAATGCAATAAAAACGGTGAATAAAGCTAGTTGTGTCTTTGAAGAACGTTTCGCCACTAAAAATGGATCTTTGCAAGCTTCTTGTAACCTCTTCATGCTCTTTGGTGTATCCTGCAGGCAGCGAGTAATATGGTGTGCGTAAGTCCTATACATTCAAGAACAAACAGCATTTGCGTAGGGACCACAAGGTCTGGTGGTCAGAACACGTGAGTGAGACAGAAGCAGCAGCCGCATCAAGCAACAGAAGGATGCTGTTTCATCGGAGTCACTGGCAGCACAAAACCTGGTGTCAATGAGATGGTTTGCGAGTTCGACGGTACATTGATCACTTGTTTTCGTAGACACTTGGAACGCTGGGCAGAGCACTTCGTAAAACAATTCAACTGGTCTCTTACTTTAGCACCGGCGACCTCAGTGTCTTTCGCTCCATTTCCAGTTAAAACCAATCCACCTAAAGAAACAGAGGTCCGTAAGGAACTCTAAGTTTTAAAGCGGCCCAAGGCATTTATCCCGGAACCTATCTCTGACTCTTATCAGGGATAGAGGTAAGACTATAGTCGGAGAACTGGCTGCATTGCTTCAAAAATTGAGAAAAATGGAGGGTGCTTCATTGCCATAGAATGAAGCCATTATTTCACCCATCTTTGAAAAGCGTCTACGTAGTGTATTTGGGTATCATTTTGGTATCATGCCTGCTCTAACAGTAGCGTCTATAACGCTTCGCAGGTACTGCGAAACTCATAAGTCACTGACCCGTGTGAAGCAAAGTGGGTTTCATTCAGGTCATAAATGCATTGACCACGTGTTCACCTCCTATCAGATGCTTGAACGACGTCACATATGTTTCAGGCCAACTATCGTTTGACTCGTCGATATTTGGGCTGCCTTCGATTTGTTGGGCAGGTTAAAGATATTTGAATGGAGCAAATATTACTTGATTTGGGATCCTAGTAACTAGTGGATTGCAAATGAAAACTGTCTTTGTGCACTGGCAGCATTTTGAAACATGACTTCAGTATGAATTGCTGATGATGTCGTCTGGAAAGACAATAAAAGCCTCACTGTTAAAAAACCCAGCTCAGAAAACACCATATAACCAAGACCATTCACTTGAGCTACAAATATTCTCCACTATTTATTCTTCTTCTTATTTGTCCCTTGGATTCCTAGTGGAACATAAACAAAGGGCTTCACTAGGATGTTGCATTTCACTATCTTCCCTATAGTCTTCTTAACCTGGCTCCACGACTGCCTAGAAGCTTTCATTTCTTCCTCACATGATCTCCATGTCACCCTCGGACTCCCAACTCGTGGTTGAGAAACTATTCAACTGTGAGAAATGTCAACGTGGACCGTGTAGTCTACCAATCATTTGTAAATTGGTCATCAATTTTTTTGTGCTTATGTTCAAATAGATGTAAAAATATTTGGCAGAAGTTTAAAAATTGATGGAAACACTGAAAAGACCAGGTGGGCGACAACCATCTTCATCTACAGCTAAACATATCACAGAAACCGGTCACAAAGTTAATGTTCAAATAGCTTTCAAAGTTTTATACGGAAAGAGACAGGAATGTATACTGAAGTATTTGCGAAAGTGATAACCATATCACAAATTGAAGCCACCTTTTTATGCGTAAAAAAACAATTCGTTTTTACACTACACCTATTGTGGTAGACTTTGTCTTCGTACCAAGACTATTATTATGACCTATTATTTTTCCCTTGGGTTCCTAGTGTAACATAGGGCTTCAGTAGCATGTCTCCATTTCACTCTCTTCTCTACAGTCCCTTGAACCTGGCTACACGACTGCCCACAAGCTTTCTTTTCTTCCTCACACCATCTCCTCCATGTCATTCTCAGCTGGGACGCCAAACTCGTCATTTTCCCTTTGGATTCCACTCGAGGATCTGGCCTGGCGCGTGATATCCCTGAATGGTTTTCTCAGTGTATGCCCAACCCATCTCCACTTTCTTCTGCATATTTGTTAGACAATAGGTTGTTGGTTGGTTGGTTGGTTGCCAGCCAGCCAGCCAGAGTTCGTTGATGCTTATTCTTTCTGGTTATCTAATCTTCAGTTTCGAGTGAGCGTAGGCAGTTGTTGATGTATGTCTTCAGTTTGTTGGAAATGATTTTTGTGACGGGCCAAGTCTCTAAACCATCATGTGGAAGCACTGACCTGACTGACATTGGTGTTAAAAATCCGGATGTTGTTCACGCCTTATGCTGAGTACAGTAGATCTCTATACTGATTTCAGGTTAATGCAGGAAGGAATGTCTTGCTTTTCCGATTCTGGCTTTGAAGTCGTCATCAGTGCCTCCGCTGCGTGTACTTGGAATGATGGTGCCTAGGTGGTAGGTGAAAGAGACAACATCCTTTAGATTTCCCCCGTTGATGGTGATTGGTGCTTGTTGTTGTTGTTTGGGTACCTTCATCACCTCTATCTTATCTGCTTTCGCTTGATATCCTATCTTAGCTGCCCTGACTCTTCCACCAACTTGTTGTTTTCGCCTGTAGATCTTCGAGTTTGTGCGAGAAGACATTAGACATGAATAAATGATGGTCGGCGAAATCCAAATACTTTAGGGTGTTTTTATCCATCAAACAGCGTATGCCCCTCTTCTCGTTCCTCACAGTTGTCTGTCTCATGATCCAGTCGAGTCCAGTCGACCACAATCAGGAAGATAATCGGTGATAGTAGGCGGTCACCTTGTCTTACTCCTGTCTTTTTCGGGGATATTGTTTAATGTTTCCCACTTTTTCCTGGTGGCTGACGTGAAGATGTCCTTTGTAGTTTCGTCCTTCAGTTTCTGGGTGTTGAACTTGAACTGTGGTCTATCATCACCAGCTTCTTTGAAAGCTTTCAACTTGATTTTGAAGGTTCCCTGCGCTAGGCAATGGTCTGAACCCACATCTACTGCAGTAGGCTGCATCTCTACTTTCTTGAGATTGAAATGGAGTCAATCTGATTTTTAGTGTGTCTATTTGGTGAAATCTATGTTAATATCCTTATTTTTGTACACACTACCTCCAATCACCAAATCGTTGAATGCGCAGAAATCTGCAAACAATTCTCCATTCTCGTTCATCACCTCACCGAGTGCTTCTCGACGCATGTCTGCTCTCAGTTAGTCATTCATGCCACGTATTAAAATTTTGATGTCGCTATCTTAGCTGAGGTCTTGTCCATTACTGATTGCAGTTGTCTGTAGAATTCCTCCTTCTCTTGATCGCCATTATTTGTAGTTGCATAGCATTATGTGATTGTGACTTTCCTTCCTTTTGAGTTGAATCTTGCTGTCATAATCCTGGAGGAGATCGCCTCCCACTGCATGGGAGGCTTCGATGCTTTTGGTGACATCATGATAGACACTCGAAAAGTCAATGTGCTCGTGGTTGTCGTCTGGGTGACACTATCGGAGTAGATTAGTGACTCCAGTTAAGAGTTTGGAGAGTCTACTTCCATTCCACCTGCAGATTCCTAGCACTTCAGTATTATACCTTCTCATCTCGTTTTCAATCTGAGCAGCCTTGGTAGGTTCAAACATGGTGCGGACATTCCGTGTCCCCATGTTTACTTTCGCTTTCATTGAGGGACAGATGACCTATCGGCCAATTGGCTTCTCGAAGGCTGTCACATACTGGCGTCATTCCGTCTTCCTGATTCCAGCGACGAATAAGTTTATTATTTTTTATATTTTGTTTGTGCTTTGAAGTTTCTTTAGCGATTAGATTGGTTTTCCGGTGTAGGGTTGCCAGCCCTATATCCCAACCTTCCCTCTTTATGTGGGCTTAGGACCGGCTAGTGAACTAGCAAACTAGGCGAGTTTATCCATTTTCCTTACAACTAGGTAGTTGGAATGAGCTAGTGGAGCTGTGGATCATTAGTTTAGGGAGATGACTTTCAATCAACGGGATACAGGTTTGATCCTTTTTCCATCCATTGAGGTGTGGATAGCTAGATAGTATCATTAGCCGTGGTACACGATAGATGTAGCTTATTGCCTACTGCGTGAACGTGCACATGGTTAGTGAGTGCATTTCGGCTCGAATTCGAATAATTTTGGTTCCGGTACTGCAGGATCGAAGGATTCGAGTTCCTAAGTCAATGAATCACAGCTTAGTTTCTTGACCGTTAAGTGTCTTTATGCTCAACTTAAAAGCTGTGTGTGAGCATGTATTGCTTAGCTGTGCAGCAGTCATTTTTCTCCTTACTTATTACATTCATTATTCTTATTATTTTAGTCATTGGACAACTTGCGTAATCTCCTTTCTCCATTTGCTTTCGAATAGTATAATTAATTAGTACCCATGTTTGTGTATGCATCAATCAGTGCTGTGAACATTCAACTAACTAGATTCTATTGATTAAGTCTGAAGTGTGACCAGCAGGCAATACGACTCAACGGTGCAGTTTGTTTTCAGGCTAAGTGGTTAAAGGCAATCGAAATGTAGTCCCGAACTTGCTTAGACTCGGTGTCTGTTGGTATTGTTCAGTTTTGAAGGAATTGATATTTCGTCAGTGGATGAAATTCGCATATCATCTAACCGAAGATAAGTGAAACAAATTATTTGCATCTTAGTACCTTTTTCTATGGTTTTTGCTTGAGTAAAATAATTTTTCTTCCTTCTTTAATTTTCCGCTTTCTTTCTGATTCCACTCAATCTGAATAACAGATCTCTTCGTTGAAGCTCGTGGTGTACAGTTTTCGGATACAGAAGAAGAGGAAGAAGAAGAAAGTGAGGGTAGCAGAGATGAGGAATCCTCGGAACATACTGAATGGAGGACCATACAGATCCTTTCAATGATTTACAATTTCAACACTTCACTAGCCAATATTCTAATTGGATGGAAGCAACGGACATTAGCAGTAGTGAAGAAAGCTCACTGGATGATAATGATACCAGCGTTGAAAATACTGGGGATCTTGATAATTTTAGTAAGAATAATCCGTTTTTAAAGGATGAAGATGATTGCAGTACAACACATAAACGAATTTTATCAGCACATAGTATGATATGTCAAAGATTAGAGTATATTCTCTCGCAGACATCCTTACAGACAGATTTTCAATCAAAAAAAGGTGGATCTTCATCGTTACCATTTAAACGAGATAAAATTATTTTCACATCGAGATCCAAATTGAAACAAGTACCTACAATACCTGTCGGGGTAAGTGTTTTTCTACAACTTATATATTTATACCATAGACTGATCTTAATCGATGAATTATTGAAAGCCTAAGAGCAATTGAAAACTTCCTTGCTTGTTTTGGACTTCGTAGCTGTACACCTCCAACAACAACATGACGGACAACGTCCAAAACTATCAGTTGTCGTCGCAAACGCGTTATCATTCAGTTAGTGTTTGGAATCCATAGGTCCTCTTTCTCTACTTGTCGATTCGCTGTATAGCGCAACCATCATCCAACGCCTCACTTTTGACTTGGCAAGTTATTTTGCGAACTGCATGGTGCAAGTTGACATTTCTCAATGCTGAGTAGTTTTTCAACTGCCCAACTCTGGTTTCAACAGGATTCCTGTTGGGAAACCATCCAGCTAAGATCACAGTGTGTCATGCACTAGCGAAGTATGCTACTAATGAACAAATTGAGTAGTTGGAAAGCAGTCAGGCTGATCTATAGATATCGCCTGCCAGATCAGAGTGATGTAAACACCAGATGGCTATTTCATCAGGTTCGGGCCAAGCGTAGTGACGTATCCGAACAATTTCATCTCACATATCCAAATTATTTATGAGTACATTGCTGATGATTTAGACCCCTGACGAGCGAAACGTCCATCCGATGCTTAGATCATTCTGATCTGGCTGGCGAAATTTAAAGATCAACCCGAGTGGTTTCTAACTACTCAACCTGTTCTGTAGTAAAATTCACTAATGTCAACGTGTGGTGAAAGCTGCCCTAATATCAATAAACTACCACGAAAAGGGATATAATACTGACTTTTTTATCATCTTGGATGGAGAAGTGTTATAGAGTGAGTCAGCAGTACGCCTTAGATTCCCAAACAGGCTTGGTTCCCGGCAAAGCCCTCAAAACTAGTCATGGTGTGCCGACCATTCGTAAAAAACCACGTGATCATACATGTGAGTCGCAAGTAGCCTAAAGGGTTCTTAGAAAAGTGTAGAACATACCAAGAGCATCGGAAACATATATGATCCGTTACTCTTTGAACATGTTCGACTTGACAATGAGACATCGTCTTTGTCGCTTTTTTCTATTTTCGAGGAATCGAGCTACCCTTATGGGTGAAGCCTAAGGTTATTGTTTAGGTTAACCCCAATAATCGTTGACATAGACATTGGATATTCGACTCACTCTTGACTGTGATGGAGGCGATCAAATGTGACTCAGTTTTAACAATACGATATACATGTATATCTATATGATTAGTTGATATTGGTGAACCTATATAAGGAATAATTTTCGTTATTGTTATTGCTTGATGATATCCTTTTTCACACATCATTTGTTAATTAAAACAATTACTTTTATTATTATTCTGTTTATAGAACATTTAACTGTTCAAATGACACTCATCAATCCTATGCGTATACCATTGGTCTTCACCAATGTATGCCTACTATGGACATTCAAGTTAATGAATTCACCTTCAACAATATCCTCATCACCGCGATCATCATCCCCATCACTGCACATAATTGATGCCAGTGATAATTCTACTCAACAAAATCTGCAATCACATTCAAATGTTCATGCTTTCCACTTCATCAAATGTCCAGTAGTGTAAATAAAGATCAGTTATTTAATATAACAAATGAAATAGTTTATTCTTCCAGTCATCTTAATCACCAACAGATACAGTTACAACAACAGCAACTGGTCAATCAATATGTTGCCAGTCAAGTTCTTAATGAATTTATCATGTTGCCTGGAGAACGGAAAAATGTGAGTTGGAAAGCTTGCTAAAATCTGAGAGCAATGGACAGCTTTTTCGTCCCGGAATGAGATTCTTCAGTAGTGCACACTCACTGTAACTGATTTGTCCAACCTTATTTATTCAGACTTTCAACACTAGCTCCAAATAAGTATGTGGATAGGCATAGATAAGAGAGGTTTTCGTTGCCTACGCCTTGCTTCTCTATAAACTGGATAATATCACAGTATCAGTGCATTTTTACAAATTACTTTTCGTGACTAACTGTTTGTCTCAGCCATGTTGGAAAATTTAGACTTCTCTGTTGAGGTCCAGGTGATAACTGAAGTCGATGGTTGAGATCTGTAGGTCATATGGTTCAGAGTCAACCGCAATAGAAAAGATCCATCTATACGTCTTTGTCTTAATCATCGTATCTCCTTTCGTAATTGTTTTGCCCTTCTCTTCGATGACATTTTTTACTTACCGTCTAATTTCTCTATGTTTCGTGTTACTGTCTTTTATCCCGATTTTCCGATATGAGGTGTAGTAACTTGGATAGGTACGCCACATTGTTTACTTTCATATTCCTACTGGCGGACTGACGACTAGTGATCTAATAGGTGTCCAGATTCCGTAGACAGCTAAACATTCACCCTAAATAAAGTCTTATAAAACAAAAGCGATGACACTGGCTTACATGTATCCAGGTCATATCTTCGTCCAAACTGTGAACATGTTAGGTTTCATACTTTTTAACCCTCAGCAAGGCGAATCTCGAGTCTCGAAGGAACAAGAACGAGACCTATGTCTGTGGGTTCCTGCTGATTCCTTCCAACCATCAATTAAAAGTGCATCGTGATGATCGTATTGCCAACCTGATCAGTGGAATTCAGTCAACACTTGCGACTAGACGAAATTGGTTACTTTCTGATGACCAATTTGATTATAAATATCTGATAACCATGTGTGTATATTTGAAATTCATTCATCAACTACATTTGCTTTCATGTTATAGACCACACCTTTTGTCTGACAGATAATGATACTATTTAGCCGCTCAAACTTCGGTTGGAGCAGAATCTGTGAATCCATTGGTTGGAAGTCAACTGTTTATACGAATGAGCTTAAGCATATAACCGGCCTGTTCACAATTGAACAGCTGGTAAGAATCAGAATGTACTTATCGGTGATGTTTGTGTATGTATGTTGTTCATCGTAACCATTAGCATTTTGCTCCTTGAAATGTAGATTTCGAACTACTCATGTTGACCAATTTACCTGCCTGAAGAGTCGGATCAACTAATTTGAGTCAGTTACTGATGATATCTCTGCAACTACACAAAGATATGTTGATTTTAGTGTCGGAGAGATATCCAATGGCCTAATTTAGGTTGAGTTAACTGCACACTATTTTGCCCTGTTCTACTCTATGGCCGCGAAAATAATCATTAAAGGTGGAGAACATAGGAAGGCTTCAGGTATTTGATGATCGTTGCTTTGTAAGTATCGGCTGCTTAGCATAGAAGCAACAGATTACTTATTTACAGGTTAGTTTTAGAGTCTTAGATAAAATGGAAAAGTTATTTGATAGGTTGTAAACACCCGTTGATTGGGTGACTGGGACATGGAATGTTTATGGCCGATCGTCGTCAACCTCAGCGCATCACTTATATACAGCATAAGTTCTTGAAGTTTCTGACCGTTGGTCTAAACATATAGTGAAATGTAGACTGCGTTTAGGGTCCTCGTGATAATCGAAACTGAAGGTTGAAGATATTACCTGATATGACTTATAATCTATCGTAATGGTTCATATGCCTCATTATAACCATTATATCACTTTCCCTTTATTCTCTCTCTTACTCTTGTCATTATTTTCGAGTGCATTTTTTCTTCTCTGTTTTCCATCTTGTACCTTTATATGCTAATGTGTATCAACTTGAACCGTAACATAGTGATGCCAAGTTTATATTGATAATTACTGACTCGTTAAGCGCCTAATCCTTTGAACCACTTTTGCCTCATCGCCAATGACCAACTTAAACACATATGTCACTTAAGATACCAAAATCTTTGTTGATATTAACATTTGTGTTGGTATATAATAACATAGAATTTTAAATGCCTTATGACCCAATTATTCCTTTTTTATATATTATCAAACAGTTACGTGAAAGTACTTGTTCTGATAGTGGAGTGTATTCGTCTTTCTTAGAATTCACTGTCTATATGCTCTTGCATCCGAGTATTCATAGGTCTTCTCACTAAAATTTAAACTTATAGCATTTATTACCTTAAACTTTAGACTAATAATATACTGGGTTTGTACTGTATCTCAAAGGTCATTTCTTTTCTTTCTGATTTCAGGTGTTATTTGGACTTTTTAATTTTACTGTTATTCTTTCATTCTACTGAACTGATTACCATTTGTTAGTACATATGAATTCTTTGTGTAAATGAATGTCTTGTAATGTTATGTACATTCAGGTGACACTGAGACATTAACACAAGAAACCTATCTTCTTACATATGTTTATCGACTCTCTTAAGTTAGAACTTGACCTTGATATTTCTAATTATCATCTTCATTGCTCCTGATCAAGTGAATGCTTGGAGGAAGTGTACTACGAATGCTGAACCACTGCCTACATGAACGCAAATGAGAATTAGAATAGAATTGGGTTGCAGGGATCTGGGGGTAATCAGATTAATATGTGTCAACAGTCTGCTGCATCTCTGACTGTTTGTCAAATGTTCCTCTAACTGATGTCAGTCCATGATGAATACCAACTTGAAAAAAACAAAGTTTACCAAGATAGGTATAGTGTAAGAACAAATAGTTTTTTACACATAAAATGTGTGTATGACTATCACTCCACAGATCTCAGTATGCGTCCCTGACTGTTTCTATATAAATCTTTGAGAGCTGTTTGAACATTAATTTTGTGACCCGTTTCTGTGATATGTTTAGTCATAGATGAAGGTGGTTGTCACTTATATCACTGACCAAAGTTTCACACTCCCTTCCTCTTTGAAGTCATTTAAGTACATGTTCTCCTATCTTCAACTGCATAGCTGAATTACTCCTGTCTATGTGTGTGAACAGACAGACACATATAAACATGTAAACTGGTAAACACAATGGGATGTAACGTAATCATTTATTCAGTATTCAGATATCCATTCTCCATAAGTGTTTTAGTCAGTAATTTGATATCATCCGTTATATCTGACTTACACACACTGTAGATCCTACTAAACAAGCGTTTTATTAGACATTGGCTGTATTAGATTCTCTCTTCTCTTAATTATTCTGTTTGTCCTCCCATCCTACGATTTGACATAAACTGACTTGAAAAGTAAGTCTGTTATGAGATTGTTCGGAAGGTACGTTGGTTGGTCATTAGAGGTTATGCAGTCAGTGTGCTTGATCCACACCTATAGGAGATCAGTCGCGACCCGAATATCGTAGTGGTAACGTATCTGACTACAGCAGTGGGTAATGTGGGTTTGAATCTTGGTTGGAACATCAGCTCTTTGTTTCTGCGTATTTTTGTGCCAGTTTGTGCGTTAATTCATTTGTTTGTCTGTTTTTTTACCCCATTTATTTCGTATGAATATGTTTTCGTCAGTCATGTATCCAATGCTTAAATTATCTGAATTTACTACGGCTGATCTAAGTCCTGATATTTGCAGTTATCGCTGGTTGCGTATGATCCGGTTTATGGCAGTTAATTTTTATCAGTTTTGAAATGGCATCTCTCTCTCTTTTTCACCTAGTGATCTGATTCACTTTGTGTATTATGATTCACTATCATTTTGACCATCTGAGATAGCTGTGGTTCTGCAGACGTGATGATGATAACTGAAAGTTACGTGGAAATTTGAGCCCCGGCGAGACTTGAACCAGCGACCACCGGGTTTCCGGCCCGATGCTCTACCAACTGAGCTATGAGACCCAACTGCTGACCAAATTTTTATTTCACTTCAATCACCAAGGATTTCACCTTACGACTCCTATGTGAATTCGTGATGTGTTACTATCACACTGGCTGTCCTGTCAGGACTTTTCATCCCATTTGAAATCTACCTGGATTAAAGAGAAAGAACATCATATTGATTAGCACCTTGAATACCTAAGGTAGCCGTGTGTTGGCAGACCTGTATTGATGATGGTTGATGATTGAAGGTGGAATGAAAATTTTGGGTCTCATAACTCAGTTGGTAGAGCAACCTGACCGGAGACCTAGTTGTCGCTAGTTCGAATCTTGCAGCGGCCCAGCTTTTCATTTTACCCTCAATTATCATGCAGTATATAATCCACTCTATATAAAATCAGGTGTTTAACACTACTGAGACCGTGTTAACTATTCAGTTCATGTATGCGAGTATCAGTACTGCATATGAATCTGTCAAATCAACATTTTACGATGTTATTGTGATGTACCACAGTCGATTAAGCTCTTAATGTTGTATCTTTGCATCATGATTTTGATCGCTTATGTACATGTCAGTTTTCACGTCATTAGGTCAACTTTACAAGAATACAAATAATGGCATGCTCACTATTCACTAATCATGTACAAGTTTGTGCTCTAGAATGTTAGCCATGCTTATCAGAAAATCATATATATTTCCTTTGAACTGTAACTTGTTTGTATAGGTATTTAACTTCTATACCAATAGATCATGTGGTCGAACTTCGCCCAGCTATTGAGGTCTGGACAACCAGCTCCTATATTATCGCTCTCCATACAACATATATGATGAATCACTGCATGTGGTTGCCAAGTTGTACTCCGTTTTCCGTGTGTTTATATTTGGTTTTATTTTTTCTTAAAAACTCCATCAATAATTTTGTTTTTTCTAGCTTCAATTAAGTCTTATCGCTAAACAAATGGGTCAGATTACTATAACCGGTTTAGGATTTGAATGGAGTTATCTATCAGCTCATCAAAGTGCTGTTGCAGATAACAGTCAATATCAGACTCTTCAACATCATTTGGCTAATTTAACACCTCAAAATGGATCGATTCCTAATGCCTACTCATCATCAACAACCAATCCAATGTTGACCAACTCTCATATATACAACAGTTTATCAGTCGATAAAAGTTTTTCAACCATTGATACTGTATCACAGACAATGATGGTAAATTATAATTCTATACCGCTATCATCATCATTGCCGCCGCCGCCGCCTTCCAATACTGATTATACAACATCATCTACTACAAGTCTTTCTACTATTGGTGAACGTAATTCTGTGAGAGGTAAAATTCTATTCAATAAAAATTGTCCTGATGGTGATGATAATGATAATAACAAGCATAAGCGGTTCACGAAATTACCGTTAGATTGGTCAGTGACACAACCAGCTCCTGCTTTAAGAGTAAGTAAGCAGTTTTTCTTCAATGAGTGTGTTGAGAGTTTTATTTTCCTCATTTTGATCTTTTGAGTATTTAATTGTCTTGGTTGTGTTGTATTCAATGAGCTAGGTGGTTTAATCGTGAAGCTTTCATTGTCATCACCATTAACTTCCTAAACATGAAGTGAGCTGTCAACATCTCTCCGTGAGTGTTGCAGTAACTTCCCCTGACGAACTAGTTTGTGACTGGTTGTTTCCTTTGATTATTATTATGTCATTGACTGCATAGATTTTCTTGTCGACTGTTCCTCTGCCTGACCTCCGACCTTGTAGTTGTTTGTCATTTCCCTTAGTGTTTAATAGATTGAGTCTATGTCTATACATTTATTGGTTGCTGACTGACACCAATGCGAAGCTCCTAGGAATTCTCTGATATTTTTTGTTTTCTCTGTCCAAGATTTCTATATTTTCAAAATTGAATTCATATGCATAATTATCCACGTGCATTGAAATGGGCGATGAATATGTCGTGATGTTTAGTAATCAATTGGTGTACGTGTAACTGAAGGCGAAGAGGGCGACCACTTTGTCCAATGTAGTTTAGATGACAGTTGTTGCAGTTGATTTTGTAAATGATAATTGGTTTGCCTTCTTTGGATGTTGCATTCTTCGGTTTACATAATATGGTATGAACGGAATTGGTTGATTTGAGCCACACCAATTGTAAGGGGTCTTAGTTGGGATCTCTGAAATGTTCTTTATATATGATCCATTTGTTTATTTCTGTGGATGGTTTTGCAGCTGATGAATGAGATAGATATGACGTAATTTTTTTTCGTTTCCGCATGAATTTGTTGTACTGCAGTATGGTTTTGTTCTTTTGAATAGAGTCTGAACGCAAATAATTTTGTGTTGTTGGGTTGTTTCTTCTGTAGTTGAGGATTTGATCAGTGGTTGTTGACTTTCTGTTCACTTCAGTTTCCAATTTCCCTGCATCGGTTCTACTGACTTAAACATCAAGGAATGGCATTTAGTAATTCAATTCCTTTTCCATTGTTTGATGTCACTGAAAATGTTGTTTTTGTTATTATTTGTGCAGATTCGCTTTATATATATGCATATAACAATGCTGAAAAGCCCACCCAGGAATTCCTGTTCACTGGTAGTGTCAGTATCAGGTGAAACAATGTAGTTGACATGTTTGTTGAAGACGACTTCCACCCACTTGAATATCGGTTAGTGGATTATAGGTTTGAACTCTGTTTCACTTATTGAGTCTATTAGGAAGATAGGATCATTGATTAGTGTGTAAATCAGTATTGTACTATTCTTCCCAAGAAACTGGACTTTCGATCATCAAAGTTTCATTTTTAAACTTCAAGTCCTTGGCTGTGAATTACTTCACAATACAGTCGATCCTGAATATGTCGCTAGTACCACAGTTTGTTTAAAATTAGCTAGGGATGGATTAGATTTTTCTACCCATGAAAGGGTCTTATCGGTTAAAAACCGATGTAAACTGACGCACCTTCCAAGCACAAAAATATCTCCCCATATGAGATGGGAAGTTACTACGCAGTCACTAGGCATAATGTTCAGCGAGAATTTGCAACTCAACAACCAAGTACATATTCCTGTCACCAGGTATTAAGCTGTGTTTATTTTGCTCGGGCTGTCCTAAAAACTAGCTGCGTAAACACAGGTTAGTGTGGTAGGGACTGAACATTTTTGAATGTAAAATGATTCCCATCTTCATGATGGTTAGTGATGACTATAAAATTAATGAATTCCAAAGCATGATGGAGGCAGTAAGAAATGGTTGGACACTTCAGTTCAGCCCCATCAGTTAGTCTATGGATTTCAACAAAATAACCCACTAATTTTGAACAAAAATATCAATTCCACGGGAGCAGGTTTTGCTTACACTTCGTCCTTACACTCTGGAAACCTCCAGAATGAAATACTCTCCTGTGCTCGTTAGCAACATGTTTCGAGATCAATGTTGCGAAATTCTAATAAGAAGTAGTGACCTGTGAGGCAATTAAGTCGGACTTGGGGATGAATACTCATTGATGACATTGAATGGTTGTCGTGCTATATCGTGAATTGATAGAATTAACAAAATTTGGTCGATTAGATTTCAACTCAGTGGCCGAATAGCTGACATGCTCGCTGCGAAACCTGGTGGCCCTAGGTCCGAACCCCACAGGGTTTGTGAGCGCTGAGGATCCTCTTACTAGGTCGAGATAACTGTTCAGTGCCCCCAATTCTTCAATGGTTCTCCAGTCGATGTCGGTTCGTCAGAAATACTACCTTCACTTGACTAATGGTTTAGCTTTCAGAGTCAAATTGATTCCACTCAAAACCACCGACTGGAATATGTTGGTGTTTTGTTGGTTGTTGCATTCTATCAATTGCCTACTAGTAATCCCGAAAATGGCTGGGTACTGCTTTGTAGCATTCATTTGCAATATATGAGGTTCAAGTGATAGTTCAAGTAATTTTCAAAAGTGTATGCACTGGCAAATATTCTTTCAGTTGATCTTGCTAGCAATTACTGGTTGATATAAATTAGTTCTAGTTTTCGTCAACTAACACTCCTTGGTGAAGAAAATCTTTCGTATCATAAAGTGTTATAATGTCACAGATAGAGAAAAGCTAACAAAAGCATTCAAATGATGCAAAGAGAGAATGAGCTTTGATAGATATTCTTTCGTCCGAAGCCTACTTGTGTAGTTTTTCGAGCTAAATTCTGTCTGCTTCAGCTTCTTCCTCTCTATCTTCACATATTTCTAACCAATGTGCTTTGTTTCTGCTGCTAGTACATTCACTAGTCGATTGTCGGCTCTAGCATAACTTCTATTGATGACACTACGCTATCATATACTACTTAAACATTCTTGTCAGTAGCACAGACCACAACATGAATCGATAGAAAAGAGATGTATGTTGAGAATGAAATGCCTAAGATTTAGTGTGGATACACCAGCGTCATTACGACTGACTTTCAGTGATGTGTTTAACAATTAACTTCTGATGTCTTAAAGATATCAACTGTGTGACTGTCACTGCCTTACTATGACCAAACCAATAATCATGGAATCCAGTTCCATACTTTTAAGTTGTCATCAAATGAGCGTGTACGATAAATTTGTTTACATTGTTGTATGCAGAAGGGAATTTCAAAGGAAATTCTCATTCAATTTACGCTGTTCCTCCCACTTCCTCATTTTTCTTCGTTATTCACGATTTATTTGGTTACCTACTGGTAATTCTTTGGATCAGGTATGTGAGTATAAATGTTGCACTAACAACTGAACAAAAAATGCACACAAGATGTCTGCTATCCATGCTAATATTGTCTGAAAAACGGTGTTTTTTCAAAAACCTGGAAGATCTGGACAGCTGTTTCATCGTGTTCTGGAGTTCCTCAGCAGTTCACATTCATGATGCGTTGAATCCAGGCCCGTCAGGTTTCAGGGTAAGCACGTTATCAACCAACCAGTGGATGAAATCACATAGTCTGTATTTCCCCACTTCTGTCAATTCGTGGTATAGCGCAACCATCATTCTATGCTATCAGAGGGTATCCACCTCACATATGACTAGATTGGTAGCACAGGTCACGACTTCTCATTAGAATTTCATTAGAACTTTGACGTAATTAATGTGAAATGTATATCAGTTGTGTTTCCGTCTTGTGATTTGATCTCATTTTAGCATTGAGCGGTTAGATCGGCACTACCACCTTAACTATTAGAGAGTATGTCATTTAATATTTTGCCTGACTTATGAGCATCTGTGTCTTTTTCAGAATCCATTTTGACCTCATCATATCAAACAAAACGTTCTCTTTGTGTTATATCCTTCTCTTCTTAACTCGCTTACTCTCTCTTCTCTCGTTGAAGGTATTTTTCAGTTCATTTCCAAATCAACTTTACGAAGGGGAAATATGTTCAATTCAAATATCCCTAACTAATAGTGGTTTAATCCCATTGACAAATTTACGTGTTGCATCTGTTTGGCCAGGTTTATTTGCATTCGGTTCGATCGATGCATCGATTGGATCACATGACTTTAATCAGTCTTTACAATCTGTTTCAATTCAGGTAAAATTTATGGCATATTTTTTAATTTTTAATACCATTTATTCTTTGTTAAAGCAGTTAGGTCGAACGAACGACGAAATGTAACATACTCAGCCATCTTGTGCACATACATGCAGTAGGCAATGAGCCATACCTATTGTGTGAGGGTCAGTGATGCTACTTGTCTGCCTAAACCTCTGTAGGTGGAACAGGGTTCGAAATCCTAACCCGCTGGTTGATAGTCATCCCCCTAAACTTCCGATTCATCGTCCCACAGAAATTAAGTAAGTAGTGAGAAATAACTTTTGGCTGAAATCCTGTGCTCCACACTTGAAATGCGTCGCTCTGATTAGCGGAGTGATCTATAATCACCCACTTTAGTCGGCATAACATGTCTTATCGCTTTTGTACTCAGAGTTTTGATGGGATGATGATTTCATTTCAGTTGATTTATTAGATGTCATTATATAATGGAACAATATTATGTATTGGACTGTCTTTCGGACATAATTCTTTGCCCATAGTCATATCAAGAAAGCTCCACACTTTTGATACGTGGTTTATATAGTCTTAATTTCCTCGCCCTCTTCGTGATATAGATTGTGTAGGTTTTTCCATATATCTATCCAGAACAGGTGTTGAGTCACTCCTGTTGTTGGATGTATTTGGTGTTGATTGGATAAACGAAGATTCAGTTACCAATCTCTCCCTCCTTCTGTTCTAATAAGTCAGTTTTAAGGATTATCACTCTTTCACATCCTGTTGTGTGGTTGTTGTAAATGGCGTGCATAGGTATGGTCGAGCTTTTCCGTAGATTCCTAATCTAACAAATTTTATTTAGCTGGGTTTTTGTTCTCAGATAGCCTAATTGACCATATATATTCGACCCCGCAATCACTGCAAAGTGTTTGGTAAACTAAATTATTCTGCCTGATTGGATCAATAAGATGTTTTAATCTACAGGTTTTATTTCTAAGTGAGTTTTATTGTTGAGCAGGTGATATTTTGGTTTTTTGGAATGTTTTAGTTGTCCAAGATAACTAGGATGAAATATCGCAATGGAGCCTTGTGTAGTTTTGTATTTTGAAAATACGTGGTGTGATTCTTTGTATTATCAGTTCACCCAATCACGCTGCCGATCAGAATTCAAGTAGTGTAAATCATCTCGACCTAGTTACCCAGACTCATAGGTTTCCGTCATTTGTGTGTAGCTACTTATTCCAGTCAGCAGTATGTGTCATACGATTTGTATATTTCATTTTATCTATGAGGATTCTATATCAGATGACAAAAAAACTCCCAGGTTAATTGCCTGAGTTTTTCATAATGATTTATCGCCAATCGAGTTGAATTCCACACTCCACCTACTTCGATCTGCGTAACCAAGTCAATTCAAGATCTCATGTATTTAGTGTAGCCCACAGCCTAGTACACAAACTTCTAGGCATCACTCTTGTTTATTGGGACTTCTCAGGTCGATAGCTTACTGCATCTTCTACCTAGCACGCTCCAAAGGATCATTTTATACAAGAGTTTACAACTCTCAGTCTTCGCGCACTAATGAAATACAAATTTTGGAATAAAAACAGTAGTGAGTAGTACGTTCTAGATGAGTTGGACCCATTTCGAGTGTTGCTGTTACAGTAGATTCCCGAAGTTGTGGCTCATTAGCTTAAAGACTGAACTCAAGTTATGGGCCTCGGGTCCGAATCCCACCCTACCTACTACCCTTTAGTTAACTGGGTGGTATCTTAGCCCCCCTCACAAGATAAGTGTTATCTAGTACATAAAAGCTTGTGTTGGATCGGTTTACAGAGTTTCTGAATCCTCTTCTCACAGTCAGCTGTCTGCCTACTATTAAATACTGTTTCCACTACCGGTAATAACAGTGACTTCGTTCAGATCACTGCAGATTCTATCATTGGATATTAAATTATTTAGAGGTATTTGAATAAAGCAAGAAAAAAAACATTTACAGAAGCATAAAATGAGCTCATTTTATTTTATACCCTTTCATCACCTGAGAACAGCCTACAATTGAAATGAAATATTAGTAGCAGTGATAATAATATAACATACTTTAAATCCTTCGAAATAAATGAGGCTTCGAAATCCAGGATTAACAATTAGATAGTGAGTCGAGAAAATACAAGGTGACAAGTTGGTATTCATCATGAATTGACATCAGTTAAAGAAACATTAGAAACCTGAAAGCGCTGGAAAGCTGTTTCGTTCCAGTACGGGACTCCTCAACAGTGTGCATCCATGACCCAAATCGGGATCGAACACAAGTAGGAGATATGAACCATTGGACTGCAACCTAGTAACTCAACAGTAAAGTGATGGCCATGGAACCTAGAGGTCCTCGGTTCGATCCCTGGCGAGGTCGTGGGTTCACACTGTTGAGAAGTCCTATACCAGGACGAAACAGCTGTCCAGGGCTCCTAGGTTTCCATTGTTTCTTCAAATGATGTCAGCCCTACCAAGAAGACCCAAAAATATATTATTAATAATCAAAAATGATGGTTTGCATCCTATGAAGTAGAAAATTCTGGAGGTGTGAAAACGGAAGGGGACTACAAAAAGACAGAAGTGTAAAACAAAACAAGGGGTTGTTGAAGAGCTTAGTTGGTTACTTAATTTGATGTAAAAACTGGAAGAACTTAAGGCTTGCTGATCAACAGTCATTCAGTAATTAATAAAGCGATGATGCTATCAGAAGAAAGCAAAAACGATATATCTCTTTCTGAGTGCAGAGGTCAGATTGATTAGTTGTAGCCCACATATACTACTTAACATCTTTAGTTCACATGTTATAATTTAAAAACCGTCAATAGATGAATCCATTTTCACTTTGATACATGCTACCTACCCATCATCCTGTTTTTTTCCAGCTCTACTACACTTGTGTGCATGACAATAAGTCGTGAATATATACAATTTGTAGATGCTATAATCTATTTGACAAGTAGATAGATAGACAGATAAAATCAACGTAGACACTCGCACACAAGTGCAACGGTTCAACCTGCCAGCCTTCACAATAATATGCAAGGAGTAGGTGGATAGAAAAAGAGTGATATCAAAGTAGATTAAGTAGTGTGAGAGTAAACAATGCGAAGATGAAGGTTAGTGCGCATATTCAAGCTCTAGAAGATATCGAGGAGTGAATACATCTGGGCTATTGTGATCGATTTTCAGCTATGTCACCAAGAGTCGTTAACCACTGATTCCTATTGTCTCGAGGACTCCAACCAGGTAGTCTACACCTTCCAACACAACTGGTATAACATCTTGGTCTGGCCATCTTGAACTCTTTTTCAACCTACCTTTGGCATGACACGCCTAGTTAAACTGTGCATTGGCATGCACAGTATATGTCCAAACCAGCTCAGTCGATCAATATTGTCAAATTATTGAGCCTCGAGTGAACAAGTGTTACACCAACATAGCTCAATGGGTCAAGGTAGCACCCATTGGCCAGGTGACATAGGCGTAAAACTTGAGCACTGTGGCAGAATGTAATTCCGTATTAGATGTAGTTCTATGATTTTTTATTCTCTATCTTCAGTGGTATAGGTATTTATGGAATAGGCATTTTGTCACTCATCATATGAACCAAAATTCGGTAATGAATCTCTCTCCATCTTACTACATCATCCTTTTAGTATAGTTGTATGCCAGTACCTGCTTTGCGATATCTGTGTGTTTTGTAGATTCTTGATCTTTGTATGGTCTATCATTCTAAATTTGGCTTATTTCTTATGTTCCAATAATCCAATTAATTGCGATAGCTATGGTTTAACTTATTTATTTATTGTATTTTTGTCAGGTGTACTGCAGCGTTAGATTATGTACAAAATACAACTTTATATGTATTTACAGCGACCTTGCCTGATTCTGGGCCTTTCTGAGTAACCTATTGACTATTTGTATCTTCAACCAATTTGATATTTAGACTTTGGTTCATGTGCTCTTTCCCGAAACTTTGGAACAATGATTGGTTGTTAAATGGCTTCAAGGATATACGGCTTCTTATGAAGAGTTTGAAAATCTTAATCTACACTATAACACCTTGATATAGAGAGGGACAGTGCACTGGTGTCTTTTGACTGATTAGTAACCTTTTTTGCTGGATCATGTAAGATTATTCCTTAACGATTCTCTGCTTAATCTCCGTTGTAACGTAGTTTAAAGCAACTGAATTAAGTCCATAAAAGCTAGTAATGAACGGAGTGATTTACTGACACTTAGAGGAAGAGTATTCGATGAACTTTCTCCATCCTACTTCAAGAAAATAGACTGATTAGTATTTTGGAAGTGCATCTTCCATAGCTTTAGATGTCAAATTCCAATGCTGTTCAGCACTGACTTTTCAAACGTTGTAACGACTATCAACACTGAAATGGTTACACAAATTCATCAACCGTAATGAATAGATTTCTATTTGGCTCTGGTAAGCACCTGAACAACTGATATCCTCAGCAACAATCCTAAAGGCTCTTCCACTTATGAATTTTTCTCTATCAAGCTTGTTGCGTTTTTGGTGCTCATTAATCACCTGCTGGTTTTTGAAATAACTCTTTAAGTTGCATGGAGTTTGTTGACATATTCTCTGAAGTATCCACAGACTCATTTGAGCAAATAGTGCTGCCATGCTCTTCTGGTTCTGTTTGCAAGTTAGCCTCAGTTTGTACATAAGACCCCGAGATCTTGTATGCAACTTCAGCCAATCAAGTTTACGAGTAGCTGATATGATAAACTGCCATTGTGAACACTACAGAATAATACCCCCATGATGTGTCTTTGGTCGCCTGATGCATTTTGAGCGACCTGTGATGATCCTGGTGTCCAATTGATCGTATGGCCAAACATTGTCTTTTGATATAGTAATCCTCTATCATGAGAAGCAAATATCTCATTTGATGTGCATCCAGGGGCTTTGAACCCCCTTGAGTATCTGTGTAATTGTTTATGTTGATGTTTGCGCTTGCACTGGTACTCCTTGAGAATGTTTTGTGAACATTTAGTGTGGGGTTTAGTTTTAGGAAGGCTGGATCGCACCAACAATGTTTCATCATGTTGTAAACTCTAGCCAAGTACTTCATGGTTTTCATCAACATGATCTGATTGAATGTCTGTGTCATTTATTACCTCCTGATGGATTATGTGGAGTGGTTACTATAATCCTCACCCATCAATGTAACAAGATCCATATTGATTATCATTTTGACTATCTAAGATAGCCATGGTTTGGCAGACTAGTATTTATACTGATTAATTATTTGAGGTGAAATGAAAAATAAAAACCTGGTCAGCAGTCGGACCCCGTAGTTCAGTCGGGAGCGGACTAGGCCAGAAGCCCGGTGGTCACTGGTTTGAATCCGACCGCGATCCAAACTTTCATTTCACCTTCAATCACCACTCAGTGTAAATACTAGTTTGCCAAACCACGGCTATCTTAGATAGTCAGAATGTTAATCAATATGATGCTCCGGCTCACTAAGTCGGTTTGATTTGGATTGGGATAAGAAGTCCTGACTAGGCAGTCAGTGTGAATATGATCAAGCGGTAGTAACGCGTCACGAATTCATATGGTAGTTGAGCAAAACCTTTAGTGATTGAAGTGAAATAAAAATCTGATCAGCAGTCAGGTCTCGTAGCTCGGTTGGTAGAGCATCGGGTCAGAAATCCGATGGTCGCTGGTTCAAATCCGACCGCGGTCCAAATTTTCATTTCACCCCTAACCATCACTCAGTATATAGATCCGTATTATCAGGCTTCTTTAAGTTATTTTCAGCTTCACTATGTCCATCATTTAGGTAATTACTAAGAGTTATTTTCGAAATCTGAGGACTTATGGGCGCAGATACTGGTTGTATGTCATACAGCATTTGATTAAATTTCTCATTAATCCTCAGTGTTGCTTCCATTCTTTCTTCATAGGTCTGTATGAAAGCTTGAAACTCTTCATTAGAATGTATTATCATTTATCACCCATCTCCACTTATTATATCTTTGTAGTCATTTGATATAACCTTCAGACTTCACTTTTGATGATATACCCATAAAATTCAACGGACAGAAACGCGGAACCTGATTTCCAACTTCTGCATTGTACTCGTCACGTCATGTTTATAGTGTAAAGCAATTTTATCACGCTAGCTTAGCCTGTTTTTGTGCACTTGCATACGTAGCATTTTAATTAAACTAGTCTTTCTCAATTATCTTTGTCTATTGAAACCTATTTTCATGTATACTCACATACAGACATTTACACACAAACCACTCTAGTTCCCATTTCTCTGATGTCCAGTTACTTCAATGCCTATCACACAAAGTTCGTAGTCAGACTGAATAGAAGAACTGTCCAATTCAATGAGGTCTCATGCGATTGTTGTTGTTGGTGATGATGATGATATGCATTTCATTCTTGTGGCTGAATAATAATGGGTATATAACTGTAGGATCTAAGGTGAAATTCATCCTAAAGATTATTCTTTGTTCCTTAAAATGTCTTTTAAAACCCAATCAGTTAGGCGGGAAATCTGTTTAGCAAATGAGTTATACCCTTCAAATAATCATTCGTATATACACGTTCGCATAATTTGTGAACTACAATCATAGTATGCATAAAATCCAACAACACTGCCGAACTTTTCATATTCAAGCAGCTGGAACGGTACTCGTTTCATAACCTATTTGTTATCACTAAAGATGTCAAAATAGGCAGATGTATATGCATATTGGGGGGGGGGTGGGAACGGAACTCATGAACAATAACCTTTGGCTTTACCCTTGAGCGTCGCTTGAGAAAACCGATAAGTATTTTTTTTTATGTCGAATATATGTAAAACGCGGCAGGTTTATATATGTTTTCGATAGCCGTTATATGTTCGACACTTTTCTAGAATATCCTCATGGTAATCTAAGACTGATATGTATGACCACGTAGTTTTTCGCAAATGTTCGCCATGCTATGATTGATTATGAAGGTTTTGCTGGAAATTGCAAGCTTCTTTGAAGAATCTAAGAGATATTGTCCCACTCTATAACAATATTTGACCTCACAATCATTACATATTGTTTAGTCGATCAAATTACATTTTCGGATTTGGTCAATAGAAACGTTCAAGCCAACATCAGAAACTTTACATAAAATTCTCAACAAGATTAACGTCGAAACGTGTGAAGTTTATTTTAGTACAAAATCAGTGAACAAAGTTCATTATCTGATTAGTTTGTTTGCATGGAGAATGTACAAATCGTAATAAAATTGACCAATAAATCGAAGAGAATTATTTGTAGTAATAATATTAAATGTATATGATTATAAACATGAGAAATTGATTTTAAAGTGGCGAATAACTGGTTTTTCTATAAGATGTGACAATCTACTATCAGCTTGTCTATTGATGATTACATGAAAAAAAGTTTGTAATTGGGAGATATGGTTGGTTAGCTGTAGCCCTCAACTTTCGAATCCAAACCCTACTCCACCTACTTTGATCTTGGCAAACATGTAGTGTCGTAATCGCTCATACTGTAAGTGTCACTAGTAGTAGTACATAAACACATGCACCTTGGTCGAGTTCAAGTTATAGTCAACAACAAGAATTACTAAGGGTATGTTCAGCTGTAGTATCACTCAGTAGTAGACTTGCATATGTAAGTGATAACTTCTGAGTAAATGTTGAGACATTAACTTGGCATTTTTCCAACATACGTGCTACTGTAGTTGCAGCAGATGTGAGTTAATGGATAGACGTGATTAGAGGCAACTAAAGGAGGCTAGGTAGCTTTTCCGTGTTTGTACTTTGAGTTGTTAGCAATTAATTCCATAGCTGGAAAAGTCAATAAGATGTTAGTATAGAAGGTTCATAATTCTACTTTTTGTCCTAGAATGATACTTTATTCAGAAATGAAGCGTCTTTTCTGTCACATGACAGAAACATTTTTTTTTCTCATAATTCAATTAACTTTGATGGTCATCAAATAATTTAAAGATCCGCAAAGATTATTCGGAACAAGTATAATTTGAACGACTAATGTTGTTTTGAATAACTTCGTTATCAGTCTCTACAATTATGTCTATGAGAATAGGTGAAGCGCGATAGCCAATGTAAAGCAGTGTAAAATTGTTTCAACATTGAAATAGTCTAGTGTTATTGCTTGTATTCCACTGCTAGCCACTGCCCATCATTACTATACATAATTAAAATAGTCTGTTATGAGTGAATGGAGATCAAATCAAATGGATGTAAGTTTTTATCCAATGGAATAGTAATCAATCTAGTGTGCTAGTTGTGCGATGAAATCAATATGGACGGAAGAATTACGAAATAATAAGACAAAATCTAGAGATAATGTTTCTTTTGTATACATCTATCATCAACGGGAGAAATCTAAAGGATGTTGTCTCTTTCACCTACCACCTAGGCACCATCATTCCAAGTACACGCAGCGGCGGCACTGATGATGACTTCAAAGCTAGAATCGGAAAAGCAAGACATTCCTTCCTGCATTAACCTGAAATCAGTATAGAGATCTACTGCACTCAGCATAAAGCGTGAACAACCGGATTTTTAACACCAATGTCAGTCAGGTCAGTGCTTCCACGTGATGGTTTAGAGACTTGGCCCGTCACAAAAATCATTTCCAACAAACAGAAGACATACATCAACAACTGACTATGCTCACTCGATACTGAAGATTAGATAACCAGAAAGAATAAGCATCAACGAACTCTGGCTGGCTGACTGGCTGGCTGGCTGGCTGGCGACCAACCAACCAACCAACCAACAACCTATTGTCTAACAAATATGCAGAAGAAAGTGGAGATGGGTTGGGCATACACTGAGAAAACCATTCGGGGATATCACGCGCCAGGCCAGATCCTCGAGTGGAATCCAAAGGGAAAACGATGAGTTTGGCGTCCCAGTTGAGAGTGACATGGAGGAGATGGTGTGAGGAAGAAAAGAAAGCTTGTGGGCAGTCGTGTAGCCAGGTTCAAGGGACTGTAGAGAAGAGAGTGAAATGAAGACATGCTACTGAAGCCCTATGTTACACTAGGAACCAAAGGGACAAATAATAGTGATATTCTTAGGACTTGATTTGTGTGTGTGTTTATTAAGAGTCAAATGATGACTACGTAGTGAGCGGCTTTAATGCCACCCTAGCAACAACTGAAACAACCAATCAATCTGCTCTATTTCATGAAGATCTGTCTTTCCAGCCGAAATGAAGAAACCTAATTGGCGATTTCGATCATTGGTAGGGTGGCGTTTAAAGTCGCTCCTATATAATAGTGATTTATATTCAAGTAGTGTGAAAGATCATGTGAATACGATAACGAAACAAAGAATAACAAATGTGTAGTGTTACGTCACGGTTGAAAATGACTACGAATAATAGTATGAATAGACAAGAGCATGAAATTAACAGCAACTAAATGTGATGTATCTGCGTAATACATTTCGAACAGTCTGCTCATACAGTGACTTGTCAAGTCAGTTTATATTAAACCGAAGAAAGGGAGCACACATACAATAATTAAGATAATAGGGGATTAAATATAAGAAAGATGAGAACACACAAGAAGTGACATAGCTGATTCTTATCTTAGTAAGAAAACAAAGTTTACCAGGGTAGGTTTGGTTTAATGGCTCAACTTGCCACACTTTGCCGTAGTATACGAGGACCAGGTGGATAGAATAAGAGCGATATCAAAGTGGACAAAGTTTTGTGAGTGACAATGGTTAGTGCAAATATTCAAGGTATAGAAGATATCGAATAGTGAGTACATCTGCGTCATTGTGACCTATTTACAGCCATGTCACTAAGACCCTCCAACCATCATTTCTTATCATTTTGAGAAACCTAACCAGGCAGTCTAAATCTCACACTAACTGTCAGAAATATCATCGACGGATGCCATGTCTTCGTCTGGTAACGCTGAACCCTCTTCCTACAAAATCCAACTTCCCTTAGCACCACTGATCGAGGTAGGTGAGGGGTAGGCATGTGGAATATATGTTCAGGTCACGTCAGCCGATAAAAGTTCACAACCTCATCAATCGACTTGCTTGTTTTGCTTATTTCCCTTCGCCTAACCTCGACATTGCTTGTATAGCGATTCCAGCAAACACGAGGAAGATACCTGTGATTGAAAACCGGTAGTCACTTCATATCTTCTACGTTTAACGGCTGTCTCACAACCGTATAACAGGACAAAACGGACTGCAGCTCAGTATACTCGTCCTTTGATAGATAGTCGTTTACCTCACCAGTTGGCGCCACAGATAATGGAAGTTTGCAAATGCCAAAACGGCTGAGATTTCATTAGCCTGTTCAAGCTGAAGCAACTTTCCAAGTAATTGAAGCCATATATAGGATTTAATGACAGGAATATGCAGACTGATATTCGGTAAAGGAATCTAGGAGAAAATGCTTGAGAACTTTCTTCTTTGCAGACATTCTCTCCATAAGTTTTTATATGCTGTCTAGTTTTTTGTTCACGTATCCATGCGTTCTTTCATTTTTTCGGATTCTTATTTCATAGATGTATCGCTACATGTTTGTATGTTTGGGTGTTACATCTCCCTACTTTTCTATTTTATTTTCTGAATTCTGTCTAGCCTTTAAAACCTTGGATTGATGTTCCGTGTAATCAGTCTGCTTTGAATGGCAAATATACCCCAACAACTGGTAATGAATCATCGTTTATACTTATGCCAGGTATAACTATTTCACGGACAATTTGGTTACGTGGTCCACACTTAAGTTATCCATCTTCGCATAGAAAACGTGATAATTCGTGCTCTTATCGGTATCCTGTCCATGCTTCATCATCGTCACCATTATCGACTGTGTCTTATACAAGTAGCAATAGCAGTAGTGGTTATGGTTCAGGCGTTGTTGCCGGTTCCAGTGTCGCTGCTTCTTACGCTGCTACTACTTACACTTGCCCGCCTCCTCTTCCCCCTCCTCCTCTTAGTACTAGTGCTATGCTTCTACCGTATGCACACCAGAAAACTGTACATGTTGTCTTCCAGTATGAGTCTGCCAAGGGATTAACAAGTCAGCTGCCAGCGTCACAGCAACAGCAACCATTTTCTGGGTAAGTTTATCAGTTTCCTGTGTGCTTTAAAAAAAGTTTCTGTTGATGATCATGCAACTCAGAAACCGCATTATTGTATTGAGATTTGAGCTGTATACGATGCAGAGTGACAACAATACTGGCTGTCTGTAAGGCTTCAGGTTTATGAAGATAGTTAAAACAAGGTGGAATCCAGCGCGAAAGTGTATCAGTTCCAGTTGCTACAGCTCACAGAAGCACACCACGGAGAATTATTTAGCAAAATAGTGACATTTAAGTTGATGGGCGTGTATGAAAGGAGATAGAAGAAATCCGTAGAGGTTTATACAAGTATTCGGAAATGACAAAGGGTGTATCATAGGAAACGGTATTGTAAGTTATCAGTCGCTAAGGAAGAACGTTTTGTATTTCGATTTTTGTTTCACGTCTTTGTGTAGTTAGGAGAAACCTTGTTGGACAATTTTATCCCACAGTTGACCAATCGAAACGAAGTATTTGGCTTTTGACCTAGTGGTTTTTTATGTGTTCGTGTAAACTGTATATTAATGGTGCATTTTTTTTGTCTGATAAAGTGTCTTCCTTACAGTCACAGATCAGTCTTTGTTTTCGGATATTTTTGGGGCTCAATGAAGTATAAGGTATTGAGGGAGAACGGTTGGTATTCGTATCCAGTCCTAATGTCTCGCTGCGTTATTAGCATTTGCATATTTCTTGTTATTCACACGGCTACTCCAGTGTATGTCTGTGAATTTGTGATTGATTTTCAGCTGTAATGCAAATAATCTCCGCGCTTTGATTCCTATTACCTCGAGGACCCAACCTGACAGCCTGCATCCCTCTATAACATGACTGAGATAAACAATCAGAGACTTCAGTGACTAGTGCCGATTCTTAGTCTAATTTCTCTCAGCCGACTTTGTTCTGACCAAAACATAATTCTGCTTAAGTTATACGTTAAGGTCTCTGGTGGCTTGGTATGCATAACCTATGTCCTAGCCGCCCCAGTCGGTGAAGGTTCACTTCTTCGTCGACTGGTTTACTTTCATTACCTTAGCATCCTAAACCTAACCCCACTAATTCTAACACGATGATTCCACCGTATTCAAAAAGTGCTGCGAAGGTACTTGTAATCAAAAACCTGTCAGGCAGACACACCGGTCAATCAATGTACAACCTAATAAAGAAGTATGTTAGTTCAAGTTACTTGCAACCTCTTCACATCTTCTGATGTCAACACTCATATCTCACAGGCATACAGTAGAACAAATTTGATTGTTGATAAATATAATCGTCCTTTGATATGTATTCAAATATATTGCCGATACCATAGACGGAAAATACCTAAGGAGCCTTTTGAATTAGGACTGAGATTTCGTCCACAGCCTAACATCGAGGCTGATGCATCATATCAAGTAAATGATATGTTCGAAAACTGTTGGTGTAAACTTTTTATCGATATTTTCGCGATGATGGAAATCAACACTTAGCGATTATTTGGGATATGGCTGAAAATCAACCACGAAGTCTTAGTTATATACACTCTTTGTCCTTTTCGAAGTTTCGAATAGTTTCATTCACCTATACCTATCTATTCTATCTTCTTTCATAGACTTTTTTCAACTTGAATGCCACCGTTTTTTTTCATACACTTCCCTTTAGTTGATTCTAGTGTAGCAACTGGAATAAATGCTTTTCTGTGCTAGGTCCTACGCTGATACGTTTATCTGTTTGTTTGTCGGCTTATTTTCTGAATGAGAGATACACAGAGCTGTGCACACTAGCTTGCAACCTGTTACTTCTCATCTCTAGTTCAGTTATTAACTGACGGCAGCCTTACTGGTTTACATGAATGCAGATCATTCTTACAATATCGTTCAATCACACGGATCAAGCATTTATTATTACTGTTAGAACACAAATACGGTACAGCAAAGGCACCAAGAAATGCTCCACACAATATAATAATTTTGTGTGAGGGCTGAGATACTACCCGGGCACTCAACCTGATGCAGGTGGTTGTCTTATGAGACCACTCCTCGAGCCTTTGACTTGAGGTCTAATCCACGAGGTTGTGAAACAACATCAGGAGATCCATTCCGATGGTTCCCGATGTCCAAAATAGGTTCATACGCCATTCGTTCCTTCTGGAACCTGGAACCCATATCCATCATTGGTTTGGAATCTAGGTTTTCCAACCCTCTAGATTAAACCCACTGTGTCCATCAATCCGATGATAAGCGCCGAACATCCATTTTTGTGGAAGCATCCCTGCCACGTGAAAGCAGTGAATAGGACTACTCTGGCAGAGGCTGTCGTCGTAAATCATGGCATTTGTGTTCTCGACTGAGTGGTTTCCAGTGAAAACCCTTTTGACACCACAGTTGAGAAACTGCTCAGCTGTGGGAAATGTTATTATGGACCATTTAATGTGTAAATCATTTGCTAATTGTTCACTCTATCAAACACATTAACTTCTCATCAACATCCAGAATGGTGCTTTCCTATCTCTTAACGAGCCTTATAAAACTTAATGATCTATCTCACATAACCTATGTACTAACAGTAGCTTCTAAGTTTAAATCAATTCTGGTCAAAATTTGACCGGGAATGTGAAAAATATTGGGCCTCGATTGAAAAGTCGACATTAGATATAAGTTATATTTGGATAAATCTCAGCGTGTTTGAAATATAAAATTCCAACGCTTCTTGCCGTGACAATGAGGATGAACTATACGATTTATATGACTTCCGTGCGAAACGTGGATACTTTATTTCAAACACGCTGAGATTTATGTAAGCATAAAATTTGAGCGCTATAATAGAGTATATAGATATGATGGTATGAATATGAACAATAAATGCTCCTCGAAACATTATACAGTAACTTATTCTGTATCTGTAGGGCTGATCTTAACGATGTACTTGCATCACTGCTGAGCCTAAGGAATATCTGCTTAAGGTCTGTTGCGCATAGCCATAGTGGATATTATCGGTTTAACATTGGTTGTACTATTTTCAGAATAGACCTTTTTTATTTTTACTCCTTGCTTCAGAAAAAGGTAATACCACTATAAAACTGTTATCCACAGGAAAGACTTTGCTGCTGTCACACTCCTTACAGAGCTCTCTCCTCGCAAACACGCTGTAACGGTAATCGTTTTTAGTTCAACCAATATTCAGCTGGCCTTATTGATATGATAGGATGTTAATTGTCGTATCCAACATTGCTCATTGGATCACCACGATTCAAAAACCTGATCGCTACGATAAGGTAGCAGGTATCAGTCGAGAAACACCTGTATATTCAACTATGTATACCACTTATTCTCAATTTGTCATTTCCATGATTAACGGATACTCACACATAAATTTTCTTTCCTTTTATTCCATACTCTTCACTCCTCATTGTTATTTAACATCTCATATTTCCCATGTAAATTATTGAATATTATCACCTGTATATGCTGTCTTTTGTTGAAGCTGTCGTTATGTTCGTCACCGTTGTGAAATGGAATTAAAGCCATCTTTACATTTTGAAGCTATGGCGAATTGTTTAAATTTAACCGATGTCAGTAATCTGTTGATCAGTGTTCAGATTAAAAATGTTGTCAATTCAACAGTAAGTATGGTTTTGTTTCTTTACATGAAAATTTTGCTCAAAAATATCATACGAAATATGGTAGTAATCGGTTTTTTTTTGTAAGCTAAGCTGTTAACTATTGTTTCGAAATATTTCGAACCTACCAAGTGAAAATATCTGTATCTTTCTGTACTCAGTTTCTCGCTAATGAAACTACCATGTTTACATATGCGTATCTATCGACTGGTCACCATTCCAACTGAAGTAAAAACTATTCTTTGAAGCACAATTAAATCAAGTTGACCTGGTATTGATAAGAGGATATACAGGGAAAAGATTAGTCTGGTAATGGACCAATATACTTTATTTAATCATGTCTACAATTAGACTGATCGACAATCGATCAGCCAATCAGTATCATTATTTTGAATGCTGAAATATGTAAATATTTAGATTGATTCTCCTCCATCTTCTATCTTCCTCTCAAATACACGTTTCCTACGCCTTCATTATGCCTTCACTATATGATTAGTTGGGTCGGGAATCAACTAGGAAGTTGTTGAACGTTGGTGGCTGACAGTTGATATTCATGCATTGTTAGTGGCGATAACAGTATTCAAACAGTAATAGTTAAGAGAAAAGGAAAAACCCTATCCGTCATATATCATCCACGAAAATATATACATATCGGTTCATTAAGGTTATGAAATGTATCAACCATTATACTTTCCAATACAGGCTTATTCATGCCACAACGAATTAAGTTTCGGGAAATAAGTACTTGTGGTCATTTAGCTGTTGGATTACTGATCAGATGTGGTTTGAAATTGGGTTCTCTCTCTCTCTCATTCCGATTGCTGAATATCGTGTCTATCCTTCCTGTTAAGCGACAAAAAGCTGGCTAAGTACATTACAAATAGTAGAAAAGAATTGTTGCTCAAGATAAGGATGATCACTGTTTGATGTCCTCCGATTTTTTGAAGGTTTGTTCTTCTACATCTCAAAGGTGTCATTAATGACATACCACACCATCTGACTGCAAGTTGATGTTCATCTAGGTGAACTTCGATTGGGATAAAGTGGAAATACTACGAAAAACAAGCTCAAAAACTCTAAGAGAATTCCTGAAAGCACGATAAGGAAGTTTGTGGGGGATTTCCTAATTGGTTTCAGATTGGTAATCATCATGGCCCGACAATTAGAGAAACGTTAGAAACATAAGAGCACTGGATGGATGTTTCGTCCTAGCCGCGGAACTGGAAGGTCCTAGGTTCTATCCGTGCGTGTGCACTGCTAAGGATTCCCATACTAGGACGAAATATATACTGCCCAGTTCAGAGTTTCTCCAACTGATGTCAGTCCATGATGAATACCAACCTAGAATCGATGATGAGACGTTATGTCAGCAGCGTAGGTCAAATGATAACAAAAATCATGAAGGACAACCGCTGTTAAAAAAGTAAGGTTAAGTCACTCCTACCCATAAGATCACAACCCTCTGGGTCGGCAAATATCCTTCATAAAAACTCATGCAACTTAAAAATGCTTTACTTCGTTATGACGTAGTTGCTGTTTAGGTTATGGAGCCTGTTGATGAAGCGTTCCAAGACCAATCCTCAAAGCAAGCATAACACCGAACAATTGAAATTCACCAGCCTTCGCTTCATGTGTCATAAACTTATTTACAGAACTGTGTTGTTTCTGTTTATGTGTTATTTCTCAGGTGCCTATGGCCTTTCAGATCCTGCAGATTTATTGTATCAGCCGCTATTGGAGTATAAAACCGATTGAGTCGAATTCTGATATCGGTAAGAATTACTATCATTGTTGCCTGTTTCATGTGTAAAGTTCACACTACTCACTGGTGATATTGAGTAGTTTGTATTTTTAAGGCAAAGGTTTGAAAGAAGTGTACGATCCAGATATTGTCACTTACTTATTAAGTGCTCAAGCCTTATTGTGCTAAGGCTTATTTTCATCCCTACATATGAAAAATATAGTTTTAGAAGTAACGTGAATAAAGGCAAACTAATTGTTGGATTCTAATAGATTGTCCTTTTAACGATGTATTCGAGTTGGGTTGTATCCTTGAACAAATTTGAAAGTTCTTTGTGTAATGATAAAATGAACCCATAGTCAACTTTGATGCTCTTCAGAATGCACTGTCAGTGCTTTTCTCTGAACCAAAAGCACGATGACACAACTGTGAAATAGCTGTCAGAAAACAATATATGTGACTTGGCTGACCAATTTGCAAAGGATTCTGCAAATTACCCAGCTAAGTACCTCTCCAACTGTCCAATTGTGTGTAGTTAAGAAGGTTTCTGTCGAACATTATGTTTAGTTAACTCTGTTACAAAAGCATCATAAACCAACGGAAGATGCTGCTGAAATTGACTGATCAGCGCCTTTGAATTCGTTTTTTAACTACCGTTTATTGTTTTTCGGTAGTCCATGTGATATATAGCGCTCATGATGGTGTTTATATACTATTCCACCCATCTTTGCCTGCCATAATCTACCTTTTTGTCTTGATACTATAATAATATTCATTATGTAGTTATTAATTTTCCTTCTGTATTGCTTCTGAAGTAAACTTGTGTAATATGACCTTAAGTATATAAGTAGTTAACGAACCGCTGAAAGGTGCCTTGATGGGTCTCATGATATGGGCATCTTTCAACTCACTCCTAGAAGAGTAACCCACAAGTTGGATAAATGTAACACTAATCTCAATTCAGAGCACCATTGAAAATTGATCGGATTTAGACGGTGGATCATCTGTCGACACTGCATAGTCATTTATTAATTCCTTCAAATGATGAATAACTGTGTATATAAGAAGGCTATTCAAGATACTGGTGAATATGCTGAAACAGGATTCTGACTTTACATGCTGTGAGTGAGTCAGCGAAAATCCTTTAGCATCGGTTTCGTCCTTGTTGACAGTCGTCAGCATAAGGTATCTGAAATTCTGAGGAAACTGGTGCTATCTCGGTAACTTGAACCTGTGCCATTTATTGCTGAATTCAGAGATTTGATCATAAAGTCACAAGAACGTATCGCATTTCGATATTCAATGTTGGAAAATCACGAACAGGAACATCTAGGCCACGTTTTCATCGATTACCCACTAGTGATTAGTTCCTACATATGATCCAGTCCTACATGGAATCAGTCCTGGTCTCAATAGCTTGGTCGTTAGGTCGGCTACTTCAGCATTGAGTGGCTTGGGTTCAAATCACTGAGAGAATATGTATTTTACTGGTGAGTTCTATGAAAGCACGAAACATAGGCTTAACGTGGTTTCCTGCCGATTGACTCCTAAGGTCTTACAGTGGGATACAGTACACCAAAGTGTTCTGTTACTTAGCTTAGTGTTCACATTTCAAACCTGACCAACATATCCCTTCAGTATTGAGAATAAAGGACTAAATAGCTTCTTCAGCTATCCACTAGTGACTAATTTATATCTAGAGTGTTGGTTTTAAAATGATGAGGATGAGGATTATGGTGGGTTAGTGTTATGTAAGCTTTTATATATTATCATGAACATTTCACCATCAGGTTTGGTGATATCTTTAGCACTAACTTCATATAGAAGTGAAGCTTATTCGATTTTTACACAAAGGTGTAGATAGCTCTTTTATTGACCTTAAGTGTTGTCCAGTTGTACTTTGGGGAGATGATTGTTTATCACATCCTGACCTCCTTGGCCTTAAATTCCCTTTTGGTCACACTGTCAGTCTATATCCACATATATATTGATTGACCTTTCGTCAGAATGACATGCTAAAAATTCTCTTGCTGCTTTCAAACCTACTCTTTGAAAAAGTTTCCACATTTTCCCAGTTGAATGTGTGGTCGTGATTGTCTGCTTGCACTGAAACCAAGGTTGCAGCGTCATACCACTTTATTGCCAGTTGGTGTTCATGAATCCTTTGACCAATTCAAAAGCTAGACCGTCCAACATAATTGTGTGAATAATCTTTTCAATTGATTTTGTAGATTATATTTCGCCTGTCTTCCTTTGACAATAGATCTCTTGTTTTACACAACATGCTGTGCAGTGACTACGTTGGTTTGTGTGCTATTCTGATTCCAAAAGAAGGAAGCAATCGATTGACTGTTTCTGAGATATCTTTAGGGTAACGTAACACGCCGACGGAAAATAAGTACACAGAGTGTTCAAACTTAACGATTATCCACTCAACTTTCTCAAAAAGTGTTTATCAACAGGACAGATGACGAGGAAATTGCCTCAAATCAAAAGGCATGTTAGGTTACTTTACATTATAGATATCTCAGAAACAGTAAACCGATTGCTTCGTCCGTTCGGAATCAGGGTAGCTTCGTTTAAAATCCAATTAGCTTTGCAGTTCATCAGAGCTTCGAAATTCAACTGGCTAGTTTTTATGTAGATACTTGTTAGTTATCACTGAACCTTTATCTTTCGCAACAACGTCTACATTGAATTGACGTCATTTTCTTCCCAGTTGTTATTTGATTTTGTTGTTTTCACCCTTTTTGCTTCTTCACAATCTAGACACCTTTCCCAGTATACGTACAGGGGAAATTATAACCCTTCATTTCAAGGCTAGCTTCATGAAAAATCATTCACAAAATGTTGAAGAAACAGAAAAAGAAAATGGACGAAAAAATGATACAACCATAGGTTCCGTAAATAAGTTTTTATCAACTATTCATTTCGACCACCATCATCATCATCAACAACAACAAATAAGTATGTTGCAACAACAAAGTAGTGTCTTTTTGCCCAAATGTGACAATGATGTTCAAAATTCAAGTGTAAAGCAATCCTTTGCCAATAGTTATAACAGTAAACGGACAATGATATCACCAGCTCAATTGGAGTTCTTCTGTCGATCTGGCATAAATTGGTCCAATTCACCTGTAAGTGAGATATTGAGTTCTCATTTTCTGCGTTTTTGACCTAGTTATTTATTTATCACTAGTATTATCAACCAAGCCAAATGTATAGAGCTTTGAAGCGGGGGATTTCAATTTTATCACTACTTATTGATGCTTGTCGTATGACGTTATTCTGGGTTGAATTGATCGATATCTGTTATTATATAGATTCTTTTGGGGCCCTTTATTATTACCTAGAGATTCACTGCGTTGCAATTTACTTGCTAGTAGTCAGAAGTTGAACTCATGAAACACCCTTCATTCTTTTTCGGAGTTCGTTTGCTAGATGAACTTGCATCAGTGTCAGTGGTGGTATCCAAATCTTAGGGAGAACGGCAAACATAGGATAGAATTTTTGTGAGATCAAGGTTAGATTGAATGAACACTGAAGAACTTCCATCTGGCCCCCTAAAAATTCAGTGGAGCTCATAAAATATGAAAGCACTTCACACATATTGTTCTAAACGACATAATTCCAGGTCGCACGGTTGTCTTTAACAATATGGTAGTCGTTCAAGAAGACTTTGGAAACTGCGAAGCGACGTTTCAGGGTAGAGTCTCTTCATATGCAATCAAATCAAAACTGGCTAAGTAGGAATGAAGAAATAAGAAAATAGCCTGATCTATTTTCAATCCACAAGCAAATACTTGCATAATTGACACAATGTGTGATAAAAACTGAAATCGCATTTGAAAATGTGGACTTCATTTTGCTTAGATTGAGTTACTATGTATAAGCTTGGATGCTGTTAATTCCGCTTACTAACTGACGGTTTAATAATTTTTTGAAGAAATATACTACTTAAATGCTTGTTAGTAGTTTGAGTATAATATTTCATGCAATAAGCTTGCAAACTGGGTTGTGAAGAGCTTCAACTTCAGCTTACTGTTGACTTATCAATATTGAATCTGGTGAGTTGTGGAGATTTATTAATTTATTGCAGGTTGAGATTCATCATGAACTGATATCAGTTGGAAGAACATTGGAAACCTGGGAGCACCTAACAGCTGTTTCGTCCTAGTACGGGACTCCTCATCAGTGCGCACCCACAACCCCTCCAGGGATCGAACCCAGGACCTTCAGGTTCTGCAGCTGGCATGCTATCAATATTGCTTTGATTTACGTATATTTTGATTTTCATGACATATTTTGTTTCAGAATGAACTGACTGGATCATCTTCCGACGGAGACGATTGTATGTCGTCCTTGGATATTAATCTGATCATAGTGTGGAAGGTAAACAGATTACTATTATCTTTACTGTTATTAAATTAATCCGTTTTGGGGATGGGGGGTAAAGATTGATTCTTTTCAAAGTTGTTTTTTATCACAGATTAGTAACATTTGTAGAACTACTGAAAACTTAGGAGAACTGGACAGATGTTTTGTTTTAGCTTTGAACTTAGCGGTGCTGAAAACTTATTTTTAAAATTAATGAATCCCCTGAACTTTGAAATACATTCCGGTGCTGATTAGTGACATACTTTGAGATGGATTCCCCGTTATTTTAATAAGAACTCATGAACTTTAATCTCATCCAAGTTGAGATTGAGACGAATGCCTACTGTTGACGTTGGATTGTAGTTGCCAATTGACAGAAATTAAAAAAAATGAACTGTTTGGTTACATCGTGACCGACGTAAGACGTCCCTCTTGATGTTGTGGGTAGATGCTACTGAAAAATTCAAGACTAATTCGAACTGAGAGTTTTTCAGTGGTTTACTAACCGAAGTAGTTCTTCAGTGAAAACCATTTTTAAATTATTGTTTATCTTTATCACTATTATTATTATTATTATTATTATTATTATTATTATTATTATTATTATTATTATTATGGTTATCGCTATATCTTGGTCACAGTCATGTATAACGCCAATGTATGGAAAGAATGTTCTAGTAAAAAGTGGCATATTTCACACAACTTTTAGATTTGTAAAAGGCCGAACGCGTTTTATGTAATACCCGATTAATTAATTACTCTCTTCCTCTACTCTTGATTTTACCATGATTTAGATAACTAGTCGGTCAATCAGCATGGGTTGAACAACTAGGGCGTGATACTCAGTGAATGAAACTTGATTCAAGTTTCTGCTGATAGTTGAATGCAGTGCAACTGTGGCTCTTTCTTTCCTTCCTGCCTTCTTCTTTCCTTCTTTCTCTCTTTCCTTCACCTGCACATGCTTTTACGATGTAGATGATGATCATCAACTTCTGAGACTAGTATTAGAGTTGATGTCTTTCCTCTTCCACTAACCACTCGCTCGACTTCCAACCAGCTGGTCATCATTTCGAATCGTATCATCTGCTGATGCTGGAGCTAGAAAAAAAGTAACATAACTAACTGTAACACTTAATTGATGTAGTTTACTGATTAGTACGCTAGGCTGTAAACGAATGCTCAAATACTTTCTCGTATTCCATTGAATAAATTATCTATTTTCAGTCAATCTGTGACAGGCTAGGACATTATTCTAGTGTGTTATTTAATCGCGCATAGTTGTGACATATCTTGCAAATACCTTCAAACTGTTCTGCACATGTTACTTTCAAAGTTCAATATCCAAATGCTACACCTCATGATCACGTACATGTTCCCGTACTAGAAAATGGCTAAATCTACTGTGCAGGAGTTAATGATACTGCATGTCTTCTGAAACCTTGGTAGATGTAGTGATGTTCAAACTCTGCTACTTACCAGTTGAAAGTAGATCATATAAGCCAGTGATCTCTAACTCTATTATGCTATACCAGCTTTTCATAATATTTTAAGCAAGTTTAATAGTTAGGAAGTAATTACTTAAGTTTACCTCAGTTTGAAGAGATTTCCTGTGGTAAATTATGTCATTTAAAGCAATACTGAACAGTTAACCTAGCCTTAACCTTTGCATCTTTCTTACCCGAAAGCGATAAAATTTGCAAAGTTTCACTCATTCTATTCCACTGTATTTGAAAATATTTAAGGATTCATTTCCTATGCTTTGTATTCCCTGACAGCATTCATACTGCTTCTTGGTTTTCATTGGTTCTTCAACTGACCGAAATCCATCACTAGACATTTGCATAGTTTACTGCTTGATAGCGATTCATATACATGGTCCAATCATGTTTCTTATAGAGATTCATTCATAATTTGAATAGCTTCATGATAAAATCCATGATTTTTTAGTCGCTTAACGTAAGTTTTGGTCTTCGATGAAATTCATGTTCTCTCAAGGTTGTAAACCATCATCATCATAAATATCAATCTAGGATCTCACGATTCTTATTCGTCGACCACTGACCAGTCAAATAATGCCTTTCAGTACTAGATCTCTGTCAACGGTTCAATCAAATTTTCATTACGTCAACGATTCTGAATATGAAGCTCATTGGTTTCAGCATCCGACTTTCAAGGAATACGTTTGCATTAACTCTCCACACTACATACTTTAGCTTGAGTAACCAGGTATCATCTTAAGCCCCCGCACAATAATAATGGCTTAGTACATAAATACGTGTATTGGGTTGAATCGCGTTGAGTTTCTACTTTAAGCTTATTGGTTCTAGTACCGAGGTCAACCCAGTCGATGAGGTTGTGAACCGTCACTGACTGGGATGGCTTTAACATTCATTGCACCGCTGAGGTGTCGCCTACCTCGACATGAAATCCTATCCAAAGTAGGATGTGTTAGAAGAGACCAAGACGTAGCACCAATCTTTGAAGTTTTTAATTGCTTATCTTAGTTGTTTAGGGAGGTGTAGGTTGTCTGACTGAAGTACTCCAGGTGATAGGTAATCAATGGTTGGAGACTCTCAGTGTGATAGGCCTAGAAACTGACATCTTTAACTTTGTCCACATTTTTACTGGTCTTTATTTATTTCTTCTCCCTCTCACCATACACTTTCCTCTACTCCTTTTCGATCCATTTTCTCTTTGCAAGGTAGGTTGATGTGTGCGAACTTTAACTCAGACACCTTTTTTCACAGTTTGTATGTCAATTTTTTCATCCAATTCTAATGTGTAACAGTCACTGAAATGTATTTCTTATCACATGAATGGTAGTAACAGACAGTTCACTCGTTTTTGAAGCCACATATCATATTCAGCTTGTAAGCAGATAGTATGTAGAAAGAACTTCTGGGGATATGAATTTCATGAAGCCAATAGTTACAATTTTGATATATCTGCAACGTATTCAACCATTGTGTTTTAACTGCTTCTTGGTGTTGTTTAAGATTTTCTGTTGTGAAGTTTTCTGTTTTCATCCTGTATTTCCCCCCGTTTATTCTTCGTATGTATGTCTGTGTAGGGTGTATCGGAAACCCCATCGAGTAATCTTCATCATCAACCTATTTGGGGACAAAGTCATCTACGAATCAATCAACTCAATTATTCTGTACAAATTCCCTATCAATGTAATAATACCAATGTAAGAAACGGTCGGTTTTATTTTTTCTTCTCCTTCGTTTATTTTGAAGAATTGGTTTTTCTTTATGAATCCTCTAATCACTTTATATTTCATGGTAATACGTAATACTACTTAATGTCTGGTATTAAGTATATCTTTTTTGTTTGGTTGAGTAGAGGCTAACAGCAGAATGAAGCTCAACATATTGGTAGACACTTACATGAACAGGCACAGGTCAATTCGGTTTTGTACAGTAGACAACGGGAAATTATAAGCACAAATAGTAAATATCGATCTAGCGTTTCTACTAACTGGGAACATAATCATTCATTGTAGTGTAAATGCATCCATCTGGTAATTCTTGAATAGGATGACACAAGCATCCGGGACCTCACTGCTATCCAACATTAACCAAATGGAACTTGATTTCAGTTCATAGAGTTTTCCTAAAGCAGATGTATCAGTTTTATAACAATAACATAGAAGTGAGAGTAATCTATGTGTATGATTAAATACTCAATGGTTTCATACGACTAGTTCCCTTCAAAAGTTTTTAGCAAGGCCAGAAAAACAAGTTTTGCAGAATACAATGAATTCATTGTATTTTGTCGCCTTTTCTTCAACTGCATGTAGGCTATAAATTCATAAGATATATATATATATATATATATATATATATATATATATATATATATATAGAGAGAGAGAGAGAGAGAGAGAGAGAGAGAGAGAGAGAGAGAGAGAAATACAATCCAAATAATTCACTTATCAAGAAAATGATAATCCATTGATGAGAGAGATAGTGATGGAATTGATACAGATTAAGGAAGTTTCAAATGAAATAATTTGTGATGAATAAACCCGAACTTATCTCTTATGCTAATATAGCCAGATTGTCGTCCTGCTACATTTGACGACCAATCAAAACGTGGATGACGAATGTGTATATAATGATTTAATAATGTAAATATAAGGCCAAAACATTTGTTGGTCAAGTCAATGTGGGTCAAGTAGTAAACTGGTGGAGATTAAATAGGAATTAATTGTGAAATTGGTTGTAAAAGGGGGATGAAAATATAGAACTAGGAAGGGGTTATATTGAATGATCAAACAAATCAATGGCTACCATGGAAATTTGAAGTTAACAACTTCCTCTTATTGGATGCTTAAGCTTTTGGTGATAATTACTTCTGCGAATCTTGATAACTTGGCATTCTTTTGTTTGTTAGTTATTTTGAATCCCACCGAGATATGAACTTCGTGTATCCATCTTAGGTTTAGTAAGTGAACTTTTAAAGCACTTTGGCTCTTTTAAGCTTAACTTATTTGTGTTCAAGAAATCTAGTCACAACCCTCCTCTTTATCGTTCCAATGTACGCACTGTGAGATGTACATGTGAATTGATAGATAACAATTTAAAGTGACGTCAGACCTATCGACTTTCCATTGATGTAGTGAACACTTCGTGTTGCATACAGAGACTAATTAAGTTGCTTGTAAGGTGACTTTTAGTGCAGTTCTCTCTCTTCTGTTAACTCTGTTCATAAGTTCATCCCTTTTGAAAGTCAGATGAAGGGACACAGGTTTCGTCTCAGAATCATCAAGTACACTTGCTTCCGCTGTTCTCATTTGATCCTATCTATAGAGACTTCTTAGGGTAACCATTTTCTTTCACACATCTCTCGATGATCTAAATTTCTTCAGTCAGTTTGTCCAAGAACAAAGCTTTTTTAGCCGTTTAAAATATCGTTTCAGTTAGTCCTTGCTTATAATTCATTGGATAGAAACTGTTAAAATGGAGATACTGTCAACTCCATGTTTTTTTCTGTAGACAGATTTCTGGTACGACCCATTGTATTCATTATATATTCATGTATTCATCCAACCGTCACACTTCTATTATCTGTTAGTTTTAAGGTAGGAACGGCAGTCGCGTAAATTCATTGTCATCAAATACTATTTATCGACTATAACAGAATATCCCAAGGTTGTTTACAGTTTATTCCCTATGATTACTGAAATTCGCTCATTCGGTGAAGCTATAGCTGTTCAATTTAAGTAATCGACTATCACCCAGCGTGTTGTTTCGAACCCTGCTCTCCACCTATTCAGGTTTCGATAGTCGGTTAATATCATCAACCTTCATACACACACTGTCCTTGACATGGATATTATTTAATGATAAACTAACCAGTTGATCTGATACTAGATGATCATGGATTTTCGATACATGTAACGACTTTTTCACCAGGGGTCAATATCACATAATAATAAAACTCAACCGCTAGTTTGTGCGTATTGATTGATTACGAAGCCGTATTCATTACGGACTGATATCGATTAAATAGCCACTGAAAACTTGACGCACTGGATAGATGTCTCGTTCCATTCTGCAGGGGCTCCTGAATACTGTACACTATTGCAATTCACTCACTGAATATCGATTGTGAATCGAAACCTATAATCCTCACACTATTTTTTGTGGTAAACGATTACGAATCGGCATATCGTGTCAAGCATCGATAATACGTTTGGCACTTCAAATTGCTCGATACAAAGTCTCTGAGGGTCATGTACTCAACTAACTACAAATCGGTCATTTGTGAGAGCACAGTTCAGAGGTATGAAATTGCACACATAAAAGTTTTGCCTTTTTCAGATCACTTTCATGACTTTAATCGTATTAGAGCGATTTTATTGCCTTTCATTTTTTTCTTTTTTACCCTGCACTTAGAATATAACTGGTTTCGCAACCTATAGAAGAGAGTATCAAAAGCACAGGAGACGAAGAACAAGAAGAAGACCACAAAAAGTGGAAAATCATCTTAATAAAGACGAATCTAACCAACTCCAGTATACAGAATCTGATTTAGCTAACTTAGTAAGATTTCGGCTTGACTATCCTAGACATGTACGCTGCTCAAACGTCTGTGATGAAAGGGATACTGTTTTAAATAAACTTGACGATGATGATAGCAACAAGAATAACCGGCGTCATCATTGTCAGAATATTGACAGTAGTAGTTATACATACTCTCAAACATTCAGTCATACAAATGGTATTCGATCCCCTCTGGATTTAAATTTTTCCTGCCAATCACCTTCAATCCTTCATTGTGAACCAAATCGACTTTCATTTCGTGAACAGACCAAGAAATTGTAAGTTTTTATGCTTAAGATTATACATATCACTTGAAGTATTATTGTGAATGATAAGAATTAACTTGGTGATTCAGACATGCCCTGTGCATACATCTGAGACTGTTAGAGCAAGATTGAGAAAACCTCAGAACGAAAAAGTGGAGATAGGGGACGATAGAGATAAACAGCATTGGATGTGTTGATTAATACTTGTAGTTTCCTGTTGCCATTCTGAGTTGCATCACTCAACCTCTGGTGAATTGGATGTGGACGATACAAAGCTGCAGAACCTGACAGTTTGCCACCCGAAGTTTTCAAGCATGGAGGCAGGAAATCGCTGATTAGATTGACGGAGGTACTAGGTAGTGTATGTGTACCAGAGGTGGTGCCTTCAGACTGATGTACTTCACTGGTCATCCCTGTTTATAAAAAGAAAGAAAAGTCTTTCTGTGACAACCATAGGAAAATTACTACTGTGTCCAGGACCATGGGGTTCATAGTTATCCGATGCCTAACTAGAGCTCGAGAATAGAAAACTCGAGTTCAAACGGGTTTCAGACCTGGATGAGGATGCATCGATCAGATATTCGCTCCTCAGTAGGTTCTGGGACACAGACGTACTTACCGGTCAATGACCGAAACTTGCTTTATTTGTTGACCTGAATGCAGCATTTGATTCTGTCAACCGTGAGTTGTTGTGGCCTTGTCTGACTGTGAAGGGAGTCCCATAAAAGTATACAATCCCAATGAAGGCTCTCTACTTGAACTCATGCAGCCGTATGAGGGCCTATAGAGAGTTTTCACATGAACTGACCACAACTAGTGGTGTCCGGGAGAGATGTCCACTGTTACCGTTCCTATTTAACTTCGTCATAGACGTACTACTGGACATAACCTTAGTAACATCTGACTTCACATGAATTGGCCTACACCTCAGAGGTCATCTAGTTGACTTGGAGTATGCAGAGGAAATCGTTTGCTGGTGAAAACGCTGACAAAATGCAGGGTCATTTAAAAGCATTGGGTATAAATCTGTGTATGTTTGGCGAGCGTCTCGCACCTGTCAAACGTAAGATAATGCTCCAGAACTGATTTACAACTACTCCTATTTTAAAGATAGGGAGTGAAGTGGTTGAATGTGTCGACCACTTCACTTACTTGAGGAATTACATGAGCCCAAACGAGTTATTTGCTAACTTGATATCAGCAAGTCATTGGACAAGGTCGTGAACCTCGAGCGACTGAGAGGGCTTGAAAATGTGTTGAGCAAGCTGAGCCTGTCTTTCTCGACGTGTGATGTTCGGCAAATATGGATTGTGTTGTTGGAAAGCTAAGAGTGGTCAGACCACGATATGGCATCAGTTGATGAAGTGTTTGATTGTTGGTTTGAGGCATGTAAGGCGGTGTTGAGTGCTCGAGATAATAGGAAGGAATGTTTGAAAACTCTTGCTGATATGTCTGGAAGTTGTTTATAATGACATTTATGGATTTTTCCTACCTTCATATCAATCTTTTCCTATCCACTTCTTCTTGGCATGCTACTGTGAAATGGTGCGGCTTGAACTAATTTACTTCTGTTCCAGGTTATATATTGTTCTGTCTGCCTGTGCCGCACTTGGAAGTTAGCCGGTCACAGTGTTGTGGGGACTGGTGTAACCAACTGACTGCTCACACCTTTGCAGGTGGATAGGATTTCCAACTTCTACTCGTGTGTTCCGAAGGCGACTGCTTTGACTGATGAGCAACTGCTTCACATAGTTGTATATCCGTGTATTATACTGCATTCAATGGAACTACGCTACCTAGATTCGAGAACTTCGAATTTATTTCGGAGAAATCCGCAGCCAACACGATTCTCCAACAATAAACCAAACGCTCAAGTTACGCATAAAATCCAAAACAAAAGATTTGTCTGAAATATGCTCTTGTAATAATAAACAGTAGTGACTGATAAATTACAAACGTCAAATTTTGAGGTATCTTTGGGTTTGTCGCTATCAAAGCACCTTAATACGTCAACAGTGCAACCAGCAAGACTGTATCGGAAGCAAACCAGACGAGAATATAAAAGGTGTGCGTATGTTCCGACGATGACCTAAAGACACAAGATAAATAAATGTTCAAGGTAAAATGGAACATCAGGAAACACCAAAAGAAATCCCTACACCGTCATGAAGCAGTTAAATGATGAACTGGATACGTTTAAATAGAGTGGACAACCATATTGAGAATGATGTAACTTTATAGGATAACATAAACCATACTACTCAATAATACTGAGTAGAATAAAACTCTTAGGGTATAAAAAGAGATACGAGGGTAATATCAAACAGGAACAAGCGAGAAAGGAGTTAACATTACTATTATTATTATTATTATTATTATTATTATTATTATTATTATTATTATTTGCTGCTATTATTACTCGTGCTTTTGTCTTCAAGTATGGTAACAATCTCTGTACAAGCTGAAGTGTACAACTCTTCGAAATGGCCTATCGTTGTACAGTTGGATATGAATAATAATGGTGATAATACCAATAAGCAATCGAGGTAAGTCGACTGCTTTGATATTATCCTGTGGTAGCGTTTTATGTAGCTTTACATATGTATTCAGCCTGCGTCATCATGATTGAAATCCGCCTAGTTGCCTTTGTTTACACTTTTCTTCATCAACAGCATATCGGGTTTAGTCAAGTCGTTTTCTTGTTTAGTGGAATGACTATATGGATAATGTGCATAGTTGAGTTGAGCCAGCTAGTAAATCAACCACGAAAATTCAATATATTCTGAACTTTACTAACGATAATGAAGTATTTTTATACAGGTAGTTGGATTCCAATCTTGTCATATACGCCTTTAGATCTAGATGCCTAGAAAAGACTTGTCGAAGTATTTAGCGTGCGTTTCTGAAGTGGCGTAGTAAACTCTCTCTCTTTCTCTCTGTTTCCTTTTCGCTTAATCATTTTACAATGTGGTCACCAACCTACGAAACTCATTGTCGCGGTTCCCTTTTGATTAATATTAAGCAGTTGGAGATAATCAACAGAAAGGCCAATTTAATCTAGGTTTTATGCTTCTACACACTTTTCTAGATGTTCTATTGACAAGCGAAATGGAACTATTAAATCAAGTGTGTATTGGAAACAAATGTCATCCATTCAGTATACTCACTTCCTGGACTTTGTTTTCTTGGTAGTATCAACTAAGTTCACTGGACTGGATATGTAACTTAGACGATACTTTCGGTGACGACCTCAAAACTATCCGTGAACTACTCTCGATAGTCATGCGCATTTAGTGCTTTCCCCACCTAAACATATAAATACATCTAACATGTGTCAGAGTACCGACAGCTTCCAAAAAATTTGTTGTTTTTTAAAGCTACAGTTTTTGGATGTCATTATCAACGAAATTTTGACATAAGGCCTAGAAAACGTTTTGTAATGATCATTCAATGCAGTGAACGTATGCTACGTATTCTAAAGTCCGCGTATACTGACTTGCAACCCGAAGATAAACTGTCTGACTTCACGTCTTTTATATGTGTTTATCACTTTAGCTGCTTCTGTAGAGCATGTTACATTGGACATTCGGTTAAGCGAATCCGTCATGTTCTAGTGATGTTACCGTGATGAACTCTCAGAGTCAGTTTACGATAAATTGTCATAACTTAAGAGACGCACTCAGCAGCCTTGTGCACATTCATGCAGTAGGGGACGAGTTACACATATTGTGTGATGCCTAATGAGTACTGTCTAATTACCCAAACCTCGGTAGGTGGAGTTGGGTTCGACTCCGTAGCCCACTGGTTTGAATATCATCTCAAGTCACTGCGGTTACGGACGAGTAAGGATTTTCCTGTGTCTATCACTTCTGTGTTTCTGAATGATGCCTATGAGTTAGTAAACATCGATATCTGTATTAGGAAGAAACGTTTAATAAATTCGTCTTCTCGTGATAGACTAGTATTCTGTTGTTGTATTTATACAGTTCTATACTTTTAATTAGTCGGTTGCATTTTCACTTTAAGTCTATCAGCTAAATTTGTCCGGGTACATCGCTGCTGATGAGCTAATCATCCAACTAGCGAAAAGGCCATCAGGTGTTTAGGTCCCTTAGATCTAATCAGCGAAATCTGGAGATCAATATAAGTGGTTTGTCACTACTAGTTTTCTTCTCTTTGATCTTCCTGCCCCTTGTATTGTGATGTGCTCATGTGAAGTATGGCACTTTGAATTGTTGCTCGATATTACCAGGTCACATGTTGATAGTAACTACTTAAACTCGTCGTATTGTGTTTGGAATTAACCAAGGATAAGTAACGTTTTTAAGTAAGAGATTGTTTGACTAACGTACACCCGCATATAAGATAAATGGAATTGATCGATTTGTAGATATTTCTCCTACTGTCATTTTACTGCCAGTCTAAAGCGGTACAAACCAATAGCTCCATCTATCAACTGCATGCAGATTTGTATACTATCCTACAATCAACAGCTTCTGTGACAGAGCTGAAAACAATGCCTGACTCACTACTCGAACCTTGTTGAACGAAGTGGCGTTTGAACCCACAACTCAGTCGCCTGCTAAACCCTAAGAAGCACAGGTCTATGGTAAGCACTTCAGAGAATAGGGGAATATCTTTGCTTTCTGTGACCAGTTTATATTCACCCGATAGGTAGTAAAACGGGAGGAATTAGTAAAAAAAGCCAGTAAATATTCATATTTAGGGTAATTTATCTAGACTGTACTTTTGATTTGCTGACGTTTCACTGTCGAATAGAGAGACCGCGTAAGTTTCTCTTGTCAAACCAACAATCAGAAATTCATTTATGAGAAACTTTCAATCTTTGCATGACTGTGCATATTCCAGCTAAATGACAGACTCTCGTAGTACTATCTTCACCTTGAGTGTAGAGAAGAAGATACCTTGAACATTTAACGTGTAAGTTTGTTTTTCTGCCGTATAGTTGGATGATGATATTCCGTAATTTGCTTCATTTTTTTGCAAAAATTTCTTTTCTCTGTATTAGATGTGAACCCGTCTCTGCAGGATCCCCTATATCATCAACCGCAAATGGGATAGTTCTGCAACAACAACAACCACAACAGCAAATTAATCCATTCAGGACATATCCTTCATCGTCTCTCCACATTAGACCATTAGATCCTCATGATAGTACACCTTATATTCCATCATTGATATGGATTGGTTTAACTAAACTTGAATTCCATCTAAAACCTTATGAAACCAAGTGTGTAACATTGAAGGCACTGGCACCACGACCTGGAGTCTACAATGTGTGCACGGTGACTGTGAAAGCAGCCTTTTTGCTACCCTGTGATTCTCATTCCATTACACAAGTGGAACATAGCCACTCATCATTTATCACTCAAAATATTCTCCCATTGTCTACTTTTAAAAATCATAATGTGTCATCTTTGATTATTGTAGAATAACATTATCGTTATATATATGCACACACACACACACACACACATACCTACTCACGGATGCCAAAAGTGTCGGTTACCTTTCTTCCACCCTTCTCATCCTCTTTCTCTGCAAATGTGCATACTACTGATGTTGAGTGTTTTCACCTTCCTTGGTTCGCTGCTGCAGTTGTGCATATTTATATGATTGTTGTTGTTCTTGGTGTCCTTGGTGTTATTAGTTTAGTATTAGAGATCGGAATTGTAAGTAGTATAATACTCCAATCCCTTTGCTTCTTGACTTGTAGTAAGGCTAAAATCACCCATGATGTGGATCCACACACACAAACACCACCTCTCCACTGAATTTCTCTTTGGAAAGAATATTTCTTCTTGATCGACAGACGTAGACAAATAGCTGGACACACTTATTTCTCTCTAGTTCCGGATACTTTTTTCTTGTATGCACCTGTGACGTTTGTGGTATAATTTAGAGGGGCGGAGGTGGTGGTGCAGCGAACTATGTAACCGGCTAGCTGGATGTACACACTTTCTGGTTGCTTTCGTCCCTTTATTATAGCATGCATATTTCGTGATTAGATGTCCAGTCCCTTTTCTCTGTCTGCTATTTAAATTTGGAGGCTTTTTATAAGCCTAATGAATACCTTGTTACATAATGGTTACTTTGTGTGTGTGTGTATATGTGTGTTTCTGTATCTATCTAGGCTTGATTCCACCTGGAGTACTGTTATCACATACTTTAAAAGTAATCGGTTTATTTTCTCAGCGTCTTTCACTCTGTGTTCACACATGTTCCTATCCATCATCTCTCCCTTCTGGTTGTCTCGGTAACCATCTCCTACAGTCTGCCTCTTCCTTCACCTTCTCTCTTGGAAGTGGACTCTGCAAAATGGATTTATCTTCGTCTTCAGTATTTTAACGATAAATGAAGTATGTGTCTTTGCTATATTTTACATTTTCTTGTTCTGTTTGTGTACGTGTCTGTGTGTGTTGGTGTGTTTCTCTACAAAAAGGTCAGTTTTTCATCCCTGCGACAAAACAACATGGGGAAAAAACCGAAGCAAATAAACCCACCATAAACCAATGTCGAGACAATGTTTCTCTGGTGATTATATGATTTGTAAAGGCAAAAATATAGAAATATGAAATATGTTTTTAATTGATGAAAGTTCCACTGTTTTCACATTGTTCCTTATTCATTGATCCGCTAGTATCGCCTGGTTCGAAAGCAGTAGAAGAGGAGACTGGGGTGATGACTTTTCATTTCCTCTTTCTTTCCCCCCCCCCTCTCTCTCTATCTCTCTGTTTTCTAGAGACTGATGAAGGTGGGTTACTGGATTGAATGAATAAAGAGCTCAGTAGTTTTCTGTAGATGGTTTTATAGTAATCGGTATACCCTTTATGAACCACTGAGTCCTACTTCAGTTGATGCATATTTGTCACAGTAATCAACTCGTGAGTCATCAGAAAGTAGTGTCTTTTCGAAATCTTTCCATATAATTGAGAAAATTATCTTCAGCCAACTAATGAGTGTTGATAACCATCTTTTTTCTGTTTAATTGATGATTTGAAGGTGAAAGTAGTCTCTGACTATTGATTCGAGTTGTGCAGGGGAATGTAGTTTCCATGCTGAGATATTTGTGATAGCCGAAATCTGTTGTCAGAGAGTTGAAGTGGTATGGTTCAGAACCAATCTCATTGGTGCAGATGCATTCACGCATTATCTTCATCCTAACGGTCGTTTTACACTTCGTGATTTGTCTTACCTCCTCTTCTACTGGTGTATTCCTGGGCGCCTGTGAGATATCTAACTGCTTATTGAAGAAAGAGGATACTCGCCTCCAGTCCATGCTGTCCTGTTGCGCGGCTACGAGATATGGTCACTGAAGAAAGATGGTATGAAGAGACTACAGGTTTTCGGTTATTAGTGTCTTTGTAGCGTTAGTCACTTGTGATTAGATCACTGGGCTAATAATTTTGAGGTTAAAAGTAGAGTACTTTACCATGAAGGCAAGATAGTCGCTGCAATTTTGAACCTTCACCTACTAAGGTGACATGGACACGTGTTATGCACACCGAACCAATGCCTATCTTGACGTGTGATGTTAGGTAAATTAGGATTGTGCTGTGGGAAAAGCTAAGGGTGGTTAGAAAAAGACGTGGCACCAGTAGATGAAGTGTTTGATTGTTAGCCTTAGTCGTGTTGGCTGACTATCTGGGATCATCGAGGTGATAAGTGTAGGTAGTTGGATACTCTTGCTGACATGACTGAAAATCTGTCACAATGGTGCACATTTATTCCTTTCTCGATATCTCCTAAAGGTTGAGCGTTTTAACTAACCTTAATATTTCGAATTGTCTCTGTCTCTAAACACTTTTGTCTATTTTGATATAAGTCTTTCTCTACCCACTTGTTGTTTCCATGCTACTGTGAAGTGTAGTGACTTGAATTGATACACTTGTGTGCATCGTTCTACGTTGGTTTCTTCGTCTTTCTGAATTTTCGCAAATCTCATTACTTTTTGTTTCTTATTTCTATCTGTGGTCTTATCCTCTTGTATCTCGACATGCTGATGCTAGTTGTGATGATTTTGATCGTTACACATTATTCCTAAGCTCCATATTGGCTAACTTAGTGAATATCCTAAAATGATTAAGTTTGGGCTTATTGGATAGTTGAATCAATCCCAAAAGTTCATACAATAGCTCTTAGTGTTATCACTTTGCCTCGGAGTACTAATTACTCTGAAAAGCATCAACTTAGTAAATAAGAGATTACTGATACTGACCTATTCATTAAACTTGAGATTATATAAGTCGGCGATGATAAACCATTGTAGACCGATGTTGATAACTTTGAACAACCAGTCACAATTTTCAAAAGTTATGAACACACTTTTAGAATGAAGATGTTCTTTAGAAATGTTTAGAAGTAGGAAAACGGTTAAATGCTGTAAAAATGTTTCGCATTCGGGTATTAGTAAAGGAATTGAATCAACTTCCATGAATGTACTCATGTGAATGACTACGTCATTTTGTTTTGTGAGCCCTTCCTCGCCTTGATAAATTGGTTAAATTCTTCCTTCACCCCTTCGGAGGGATTTTTGTGAGTCCTAGATATGCAGTTCAGAGTCTGATGATGATGAATAAAGTCGATAGAGGAGGGTATGTAACCCACTTATCTGCGTGTATTTTTGTTCTAGACAAATCTTTTCTTTTCCGAAGGTTGTATCATATATCTCTGAAAGTTGATTGGCATTCGTGACTCATGTGACCTGGCAATACTAGTGTATTCTGATTGGCTGCCCAAGGTCATTCGTTAACTCCTTGGTTTTAGTTAACTACTGTGGTTTATTTTCGCCAGCGTGGTCGTTGGAAAACAAACATTTCTCTTTAGCAGCTGTTATACATGTGCTAGAATGATGATGATGAATGTTAGCTTTTCCATCTAACTAGATGTAAAGAGAAAACCTACATCTTGGAGATTGATGGCAATCTCCTTACGCGTATATTTCACCTGTGAAATAATTTGTCATCGGGCTGGCATCTACATTAGCAACTATCCATTGACCAACTCATATATATAGTTCAGTTCTGAAAGTGGTTTTTCGTATTTTTGATTGACTTAGCGGTCACATCAACACCTTTAGCATCAGGTAATGCACATTTGAATCTCTGAGAGGATATGAATCTCTTAAACGTTTCTGATGAGTCTCAACATACAGAATTCAGGTTGAACAGTAGTTTTGGCCAGTTAACTCCTAACTACTAGAGTTTCATAGATAATCGAATATTCGGACAATCAACTACTCAGAATCCATTTATACATTCCGCATTGAATTCTCATACTCCACAAAGGAAACTGAAACAGAGATAGAGTATACCACGGCATTGTATGCCCCAAACTGGCTTTGCTAAAATACTTTTTCTTCAATTCATAAGGTCATTTACTGTTGGTTGATTATATGATGAAAGTCATAGAAAATTTGAACAATCAATATGGTTAGATGGTTAGGTCGTACTGAAGTGAATATCCCAAGAAGCTCTAAAACCAAACACCGGCTAGATTTCAAGCATAATATAAAGGCTATCGAGTCACTAACAATAGTCACTAAATAACAGAATAAGAAGATAATTGGAATCGTAGAAACCTGTATGATTCAGGCTCATAAACCACCCCTGCTTGTGCTCAGAAAGAAATGGATTTTATAATTGTAGAGCTTGACAACCAATAACGTTCTGTTTTTTAAGAAATTAACATGCTAGTCGAAATACAGAAACGTGATTGGTTACTTCGTTAGTTGTAAGGATGGCCTTTGAAGTCACTCCAGGAAAACTTTTATGTTGCTGAGCCTAATTTTTTGTCCTTGAGATACAAATACCCTTGTGAATTTCACCTTTTATTATACCATCACAGTATGCATAACTAAATATGTAGAGTTCTGTTGGAATTTATGAATTCATTATATCCTAATTTCCATACATTTGTTGCTTGTCTTAAATTCATAACGAGAAAGAAATATTTTCCATTAAATCATTGCATCTTTGCTGAAAATAAACGCTGAGTACAATACTTAGTAAATAAAGTGGAACCGAAACTTGATAAGCAAGCCACTTTCAACAAACTGCTTGTCTCCCTTTACTAAGGATTTAGTAATATCAAGATCAACACAAATGGATTACTTTGTTAGATAATCACCATGTAAGCAATGTCGAAGTTTGGCTAAGAGACCTAGACAAGAAGGGCTTGTCAGTTAATGAGATTGTGAACCTTCAGCTACTGAGGTGGCTCCGATATATACTTTGCATACCGTGTCATCGCCTAAGTCGAAATGCAACGCCAGGCGAAGTTTGATTAGGCTGGAAGAGCATGCAGGTTGGGGAGACCAAGACATGGCAGTAGTCCATGTTATCCGTGACGGTTAGTCGTCTGGGTTGATGTAGACTGCCTGACTGAGGTCTCCGAGATGACAAGAATAAGTGGTTGAGGACTCTAAGTGACATAGCTCGAAATCGGTCAGAATGGCGCAGATGTATTCACTCCTTGAGGTCTTCTAAAGGATGTACGTTTTGGCTGACCATTTTCAAATTCGTTCACCTTGCATATACCTCTGACTGGTTCCATATCAGTCTCCTTGTATCCACTTGTTGTTTGAATGCTACTATGTGAAGCACAACAACTTGAGGTGATGCCTTAGTGAGAGGGGTTCTACGTTGAATTTGTCTTTCTTATCTATCTATCTTTTCGGGGATTTCATTCTCAAGGCTGTACAATCGCAAATTTATGAATTTTTTTAATGTTACGGTTCGACAGTTAAAAGTGATTTGTCAAGCATAGCAACAAAACTAGTGTCAGTATGTCAGCTGTTATTAAAATCAAACAAAAAAAAGAAAAGTTGTGACGAGTAGTTAATACTTATCAAAATATGACGAGCTCTATAGAGAATAATAAGTTTCCATAAGTTGAAAACGGGAAAAAGGAAGAGGTTGTTTCGAAGACTGTAGAGTAAGACTTTGAAAGAAGAAAGGGTTGAACAATCTTCTTTTGATAACGAAGTTTAAGCTTCTCCATACGGAAGTTCAGAGATACAGAAAAGTCGAACATGTATAATTTTCGGAAGGTTTCTTTCCGCTTTACAAGTAAGTCTGAACGAGGAGATTCTTGAGACAGCAACTCACGTTCAAGATGTGTTGAATTATACGACTTTCTATCGACCCACTGTAACTGCTTTGTAACCACCCAGGATAGTGCACAGTGCCACAGATCTCCTTGAGAGCTTTTGGCTTTATACTTTTGTCAGTGAAGCGTAATAGGAATCCATTTTCGATCAGAATGTTCCTCAGAACAGAAATTTCCTCTCCAAACACATCGGTACTACAGGTTCGTCTTGTGCGAGTGGCAAAAGATATGATCGAATTCCGTTCGCGACTCATGAACACCCAGCTATGAAGCCTCACCAATTGACCACTCCATATTGGTTTTCTGTCAATTCATCCTTTTAACCTTTTATCAGCTGTACGTCGAGAAAGTGGATTTTTGATCTCAATGGTGAATTTAATTGCTGAATGGCAGCTATTTGTGAAAAGTGATTCAGTTTACATTGATTATCAGAGATAATAAAAGTATCATCAACGTACCTTTTGTATGATTGAAAACTATCAATCATTGGTTTCAAGGGTCCGTTCTGCAAACTTGCCATAATTGATTTTAATGATGGCTCATGTATTGACACTTTTTTTGTTGCCATGCTTGACAAGCCACTTTTAACTATCGAATCCTTACACAAGGAACATGTATATATTTGCGATTGTACAGCTTTTAGAATGAAATCACTGAAAAGACACTTCACTGACATACTTGTTTTTCTTTCATATCCTGATTCACAGCCATGTTGTTTTGTAAATAATAATCTGCATTGTAAGTAAAGGATACAGTGGATAGTCAAAAAACTAATCCACCTGTTAACTAAAGATCTGTAGACTATTAGACAAAATTTATTTGCTGAAACTCTGTAAATGTGTCTGGTGACATTTCGAATTCACTCTAAGCTTGAAAAGATACTGATACTTTGAACAGCTGACGCATCTTTAATCAATTATTTTAACTGCATAATTAAATCAACACTTTTTTTTGCTTATGAAATATATTTTCTGATAAAATGTAGCATATCTGAAGTTCTGATTAGAATTATAGTGGTAAACTGTCACATCGATTCTGATCCTTATTATTGGCCAGTTGTTTAGAGTTATTTGATTGGTCAGTTGGGAATGTTACTTATAAGGCAAGTCGCACCACTCATTGACCTAGGTTAGGAAATTATTGAAAACTAGGAATGACGGGAAATAATTCCATCACACGTACTCAAACTTTAGCATGCTATCTTCCGGCATTCAGCATCTTTTTTCCGTTGATGTAAGGGGCAAAACATGCACGTTGTAATTGATAATAGTTCCATATCAGTCCCTTTTATGAATTTTGATAGAAGACGAAGTTTATCTGAACAATGCGATGTATTTGCACAATACACTTGGAACAAACTGACCATACACCTACTTGTCTTCACTTCAATTTATATTAAACCGTTGAAAGGCAGGGCAAATATAATAATTACAAGAATAGGAGATTAAAATTAAAAGCAGTTACAGTGGATCAATAGAAAGTCATAAGGTATAGAATGTCGTCTTCAATGGGTATCAAAAGAGAAAATGATTGACTGGCAAAAGTGTTCCATCAAACAAAACACTACAGGCAACAGGCAGATGAAGCAGAAGGGATTGAAGGTGAATGAAGCTAGAAAAAGAATATATATATAGGATACCAATGTTTAGCGCAGTTACTTCACTGTTCAAATGTGTTCAAATGATGATGGTATGTGTTCACCCTGAAGATTGCGACAATACTTAGCTGTAATCATAAGTGCGAATACACGCATAATATCTGAAAACTGACATTTCGGTTCACTTAAATGAAAGGTTTCAACTGTAGCTAATATTTAGATAGTAATAATGGATATTGACTATGAGTTAAAACTGCTACATGCATTTCACCCTAAAAGAGATCCATCCATCAGCTAGATGTACCCACATCCCAATGAGCAACAGCCGCTTCGATAGTAATAATAATAATAATGCAACAAGAGCACGCCACTGTCTGTCACCTGCTTAGGAAGAAAGGAAATCCATAGCAGTATAGCGTGGATGATGTTAAGAACGGAGACAGTTCCTGGAAGCCAACACTTTTAAAAATGGAATGCAAGGGTGGCATTGTCAGTGAGATCATCACACAACGCATAAGATGAGCCTTTTAAAGAGCACTTTCAATCGCTAGATCATCTCCTATGCTCTACAACAAGACACTTCTATACGCAAGTAATAAAGAGACTCTCTGATTCTACCAGTTACACGTTTACTCTCTAGTTCAAATGCTTCTGTCAATCTAGTTACATCGGCCATCAGATGGAGACAGTTTATCGTGGGATTTCTGAGCATAACGCATCATGACTGAATAAGAGACAGTAGAAAAATGAAGAGTTGTAATGTTGCACACCAGGAGGACACTAGCAAAGGTTGCGAAGTTATTTATCGTACATCAATAAATTTACCAGATGGAATACTCATTCGTGTGCTTCATACATCAGAGGAGACTGCTATCCAACTTTACAAATTGAACCTCTGGTTTCTTATTCTTATGTAACGAAGAAAACCCCACTCACTTTACTAGTTACCATGCCATTCTCCAAGGAATAATCTGTTTCAAATTATTATAATTACTATTTTCAACTCCGTATAATTACTTTATTGATTATTGGTATCTTGACTTGATACTGGATGATTAGTGTAGGTGGAATGAAAATGTAGGCAGTGGCAGTACTCGAACCGGCTATATCCGGGTTATCTGTCTGATGTTCTACCAACTGAGCTACAAAATCAGGCTGCTGACCAGCATTTTTATTTCATTTCAGTTGCCAGGGATATAACCCGACGACTATCATGTGAATTTATGACACGTTACTAGCGCTTGATCATGCTCACACTTGACTTCTCAAATGTATTATCCCCATGCCCTACTTAAACTCTATAATAATTGTTAATCGACCTCGCTACCACCATCAGCCCCTCAGTCGGATTTCAATGGTCCACAACTTCGTAATTCTGTCAATTCGCGAAACATAGCGACCATCCACTGATATCTTTAGTTGACAACAGCTTCGCTTCCGACTGATTGACCAGACAGGTCATGCATGGCTGTTCAAAAGAACTCCCGATATCCATCTCGGCCTAGTGGTTGAACACCTAACGTGTTCGTCATAAAACTCGAACATTCTGAGCTCGATCATTGGCATGATCGTGAGTGTGTACTGTAGAAGAGTACAATGCTACGAAAAACAGTTATCCAGTGCTTCTTATAAATAAATCTAACATAGAATCACCAATCAGAATACCTAACCCATACCTACTGGGAGTAATTTGAGGCTCGAATAGAAGTCGCCACAACGTCTGTGACTGCAGCACTGAATGGCATGTTTTCGAATCTCTCGGATGATATCGGTTCCTTCAGAGATTCAGACATGCCCGACTGATGAGCTCTAATGAGTATGGGACCTGACTGCAAGGCTTTGAGTCGCTTACCTCCAACCATCACTTAATTTATTCACTTAATATTAATGAATTATCATCAACTTTCTGAACACACAGACTCAAATTGTGTTTTGCATCAAAACATTTGTTTGTCTGAATCCATTCATCTACTAGGTGGATCCAATTTATGAGTGGTGATGTTAAAATTACGGTGTGGAAAGGTCTAACCTACTGAAACTATACTGGAAGAAAATTCGATTTTTCTTATTTTCAAGTTTTCTTAAGACCACTGAACTGTTGCAAATCCTTGGAAACGTTCGCCTTTCGATGTTTGTCAATATTTAGCATAGTAGGCTGAAGCTGATGACAGTGAGATAACTGAGACTTTTCAGCTCTAAAACATTTCATGACCTACAGTCAGTCAGGTTAAATTCTGAATATATTATCAGGTTTGAGAATAGTGGAATTTTATCGATCTGTAGAACAACTCTGTGAACTCATTATTAAGATGATAGGGTATTAGAATTAAGAAAGATGAGAACAAAAAGGAAGAGTGACATAGTTGATCTTAATGTTGGTAAGAAAACAAATTTTTATCAAGGTAGGTGTGGTGTAAGAACACATTGTTTTTGCACACATAAAGGGGGTTTCGATTTGTATATGGCTATTGCTTTCGCAAATACCCCACTATATGTCCGTGAGTGTTTCTTTACAAAACTTTGAAAGCCGTTTGAACATTAATTTTGCGACCTATTTCTGCATTATCTTTAGCTATAGATGAAGAGAGTCGTCTATTACCAACTCTTATCAACGTTTCTCACTCGATTTTTTAAAAATCCATTTAGGTAAATGTTCTCCTACCCTCAACTCCGTGGCTGGATTACTCCTCTCTGTGTATGTGTCACCCGATACACGCACATCTAAACTGGTAAACACAATGGGATGGGATCCATCAATGACTATGTCACACCCCATTGTATTTACCAATTTACATGTGTGTTTTGTCACATACACAGGCAGGAATAATCTAGCCTCATCCTGGTGAGGGTGGGAGAACATGTACCTAAGTGGATTTAAAAAAATCGAGTGAGAAACGTTGATAAGAGTAGGTAATAGACAACTCTCTTCATCTATAGCTAAACATATCATACAAATAAGTCACAAAACTATTGTTCAGACAGCTTTCAAGGTCTTATATGGAAACAGTTGGGACGTATGTAGACTACTGAAATTTGCGGAAACGATAGCCATACCACCTTTTTATGTGTGCGAAAACAATTTTCTCCTACACGCTACACCTACCTTGATAAACTTTACTTCCTAACATTCTTCTGTTTAATATAAATTGACTTAAAAAGTAAATGTGTGGTTAGATTGTTCAAAATGTATTGTGTGAATACGTCATACGTTGTTCAGAAAAACTTCTAATTACACCACTGAAGTTCCATATCAGATTGTTTTTTTCGTATAGCGCACAGTGATTGATGCAGCACTATTTACTGGATGACGTTTTGAATACAAAATGTTGCTCGTAATCAAATCGAAACTAATCACAACTTTCGAACTTCATTTCTGCAATCCAATAGTTCTTTTACTTAAATGGTTGTACAACTTTTCAGATATCTACAATGTGTGATGAATCATTCTTATTACGTGTACTGTATGTTAATCTGTAACACAGAGATTCTTAGTCAGTCTCTTGCTCCACATAACCATATTGGATTCGAGGGTTGTCACCCTATCTCGCCATTTTGTGTAATTATGAGTCAGGGCATGCAGAGGGATGGTCAAAGTTTTTTTCTAAATTCCTTATCTTAGTTAGTTTATCATTGTGTTTTTCGCTAAATGTTTGTGCTCTGCTATTCTGATGAACTCTAATCGGTTTCTTGGACCAACTTACTTGGTATTTGATAGATTAGGCTATTTTACTGAATTTGATCTACTGGATCTTTTAGCTGACAAAGTTTCTCCCTGAGGGAATGTGTGGCTTTGAATGCCATCCTTACCCCAGTACTGTCAAGAATCGGATGTCTCTTCGTAGCTCGATTACGTAAACAAGTTACCAAGCCTACCTTAATAGACGTAAGGTGAAAGAATGTGAAGTATATAATCCTGTGTGACTGGTTTTCCCTAAATAATGGTATCTAAGTTGTCATGTTCACTTCGTTTTGCAGTCCGACACAGGTAATTCTCTTTCTTGATTTTCTGATTTATTCATGATTTCGGTTGCACTTTATATCGAGTTTAGCTGTGTCAACACACTAAGTGTGTCATCTATATATGATGCCATCTTACTTTTGAGTTGGGTTGAAATATTCCTTTACGCCCTTTGCTCTCACTTGTTCATAAATACGTCTTCTACGATCGGGAATACATTGGCATTCCCGTCTGTTTATGTATTTTGTTGTAGAATCTGAAGGCTATGGAAGTTAGAAATAAGGATACCTAGCATGATTTCTCTAATCGAAGCTTTGGTTCTGTTAATGAGCTCATTTCTGATTATCTCAAGTGCCATATTGATTAGTATAATTGTGTAGAGGCTTGTCATACCGGAAATGATCAACTTTTCGTACTCCTCTAATTATAAATTATTTAGTCTCTGTTTCAAATTAAATTAGTTGGTTAGCTCAAACTCTAATAAGATATTGTGTTATAGTTAACTAAATATGTAGATGGTTGATTTGTTACAGTATTTCTGGAATCAACCGTCGACCTAATAAAGATAAGATAGTTTATGAATCTTAATGGTACCATGCACTCCACTGAGTTTATTAGCTTTTCGGCATCAAATTCAACCAAGTAGACTCATCTATCTCACGCAGTGGAAGCAACCTTTGTCAAAGGTATCGTCTTGACGTGACACATTAGGTTTAACTTTTAATAAGTCGATTGAAAATTAATTGAAAAACAGAAGATAACACAGAAGTGGGTAATGAATACTCTCTCAAAGTTCACTGACAAACATTTCAAGGTTAGGAAATAAAACAAATTAGTTAAAATTGGCACTCTTAAGTCAAGTGTGTTGACTGAACAGCACCTAATGAAGCCAACATGTCAATCAATCCATTGTGAAAACTAATCTTAGGTATCCACAAAATACCCCATATTGATGGGGGATAACTGGGTGGACAGAGTGATTGCTGACTTTGAACTAAGATCTCTTTCTATGGCAACTTAATCGTGATGTATATTATACGAATAATCAGCCAACTGAAAGTAGCTTGATCCATTCACAACCTAGGTTACATGTCTCATAACTCAATGGGTCTCGATATCATAAAAAAAGGGGTGGTTCTCGTGCTCCAGTGTTCTAACGGACAACGCTTCGGCACTTGAAATGGTGGATACTAGGGACAACATCACTCACTGGGTGCAGGTACATTCAGCTAACGAATTCCAGACAGAACGAAACACGCGTCCCACATTCCACTGCTGGCTACCAAGTAGACTACGATATATCGGATATTCAAGCGGTTTCGAGCCATCCTCGTGGGAGTCCATCTATCAAAAGAGGTCAGGAAACGCAACGTGGAATTACAAGTATTAATAAACACAAAAGACGTTCAATTCCATGGATTTTTCAAAACTGGTTGAAATCATTTATTCTTCATGTATTGGTAAAATGTGCATTTTCTCAAATAGGTCACCAATTAACATTGCTGACTGATTCGCCACTTACTGGACATACGTTCCCAGTAGATTTAAGTATAGTAACTAAGAGGTGGTCCTAGAAAAGAAGGAAAGAGCTGTACACATACATACATCTCGAAGAGAACTCTCGTGACTGGTATGCACTCGCCATAAAAAAACAACCTAAATAAGCATAAATAAAACTTGATGAGTCGTGACTACAATTTAAAAGCAGTAAACGTCAAGCTATTACAGGGTTTTGATCACAGGTGTCTTCGTAGCTTTGCTCACGTTTAGTGGAATCACTGTCATGTGAGCAATGTTGAGGTCAGTCAAGGGAAGAGTACTAGATAAGTCGACTGAAATGGCTTGGAGATGGTAGGGAACAGAAACGAACGGATGACAGAATGAACAAAAGGGATGTGAAAAAAGAGTGAATGACTAAATGAAGCCTAATAAGTTGTTTGAAATTGATAGAAAGTGGATAGATTAGCAGGCCTTTGACAAGTTACTTTATGTTCTTCTACATATTTCATATCAAGGATCATGGACTGCGCAGATCTGGCTGGTGAAATTTATCTTTTCCCTGCCGAAATCATCTTGCGTTTTACACTGCAGCTTCATCGGCTGAAACACCATTGTCTAACCTTTAATGTTTAACTTCAGCATTTCTCACACTGTAGTAATATCACCCATGAGCAAAGCTGTGTTTACACAAAAGAAACATCTGAGTGCACTCATCAACCTTGCACACGCTCGTGCAGTGGGCCACATCTGTTGTGTGAGGGCAAATGATACTACCTAGCTGCCCAAACCTCGGTAGGTGATGGGTTATTCAGACCCGTAATCCACTTGTTGAAAGCTAACTTCCGGTATCAATGTTCCACAACTCCACAATGTGTGTACTGCTTTGGTCAAAATTATCTGGCCTCCTCTTTTGGCCCAATTTCAACGGTCATATCTCACGACTGTAGAGAACAAATGATCTGCAGCCTATGGAATTTGTTGAACGCCAATTGAATTCTGTAATCTAATCAAAAACAGTGTACCAAATATGTACCTTATATGCATGGCTGTCCATAGTGATGTCAACAAGTTTGTTAAGAATCTATAAAATCTTTCGAAATAAGGTAATTATATCACTGAAAAATAAAATTTAACGTTTAAACTACTTACGAGTAGTTTGATGTGATAAAATCAGTCACTGACAATATTGACTCTGAGCAATCTAAAGTGGCCTGTTATTCTGCCCCGTATTTAGCGTCATTATTACATTTATCGCTTTCAAGTGGTAATTTTTTTTAAAAATAACTTATATTTCCCAAAAACTCAGTTATCCAGTAGTAACTGAAACGTGCTAAAAAAGATAGCACCATCGGATCTGCTGGACAAGTGTTAAAATCAAGTATATCATAGAATAGTTTTTTTGCCGTTGGAACCATATTGTTTTGGCATGGATCTGTATCGACTGCCATGTCTGTCTGCCCATTTTATCAACCAGTCACGTGATCGCAATTTCTAACCTCTGATTGGTCGATCTCATCACAACAAATCGATTAATCAACCAAGTAGAGTGAACCTTATTGGCAGTTTTTTTCGTAACGACATTGGTTCTCTGTGCAACAGTGTGAATGGGTTGAGCATTCGTGCGACTTTCATACGCAACAAACAAGGGTAGTACCCACGAAAAATATAAATTTCGTATGTCCACATTTTGTTTGAAAAGAAATATTCTGATCCAACGTTTGTTCAGTTTTTGTTGTTTGTTTATACAGTATAATTTCTAAATATTACTGGAATATAGTTCTTCAGAAAAAACCTCTATGCATGCTACAACCTGACATACAGTTTTCTCTTTATGTAAAACAAATGACTAGCTAATATTTTTTGGGGTAATGACAATTTTAATTTTGAGATAGTATTCATCATTCAGTGCAATCACTTGGGAAACCATTGAAAACCTGGAAGCACTGGACAGCCGTTTTGTCCTAGAATAGGACTCAGCAGCACACATCCACGACCAGGCTACGGATCCAACTCAAGACGTTCAGGTCTCATGAAAACAAAATTTAACCAATGAGTCACTAGGTCGGAGTTCAGTGGTTAGCAGTTTCCCACTTTTGTTAATTCTCGAGATAGAGTGACTATCACCCACGAGCTTGAGTTACTCCTTAGCAATACACTCCCACTCTTGCTGTTTCTATATGGATAGAATCTGACCACCTGAAGATGTGACATGAAAAACTCCTGCCTTGAATTGAAACTAATCAACTGTGTGAAGTTAGCTTTACCTCAGCACCGATTAGAGTTGATTATGCAATGAGGTGTGTTAATGGATGAGAAGCCATGCGTATCCTGTGTTTCATGCTTGCTAAGTGTCGCCATCAGGGTATATTTTCAACATTGACTCAACGCATTTTCCCTCGCAGACTGGAACCTACTACACTCAGTACTGAGATCAGAGACCAATGAACAGCTGTTTCGTCCTAGTATGCGACTTCTCAACAGTGCACGCACATAACCCAGACAGCTGTCCAGTACTTTCTTTGGTTCTCCAATTGATGTCAGTCCGTGGTGAATATTGTCTAACGCTCATTAATGAACTGCTTCAAGATAAGACTTCCCGAAGTTCTAATAAGAATTAATGACCGGTGAGGCAAACCAAGTCGGATATGAGGAAGTGTACTCAACAGCGACACTGGATAGAAGTAGGGGATTGTGGACCGTTGGGTAACGATGCAGTGACTCAATGGTAACGTACGCATCATGGAACCGGAAAGTCCTGGATTCGAGGTCTGGCGGAGTTTTCATCACTCGTCAATACCAGACAGAGAACCACTGGAGACCTGGGAGCACGGAATAGCTATACTCTTCTAGCTTTGAACCTGCAAATGGCATGCCCCTAAAGCCTCATGTAGAATCTAATCCCCGATGATCAGCTCTCGAGGTTAACAAGTTACCAGTCAGTGACTGAGTTAGAATCCAGTCACCTACGCTTCACAACTGCTGTCAACTTCTGATGTACATTGACTTTCATCAATGATATAAACCTGCAGGAAATCAGTTAAACCCTAGAAACGAACAATTTCCAAGGTTGTCTCGCATTTCGCCAATTGAGTAGTTGGTGACATTGGAATGTTCTCATTCTTGTAAGTGTTAAATGATCAGTCAGAGATTGAAAAACGGAGCGAGGTTACCTGAAGGGTATTAGAAATAATCTTTTGTAAAATTCAGAAATGAATGGTTATTTTTGGGTGACATTAATCTCTCCTATCTACCCGTCTTCTCCTAACGTCTCATCACTTCGCACCGGGTCTTTGTTCCAATGTTCTTTTCACAATATTGAGAGTGTATTGTGTTTTGCAGACCGTATAACATGCAGCCAACGAAAGGAAATTCTTCCGGATGTCAAGTAGCCATCATACCAAGGCAAATCAGTTATATTACATATCGCTTAATTGGGTGTGCGATTCTATCAGGTATTTCGTCATTAACTAAGACTAATGTGATGAACAATGGCAACTACTTGTAGATCCTATTAATAAATCGAATTATTTCAAGTTGGTATTCGTCACGGGCTGACATCAGCTGAGGAATCACTGAAAACCTGGTAGCAGTGGATAGCCTTTTCGTCCTGGTATGCCACTCCGTACAGGTGCTAGCCCAAGACCCTACCAGGAGTAGAAAGAACCCAAGACCTTCAGGAAAAGGAATGACGGAGTTACTTCTGGATGCAAAGCACAGTTTCCATCTTAATTTTAGTTTTTTACTGCTACGGCTTTTGAAGATTATGTTGGATTTTGTAGACTAGTACAAACGAATCTTCTGGAACAGTGTTCCTGCAGTCAACGAAATGTTGTAATATGGAGGATAGCAGTCAGAAGAAACTTGGGTGCTGACAGAGTTGTGAGGGCGGTTGACACTTCCCGGCTGCCCACACCGTGGAAGGCTATTTCTTCTTAAGGTACCTGAAAGAGATTTGTGTTACCGCAGAGCCCGTCGGACATGAGGAACCTGGAACCCCGGAACCTGAAGGTCGCGGGTTCGATCCCTGCTGGTGGGGTCGTGGGTGCGCACTGCTGAGGAGTCCCATACTAGGACGAAACAGCTGTCCAGTGCTCCCAGGTTTCCTTTGTTCCTCCAACTGATGTCAGTCTTCGATGAATAACAACTTGAAATATTCTTTCTTTTGTTTTGACTGATCTTATTTGTAATTTTTCTATTGTTTACCCTATTTTATAAAGGTCAGACTGTTTGAAAAAACAGAAAAATAATCCAAACAATCTAGCATGAATTCTTCAAATTCCAGTTACACATATACATGTAACAATCAGCTGTAAGGAGTAAATGCATTCATGAAGGAAGGGCTGTGAACACAACTATTCTTTTTTTTCTTTAGTCTGAACAATTCATCCATTTGTATCTAAGTTAATCAATATCTTATTGATTTATTGCAGACTGACTATGTTTAAATTTTAGACTAGACATAAGTAATAAATAAATTCATATAAAATGTCGTTCAATGACCATTGAACCTCTACTTGTATTTATCATTCACATCTGTGTTTAATGAATCAAGAACAAATACAACTTTGAGCTTATCTAATCATAAAACAATATTTTAAAAATGACTATTTAGCTGTTATATTGATTGATTTTTTCGTGGATCACTTATTACCTTGCTTTTCAGTGATGTTGAACGCAAACTAAGCAGCATCATGATATTTAGTATTGACCACTAGACAATGGAGTTTGATTGGCTGTCTTAAAAGTTAGGTGTGGTTATTCTACGCATACATTTTCTCTAGGGTGAGCGTTTTAAAAAAAAACTAAGTTCTATTTGAACAGTATTGTAGTAAAGTGTTTTGATTAGAATTTCTCGAACAAGTTAGACTCCGGCTGATGCCCCAAATGTTAAGATAGTAACCATCAGCAATAGTGAAACTAGATAAGAAAAAGTCGGTCACCACCAGCTTGGTCTTATGATGATATCCTTTCACTTGGTCTGCGAGGATGGACATTCTTTATTCAGTCACAATGAGTCACCAGTTGCAGTTTATGAGCAGAGTATCCGGTTCAGCCAGTAAGTGTCAGTTCTAGTTAGGAAAACATTGATTAGAAAATATTTCCTTACATATAAGTTACGGTCACGATAATCGGATTAATCTACAAGATTTAATATGAGAAGTTGCTAATGCCGCCAATACGAAGGCTCAGGAAGGTTTTAATCATGTTTAGAATGTTCATCATCTTAATGAAATAATTTATCTCCGACTAGTCAGCAGTAAACATCACCTGATGCCCGTTGCAGAAGAGTTGGCTGTCATGCCCTAGTGGCCTGGTAGACAACGGTTTGGCATTTGAAGCGATAGGTACTAGGCCCGAGTCTCAGGGGGGACAACATCCCTGATGAAGGCAGAGGCATATCCAGCTGACGTGTCCTAAATAGGATGAAACGTGCGTTACAGACTCCATTGTTAGCCATCAAGCAGAATACAACATAATGAACAATCGGGCAGGATCGAGGCATGCGTATAGGAGCCAATCTACTAAACTTAGTCGAACAATTCAACTCAGTATTGCAACAGAAGAATAGAAGCATCAAACAAACCTGAAGAAAGTTGCCTAGGTTGAACTGTGAACAGGATGCCCGATTCTACACTCTAGCAGTTATCACACAAGGGTGGTACCTGGAGTGAAAACAATTCCTCCCCATGTAAGAATTTAAAGCAGTTACCTTCACGCCTTAGGTCTAACAGTATACCAGTCAACTTACAAAACCCAACTGTCAATCAGGTTTCCTTTTATCTCCAAACATGGAAAGCAGATTAGTTTTATGGTTCAGTAGGTGGAGCCCTAGTTAAGCTACCTGGAGGCTGAATGTGAGACACATGTGCTAATTTCAGTCCATGTTCGCGTACATTGAGAGCAGAGGGACTACGTAAGATAATCTAATAAATAGTTGTTACGATTTTTATCGTTCACCTTCGCCGTGTAACATGAGATTAGGTGCCATGGAGTGTAAGTATAGTTTTTTAAGGCCACTATATTCCATTTGAAAACAATGATAGAAATTACCAGTTTCTTATGTAGACAAAGACTATGAACACCTTGACTGTGACTTCTGAATATTAGATATGTAACATCATAGAAACTTTTTAACCAATGATAAAGTGACCTTGGTTTCATCATTTACTAAGAGTTTTAGGGATTCATTTACTTCGAAAAAGTACTGACCACAGACTTATATCAATTGCAGAACTACTGAAAACCTTGAAGCATTAAACAACTGTTTCATCCAAGTATGGGACTTGGCGGTATTCACCATCGACTGAACTCATGACCTTTAATTTTTACGGCGAATGCCGTAACCGTTCAGCCACTGGGTCAGAATTCAATGTTCCACAGTTTCCTACTTTCGTCAGTTCGCCACATAGCGTGGTTATCATACAAGATCAACAGTTGGCAGCCACTTCTCTTTCTACCTGGTTAACGCCACAGGTCACGGCTTCCCATTAGAACTTGGGGATATCCATTTCGAAGCATCTCACTAATGTGAACTGGAAAGCTATGAGTTTGTGGTTTTTAGGTACTTATTCATATAAAGGTGGTATTCACCACAGATTGATATCAATTGATTGTCTAGGTGGTTTGCAAAAAAATTCATTGTTGACCGAACGATCTCAGAAGGCAAAATATTGAAATCACTACAATTGGGTACTTTTCACCATCTTTGAAAAGTTGAGTATCCTACTGAATCTAACCTTTAAAACATCTAATTAGTTTACTGGTGCCGATGATCTTGTATACAGCATTGGCTTCTGTTTTTACTTACCAAGTTATATTCTGAAGACGATAACCTCCTCCTTATCGGGAGTCAGTTATACATGAGGACAGGATTCAGGGCTTCCTACCGATGGCATCGAGGTATCCAACATCAGTCACGGTGCATCCGATTTTGAGTCTTCGTCCTACCATGGTGACCACATTTAAAATGAGAAATAGGATCATGTTAGTCCTTAGGACTAGACAGCAAGAAAACGGTTACCCTTGTACCTCTTGTTCTGCAAGATACCGGTAAGATATTGTCCTTTTTAATAGTCAAAGTTTGCATAGTTACACGTTCTTTAGTAGTATTTCCAGGTGACGGTCGAACCATACAGCTGGGGTGTATAGCTTAATGTAAATGAAGTGGATAGATGGGTGCAACTGTCAGGAAGTATCTAGTCACAGCCTTCGTGAATGTAATTCAGTGACTAAAAGAAGGCGTAGAGTGAAGGTGGCCTGGTTCCAATATAAAACGCATTGCTTCACGACTGCTGGTTTACTGCTTCCATGGGAAAGTTTTCAGACTAGAGTCTCAGAGGTGGCAGAGATCGTCAGCTGTAGATGTGAGAAAGCATGACTGGAATTTGCTTTTTCTGAAGTTACTGGGTTGACTGTTCATCTTTTTGCAAGTCCTCGATACCTCATTATCCTATCCTGCTCAAGTTTACTACCTCCGTATTAAACCATACGGTTTTACTTTTGTGCTGTTATTTGGCCCATTCACTCACTCCTTCCAGATTACAACAACTCGAACGGATGTCAGGTTCTACAGTTTGCCGGATAAACAGTCACCAATCTGCTTCATGTCTGGTAAACCAGTAATTAGCCGTTGAATATCAAAAAATTTAATTCCAACTAATCATTTATGTAGATTGTTCCTTGTAGATTTTTTCCTTGTATTGTCAGCAACTGAATAATATCAGGGTTAGGCGTACATTACTGAGCAAGGAAATCAGATTACTCAGCAAGGTTGTGAACCTTAACTGGCTGAGTTTGCGTGATTTTAGCCAAAGTAAGATTAGGTTTTCGGAAATTCAGGATCACCGGACCAAAGTGCATCATCAGTACACGAAGTCTCAGAGTATTGCTTCTGTCCTCATAGACAGATGTGAGTTGAATGATTGGGGTCTTTGAGATGACGAGAATCAGTGGTTAGGGATTCTTGATGACATGACTGAAAATCGACCACAAAAGCTCTAACGTATTCACTCTTTGACTTCTTCTAAAACTTGAATATTCACACTAACCTTTATCTTCACATTGTTTGTTCTCTTACCAAACTTTTCCATTCCACTGTTCCTTTTATGCTACTGTGAATTGAGGCAACTTGAAGCGGTGCATGTGTGTACGTGGTTCTACTTTGGTTTCGTCTGTGTGTCTGTCACTCCTCCTGCTGAATGCAGTAGTGATCAGAAAGACAGACATAACCAACGTATTCGATCGCATAGAACTGTATCCGTTCAAGTTGCTACGCTTCGCATCATCTTGCAGACAAAAAATGGTTAAAAAGGAGACAGTGGTGTAAGTGAGTAGAAAGAATTTGAAATACAAAGAATCCAGAAATTGTCCAAGCTTTAGAAGACGTCAAGGAGTAAATACATCTGCGCCATATCACCATGAGTCTCCAAACATTGATTGCTATGCTCTTCAGGATCCCAGACAGTCAGTCTAAACCTTTATGTGGTTCAGACCAACAGTCAGAGACTTCAAGTAACAATTTGAGGTTTTGTAAAGTCGACTATTTTTCAAACCCATTTACCCTTTGTTGTACTAAGTGAATGTGGCACCAGATTGCTCGAAATATATTTCGCCAATGCATCACACGCTTCAGATAAAATATATCTTCTCATAGTTCTGTCAAAATTCATAAACTAGACTAGCTGTTTCAAGAAGGCTCAACTGCATTTCTGAACTGGTAAATGCCAAAGATTTCCCAACAAGCTTAATTCTTTCGACAAAAACTGTTGCTTCATTTGTAGGATTAAACCTAGATTTGTTAAGATTTTCGTCAAAATGCTTAAAATATGAGCATTTGACCAATGAAAGAAAAGACCTTAAACAACCAATCAGTGCGTCATCAAGTAACACAAACATGAAATCCTTCCAATCAGAGGATAGATCAATCGTATACAATTTGCAATTGGTTGGTTGAGTGGTGTGCAGCTTACGAAAACATTCAGAATAAAGTGCTCTATCAATAATTCATCAAAATGATTCCTTAAAACTGTAATGAACCAAGCCGCCACAAATATGATTCAAGCTATTATCCTTGACACGAAACATCCAGCAGTGTTATGAATCTCAGAAAGCTGAGAATTGTTAATATTGCGTAACTGGAAAGATAGTGAGCAGTAGTATGAATTCCAGTAAGACTAGAAAATTGTTATTCATTTTTAAATACATAGTAACCCTAATAACCGTGTATCAAAGGTAGAAATAGCTAAGAAACGAAACTGCTTCTTGCTGGTTGGAGTGTATTCTATAATATGATATTTTGAGAAAGGGGAACTTTATAAGATGTTCAACTGGACTCTCTGAAATCGCTTGAGTTGCCTAATTGGTTGTTTTCATGTTGAATATTGAGAACCAACCGATAGGAATCTCTAGTTCGACGTTTTGTGAATTTTGGTGCTCTTCAGTCGCCAATGTCTCACTATGGAACTATGTTATGTACATAAAGTAATTACAATAGGGTCAATGATCAAAGTGTAAGGGAAACCTAGGCAATGGCAGGACTTGAACCATTGGTTTCAAGGGATGAAATTGCTTAAACAGTTTCTAAGTTAGTTTACAAGCTCAGTCCAACTCAAGAAATAAGGAGTAAGCACACACACACGGTTAGCTAGATAAGTCTCGATACTGTTTGGCACGTAAAAATACATAGTGCTGAAGAAGGATTTGAACAAGAAACCAGAGATTAGTAAGCAAACAGTTCCTTGTTTAGGACTTGGATGACCCATAAATATGGAACTGTAATAATAAAGAAGACGTTGACCCATGTGAGACTAAGATTTTTTCAGTTATAGAGGGGTATATCACAGTTTACATTAAACCGGTTGCTGTGCACGAAATCTTCGATTTGGCTGGATTCATCCTTCATTTACTTAGTCACAGTTTAAATGAGTTTCTAGTGGTTATACATGAGGTTATGTCATATAGGTGAAGAAGTCAGATGACTGACTAACAATATCCGAATGTTCAAAGTACTCATCAGTACAACTTAAGGCTTCCACCTAGTCATAGCAGGTGTTTAGGATATTTATTGGAAGATGGACATGAGAAAGAGCGAAACTTAAAACGACGAAACAACGAAGAATTCCCGTCAGATAGTCGTAGTGAATGTTTACACTACCAATCAGAATTCAGTAGGTTGGTGGGCCGATTCGGGCCGCAACCTGAGTAGTTCAGTGGTAACCTCGCTGAATACAACACTGGTTGATGCGGGTTTGAACCTCAGGCGGGATATCAGTTGTCTCAAGGTGGCAGCTACGTCTTGCTGACGAGTACCGACAAGCTCGAAACCTAGGTCAGGCAGTAATTCCAGGCTATTGACTCTAGCCAGCTAAAACCCATCATAGTACACCCTCATAGTGAACCTCCCAACTTGGTGACCATCCTGCAAAATGATCGATAGAATTCGGTCAGTATTCAGGACTAGGTAACATGGGAGTGGTTGCCCCTCAGTAACAAGTCAGTGTATTCTGAAATAGTTGTTGGTGTACTTAGATATAGTGGTCATTCTGCTTGGAAAACCACCCTACATTGCAATTCCACCGTGAAGGTGATAAATCAGTCCATGAACCGCATCTTCAAGGTAGTGACCCCATTCAATGGTCACGGAAATCTCTCAAAAATGCCAACTAGCGAAATTTGGGTGACAAGATTGCTTAACGACTCAAATATTTTCACAACATATTTTCAGAATCTCTCACTCAAGATCAGTTTCAGTTTCACTACTATTGCGGTGCATGCTACCAGTAAGATTGCGTTTAAGTAATGCATGGAATGTCGTCTTCGGTGGGTATCAAAAGAGAAAATGATTGACTGGCAAAAGTGTTCCATCAAACAAAACACTACAGGCAACAGGCAGATGAAGCAGAAGGGATTGAAGGTGAATGAAGCTAGAAAAAGAATATATATCTAGGATACCAATGTTTAGCGCAGTTACTTCACTGTTCAAATGTGTTCAAATGATGATGGTATGTGTCCACCCTGAAGATTGCGACAATACTTAGCGGCAATCATAAGTGCGAATACACGCATAATATCTGAAAACTGACACTTCGGTTCACTTAAATGAAGGTTTCAACTGTAGCTAATATTTAGACAGTAATAATGGATATTGACTCTGAGTTAAAACTGCTACATGCATTTCATCCTAAAAGAGATCCATCCATCAGCTAGATGTACCCACATCCCAATGAGTAATACTAGTCTCATTTGAAACTAGAACTCAGCATCTATCGCTTGAGTCGACAGAGTGTTTTCAACTCAACTAGAGAGTTACAATGGCTAACCATTGTGAGACGGGCAAAATTCAGTGTTCTACAGGCTATAGATACAAGCTTGAAGACTGAAGTATGGTTGTCGTACAAGGTTGGTTAAGCGTAACTGCAGTGGCCATGTGGTCGAAACTGTAGATTTTAAGTCAATGGGTGCTGTTTTCAAGTCAAGAAGAGGAACAAAATCCCTCAGTGAGTGGTAGATACATCTAGCTGGTGAGTTCTGAGTGGAATGAAACCTGCCTCCTGGATTCCACTACCACTTCTACTACTTACCTAGGAATGTTTGATTCATGATTGGTGATATATTTTTATTGATAATAAGACTATCTGAAGTAGCTGTGGTTTGGCGGATTAGTATTATTAATACTGCGTGACGATTAAAGTGAAATAGAAACCTAGATCGCGGGGGAATTCAAGCCAGCGGCCACCAGATTACTGGGCAGGTGCTTTGCCAACTAGTCCACCAGACACAGCTACTGACCAAGTGTGAAGTTCATTTCAGTCGCCGAGTATTGTAGCAATGTGGCTACCTCAGATTATCTTATGAATAATCGTTGCATCCCCTGCACTTTCCTCTCTAATTCAGCCTGGTTTGGATTGGGTTGTGATGCAATGATTCAGTAGTTAGTATGATAACGATGCACAACACTAACATGTTGTATATTTACATGAAGACCGTGTAAAATCTTCACTGACTGTAGTAAAGTTTAGACCTTACTTTGTAAGGAGAGTAAACTTCGGGATTCAGTCGCTGATGATGATGGGACGGAGAAGACAGAGAGACAGCTAACCGTGTCACTGAAAAGGATAAAACAACAAAGTTCCATTTCACAAAGCATCTTTGAATTGCCCAGACCTACTGGGCTTGTTACGCCTAGAATTTATTTTCTGCAAAACTGCAGTAAAGCGCATTACCTCTAATAATATATCCTCGACATGTCAGAGTCTCCGAATAAAGCAACCGCAAAATGGTTAGTAAAACTCTGAAAGCCTCTCCACAGGGAAGTTGTAAAACATATCTTGAACAGTAACCTTTGATATTTTGCAAAGTGACGACCTGAAATTAGACAGCAAGTTCACAATTTCATGTGATGTTTCATCTCATTTTACTAACGACCCTTTGATGGAAACAGTAGACTTTATTTGCAGTGAGCTTTTATTAGGTGTTACTGATAAGAATGAATATAAGTGGTAAACGGGGAGAGATGGGTAGAAGTCATAAGCAATTATGAGTGATGGGTGAATATTCTGCACAAAGAAACGCAAGAGACAATGAGGGCGTATGAGGGACAAAAAGAGACAAAAGAAGGAGAGGAAACGAAATACATTGTGTAAATGAATATCTCAATGGGAAGGTTACCATATTTCATCAGTAATGTTCAAAGTGCCATAATAAACATTCTTCGGCACTTCATCCTTTGCTGTCTTCAAACAGTTTGTTTAGTTTTCTCTTCTTCTTCTCCTACCTCGTCTCTTCCATTACACGTCCACGTTGTCTCTTACTTTTCTCTGTTCAGAATATTTACCCATCGCTTGTAATTGCTAACAACTGCCAACCTCACACAATATACTACTTATACCCATACTTATCAGTAGCATCCACTGCAAACTAACTGAGCACTGCACAGAAATAAGTATTCATGCCTCTACCTTAAAAATCTGCTTAGGAGATGTCCGGTGAATGCACATTTCCTTTTGAACAGTGAGTTCAACAGGCAGTCTGATATGGCTCTGGGGTCACCCCTCGGTCCAATCATAGCAGATGTTTTTCTAGAGGAACTAGAGAATGATCATCTGAAAGTAATGAGTGACCGGTTGGAGTGACATTATCATTACATAGATGATGCCTTTAAGGTTCTCAGAAGTGAGAATATTGTTCCTAGTATGTTTGATATTGTTTATCGGGCAATCAAATTCACAATGGAAGAGAATCGAAATGATAATATTCAATTTCATGATGTTCTGCTGATGAAAAGGCTTGATGAAACTCTGAAGCAAAGTGTATACAGAAAGTCAACATCTACAGATCAATATACAGACTTCTTTAGTCCCGTCCCGCCATCTAGTGATATGCTAAGCATTTCGTACAACAGCCGTTTTGATAGTAATAATAATAATAATAATAATAATAATAATACAACAAGAGCACGCCACTGTCTGTCACCTGCTTAGGAAGAAAGGAAATCCATAGCGGTATAGCGTGGATGATGTTAAGAATGGAAACAGTTCCTGAGAAGCCAACACTTTTAAAAATGGAATGCAAGGGTGGCATTGTCAGTGAGATCATCACACAACGCATAAGATGAGCCTTTTAAAGAGCACTTTCAATCGCTAGATCATCTCCTATGCTCTACAACAAGACACTTCTATACGCAAGTAATAAAGAGACTCTCTGATTCTACCAGTTACACGTTTACTCTCTAGTTCAAATGCTTCTGTCAATCTAGTTACATCGGCCATCAGATGGAGACAGTTTATCGTGGGATTTCTGAGCATAACGCATCATGACTGAATAAGAGACAGTAGAAAAATGGAGAGTTGTAATGTTGCACACCAGGAGGACACTAGCGAAGGCTGCGAAGTTATTTATCGTACATCAATAAATTTACCAGATGGAATACTCATTCGTGTGCTTCATACATCAGAGGAGACTGCTATCCAACTTTACAAATTGAACCTCTGGTTTCTTATTCTTATGTAACGAAGAAAACCCCACTCACTTTACTAGTTACCATGCCATTCTCCAAGGAATAATCTGTTTCAAATTATTATAATTACTATTTTCAACTCCGTATAATTACTTTATTGATTATTGGTATCTTGACTTGATACTGGATGATTAGTGTAGGTGGAATGAAAATGTAGGCAGTGGCAGTACTCGAACCGGCTATATCCGGGTTATCTGTCTGATGTTCTACCACTGAGCTACAAAATCAGGCTGCTGACCAGCATTTTTATTTCATTTCAGTTGCCAGGGATATAACCCGACGACTATCATGTGAATTTATGACACGTTACTAGCGCTTGATCATGCTCACACTTGACTTCTCAAATGTATTATCCCCATGCCCTACTTAAACTCTATAATAATTGTTAATCGACCTCGCTACCACCATCAGCCCCTCAGTCGGATTTCAATGGTCCACAACTTCGTAATTCTGTCAATTCGCGAAACATAGCGACCATCCACTGATATCTTTAGTTGACAACAGCTTCGCTTCCGACTGATTGACCAGACAGGTCATGCATGGTTGTTCAAAAGAACTCCGTGATATCCATCTCGGCCTAGTGGTTGAACACCTAACGTGTTCGTCATAAAACTCGAACATTCTGAGCTCGATCATTGGCATGATCGTGAGTGTGTACTGTAGAAGAGTACAATGCTACGAAAAACAGTTATCCAGTGCTTCTTATAAATAAATCTAACATAGAATCACCAATCAGAATACCTAACCCATACCTACTGGGAGTAATTTGTGGCTCGAATAGAAGTCGCCGCAACGTCTGTGACTGCAGCACTGAATGGCATGTTTTCGAATCTCTCGGATGATATCGGTTCCTTCAGAGATTCAGACATGCCCGACTGATGAGCTCTAATGAGTATGGACCTGACTGCAAGGCTTTGAGTCGCTTACCTCCAACCATCACTTAATTTATTCACTTAATATTAATGAATTATCATCAACTTTCTGAACACACAGACTCAAATTGTGTTTTGCATCAAAACATTTGTTTGTCTGAATCCATTCATCTACTAGGTGGATCCAATTTATGAGTGGTGATGTTAAAATTACGGTGTGGAAAGGTCTAACCTACTGAAACTATACTGAAATAAAATTCGATTTTTCTTATTTTCAAGTTTTCTTAAGACCACTGAACTGTTGCAAATCCTTGGAAACGTTCGCCTTTCGATGTTTGTCAATATTTAGCATAGTAGGCTGAAGCTGATGACAGTGAGATAACTGAGACTTTTCAGCTCTAAAACATTTCATGACCTACAGTCAGTCAGGTTAAATTCTGAATATATTATCAGGTTTGAGAATAGTGGAATTTTATCGATCTGTAGAACAACTCTGTGAACTCATTATTAAGATGATAGGGTATTAGAATTAAGAAAGATGAGAACAAAAAGGAAGAGTGACATAGTTGATCTTAATGTTGGTAAGAAAACAAATTTTTATCAAGGTAGGTGTGGTGTAAGAACAAATTGTTTTTGCACACATAAAGGGGATTTCAATTTGTATGTGGCTATTGCTTTCGGAAATACCCCACTATATGTCCGTGAGTGTTTCTATACAAAACTTTGAAAGCCGTTTGAAAATTAATTTTGTCACTCGTTTCTGTAATATTTCTAGTTGCGAATGAAGATGGTCGTTTCCTACTTGCGCTTATCAGTGTTCCATGTTCCATTTGTCTTTGAAGCCATTTAGGTACATGTTTTCCCATCCTCAACTACATAGCTGGATCACTCCTCCCTATGTACAGGTGACATCACAAACGCATGTAAACTGGTAAACGCAGTGCATTGACGTAATCATCTATGCAGTGTTTAGGTTAGTGATGAAGCATGTGTTTCGTTTCTTCCACAATAATAAGCTTGGCTGCCTAATAGGTCTTCCTAATTGCTGATGTTAGCCTAAGTCTCAAAATTATGCTATTGAACTCCCCTCTGTATGGTTGAGTGATATATACGCTTTTCTCATGAACCGCGTATACAGTTGGATTTGAAGCTACCTGACTTCTACAACAGTTTATAAACTTAAACAGAAATCCATTTTCCATAAGTGTTTTGTTCAGCAATTTCACATTTTCATCCATCTTATCTGATGTACAGATACGAAAGATCCTACTAAACGAGCATTTTATTAGGCCTCACTTGTATGGAATCGGAAAAAAACTGTAAAAGCTCAGGTATTGTCCTGTCCATTTAGGCTTTCTGTAAACTGACATTTTATTGAACCATCTTCTGGTTGACTCAGGAGTACGTCTAAGAATGAAAGATGATTATTATTCACTTTTTCAAATGTCAGGCTGATGTGAGTTTCCACGTTGTTAAGTCTTTTTAGTAAACAAACCATATTTTCATGCCTGTCACACTTGTCGCTTGTTAAGAGTATTAATTTTATCCTGACCTTTAAACTCACGACTATACTCTAATGACCTTGTTTTATATTTACCAATTAATCAATACACAGAAGCGAATATGTGAAGGTCACTCTATTTTTTAAAATCTAAAATATTTATCAGATAGGATGTATTTTATCTAATCTGCAGATTATATTTTTATTTAAAAAGCGAATCAAATAGGTGCATGCACAAGGATTTCCAGAACTTTCGTTCTTACAGAAGTAAGTTGTTTGCATTTAGGAATTATCCTACGTATGGATTCCACCTCAGTGGTTAGATAGTAATACGCTTGGCGTCAAAACCATAAGCTTTTAGATTTAATCCTATGTAGCACGAAGACGATGAAATCACAGCTATTCGTTGGATAATATTAATTAATTTAAGTAGTTTTAAGCAGCTCAAGCCGAATTGCGATGACTTCAACACTGGATGGTTAACTGGTTTGTCTAAAGCTGAGCGAGGGAGACTGTGGGGAAACTTTTGAACTTGGATCTCACCTTATTGTATCATTCTCCTCTCAAACTGTTCATTTTGAAAATATCTGATTTGGTTCAAAAGCTGTGTGAAGTAATGGGGATTCCTAATCTGAAAGATAACTGACACTTGTTGCTTTCAGAGTTTTAATAATCCATGCACAAATATCTTGACACCTTCAACAGTCGATGATCATTACTGTTAAATAAAGCTAACAACAATGGAATTAAACCCTAAATAATAACTGATGATTGAAGCTGTCAATGCTGAGTTCGAGTCTCACTGAGAACATTATTACCCACTGAGATGCAAATAAAAGTAGCTGACGAGTCCCAGATATGGTGAAACACGTCTCCTGTATCCTACTGTTTATCCACTATCATTCAGGCACCTCCTATAAATAATTAATTTTAACCAGAAAAAAAACATGTAGCGGGATTACTAATGATACGGACAAGTAAAAAAAAAATGGTTGTAAATGAGAAACAGGACCGTGTACATATGTGCGCATATGTGTGTTTTCTGTTCAGAAAAAGGTTTTTTAACAATTCATTTGTAGTAATTCACATTAATTTTCCTTTCCTCATCCTATCACAACAACCACTATGATCTACAGATCTATTCTACTGACGGAAGCAAAATAAATGCATTCACTTGTATACTCCAGTGTACATAGCCAAATATCGATTAGTTTTCGTTTCTCCGACTAGAACAGTTATGTTATTGGCATGTATGATAGTCATGACATAAAACGTTATATATAATGTATGAAATAATATATCATTTATTGCAAATTCTGATTACATTTTCACATTCAGAAATTCATGTCTTGTTTTTGAATGTTGAAAAGTTCAAGTTAAGTTTTTAGCGAAAAAATAATCAATACTCGTCAGTAATTTGTTCTGTTGGCTTATGTATTCAGCAGGAAGTGTTCGATTCGAGTTCATGCAAAAAGACGTATCTGTATCTCAGTGAGATTTTCAGAATTTCACAAAAATCGATAAATGTTAAACGTAGAAACTTCTCTCATTTTTCTAAAGAAAATAAAGAAACAAGTGGGTTTGCAGAAAAGCGAGAAGTGGAACGGATAAATATACGGATACATAGAACAGTCAGTGAACTCGTACAAGAGTGTTTCAGTTCCCTGTCCAAACGTTTATAACTAAATCGGGACAGAAATCTCAGGTACTCGAGTCCTATACGCCAACCAAGATTTCATAGTCCCACTAAAGATGAAATGACCGGCCTCATTAGCCACTTAACTCAATTTTTCGCCTAACATCTGATGATTAGTTTGCTGTGCTTCCCTCCTCTAGGTCAGTGACAGGTATTCGTGATTTGATTGAGAAAGGTCTGTTCACATTCCATCACCAGTGTCTTCGTCAATTCTTGGTTTCTACACCCGTGTAAAGGAATCTTTACGACAGAACTGATCGCCTGATTGAAGAATACGCCGTAGACTGGTATTAGTATAGGTTTACGCTTTATGTATGTGCACAGTACTTGACAGATTCCGTCTGACTCCATTAATGGATAGTACATCCTTTTGCATGAGACCAGACGACCTTGAGAACAGTTTTATCTCAAAATTGACTTCAAAAGTATAAGTGATTTTGTATGCTGGATGAACATGGACCAACCACTGGTTAATTTGTAGCGATATTCCTGAACCATCATTGCTAACATAGATAAGCTGGCAGTAAACATAAATCTTACATGAACCAGACGATCTGTCAGTTTCCATAGGTGGGCTGCTGTTACGAAACACACCCATCTAGCTTCTGAGAAAATTCTGCAATCAAACGCAACTCATTAACTTTTTTCTGGGAAAGATTATTACGATCTCTAAACAGAATACTTTGTCAATGTTAATCTTCAAATCGTTCTACCGATTGAAAGACAATGACACAATCGTATGTGTACTGGATCACATCAGTTTGTGTGCACCTGTTTAACGACTGCTGAGGAGGGAGATAGGCAGGTTGATAACTCTTGATGCTTTTGTAGTACTCAACTGCCTCTAAAAAATCATCAAAGATCCCAGAAATTTAAGGATTTCAAAAAAAAAATTGTACTTAAGGTTAATGGTAGTGTTTATTTTATCATTGCGCTGAGGTTTCGCTATTTACTGCTAAAAGCTATATTAAAGTAATGGTAAACAAGAGTTCACAGCATCCAAGCTTATGAATGTTAACTAGGTCAAAGTTTCTCCGCATGGATGGTTATGCATTATTAAGTGGTTAGAAAGGATAACTCACATATATGGTAAGTGTGAGTGTGTAAGCAGGAAATTGAGGTTCGTATGTCCACTTGTATGCTTATAGTTCTTGTCACATGTGTGTTGGTTATTTCAGCTTTTTGGTATGGTTTGAAACCATACTGAGATAACTTTTATACCCTCATTCCCATTTAGATGATTCGGATTCCATTTTGATATGAAGAGACTCGGCAATGAGACGCTCCTAACACCTTATAATTTCAATGTTGTCAAAGTTAGCTTGGAAAAGGGCTCAGGGTGGCCAAAACAAGATATGGCACTAGTGCATGATTGTGACTTTTCGGCTGGACCGTCTAAGGAGATGTAAACTCACTGAGTAGGGCCCTCGGGACGATAGGATTCAATGGCTGAGGACTCTTAATGACATGACCAAAAACCGGTTACAACGGTGCAGAAAGTATTCATTCGTGGACATCTTCTAAAGCCTGAATATTTGAACTAACCTTAGTATTCAAATTGTTTATTCTGTCACACAAATTTGTCTACTTTGATATCACTCCTTACCTATCCACTTGTTCTCTGTGTGCTACTGAGAATTGAGGAAAGTTGAACAGATGCAGTTGTGTGCGAGGTTCTGAGTCGATTTCGTCTATCTATCTATCTGTCTTATTCGTTTCGGGAACGAACTCTACTGGATAATTATTAATTTCAAGAATTCTGAGTGAATACTGTAATCCCCTTGCCTATTCATTTTCTTTGGTTATCCACGGCATATGTTCTCCATTAAAGATTTGAAGCAACAAAATCTCTGCAGTTAAGGGTTTTTGTGTGCATGATGAATTCAGATCGAAATATTTATTCAAGTTTGTCAATTTCCTGATAAATGATGCATTCAAATATCTTTTTTTTTCCAGCCAAACTAGCCAATCAAGGAAGGGTAGTTCACCCTTGTCCGATGTCGTCTATGACCCTAACTTGACACTAAGTAATCTAGTGTTCAACTTATCGAGGAATAAATGATGCATCTAATGGTTTAAAACTTTGAATGTGTCATTAACATATCTCAGCCACATTTTCTTCAAATATGTCAATAAGAACAACCCTATTTACTTTCTCACTCATCAGAAAGTTTCAGTGCTGAAATGATTATCAATACCCGAGTTAAGGAATTGTTACTTGAATGCACATTCAGCGTTCAGTTCAAACTTAGCGATGCAATCTATAGACAGATAGATGGAATCACAGCGGGAACCACTAAGGTCCACTGCTAGAAAACTGTTTTGTAGCCAGCCTGGATAACGGACTCTAGAAATCAAAGACTGATGGTTTTCATTCGTAAACAGGCACGTGGGCGGTAATTTTATCATCGTTAATAATCAGTGTGACTTGAGTCACAACCTGGAAGTAATGAATAACTGAAACTCAATAGTCATATTCATTCCTGAGGTCAAAAATCCTCTTCCTCGAAGTGAACTGACAAGAACAACTGATAAATTCACAGAAAACCAATGGGAAATGATCAGCTGACGAACTTTCATAGCTAAGTGCCCATGAGTCATGAAAAAAATCTCAGCATAATTTTTGCCACTCTCATGAGACAAATCTACAGTCGCAGTGTATAGTGAGAACAAATTTCTGTTCTGAGGAACATTCTGATTGAAAATGGATTCCCATTACACTTCTAAGACAAAAGTGTAAAGCCAAAACGTCGCAGAGAAAAGATCGCGACAGTGCTAAAGAAAGTTATGCTGCTGGAAATCAAAACAGGAGGATATCATACTCTCTAAGGAGTAAATTATTCCCATCAACGCCGAGCCTAGTGTCTTCTTGTGACCCGATGATTTCTAACAACTCAAAGGACAAGCTTTCGCATCTGACCACTTCTATATGGGTAAACCAAGTCACCTGGTGTTGCACAACCAGCCACACAGGTCGCTCGATGCGGCTTGCATTCAGAAGGGCTGAGGAATGCAATCCTGGGTGGTTACAAAGCGGTAACCGGATCGATAATATATTATTGAACATATCGTGAACGAACAAGAGCTGGTCTGTCTCAAGAATCTCCTCGTTCAAAGCTATTTATAAAGTGGAAAGAAGTCTTCCAAAGGTTACAAATATCCGTATTCTTTGTATCGCTGAAGCTCCTGCCATCCATATGAAGAAAGTTGAGGTTTGTTAGATAGTTAGATAGACAGACGGAATCAACATAAAACATCCCAAGCAACTTCATTGGTTTAAGTTGACACATTTCAGAGTAGCATTAAGAGAAGAAGTGGATAGAATACGTGTGATATGAAGATCGACAAAGTTGTGAGAGAATAAGTAATTTGAAAATAGAGCTTAGTGCCAATATTGAAGCTTTAGAATACACCAGGGTGTGCGTACATCTGCGCAAATGTGGCCGATTTTCAGCCATATCACCAAGACTCCTCAGTCACTGACTTCCATCATCTCACGGAACCCAACTAGGTAGTTTACATGTCCTAATAGGGTTCAAACCAACAGTCAAGGACCTCATTCACTAGTGTCACATCTTATTCTGTCCACCCTGAACCCACTTCCAAAATAATACAACTTTCCCTAGTACGGCACTTCACTGTAGGTGATGGCTAGGCATGTGTAGTACTTGTCCAAGGCATCTCAGTTGACTAAGGTTCACAACCTCATCAACTGACTTACCTGTCTTGCCTGTTATCCTTCACCTGACTTCAATACTGCTCACACGATGATTCCACCAAACGCGAGGAGTGCTACGACGATACTTATGATCAAAACCTTGTAACAGTTTTATGTATTTTACTTTTAACAGCCATGTCTCGCAGCCGTATAACAGGACAGAACAGACAGCAACGATTGAACTCTGTACGTAAAACGAAATTGTTTACCCTCTTCTCCCTTCATGCTTTTAAGCTTTAGTCATTTAAGTCACCTTTTTCTTTCTATACTGTCTATTTCTTACGTAATTTACCATTCATTCTTGTTTCAATGTTCTCTTTCTCTGATTTCACTTGAGTTTCTAAATATTCTGTCACTGTACGCAACTCCTTATCTAAACTTAGTAACCACTATGCAACTGCAGTCGAAATCTGGCTAATCTTCACTGTTCATCACAGTTTTTTTTAAAATTTCATGAACCAACAAACTGTTACACAAGAAAAGTGTGCAAGTTTGTGATTGTACAGTTTTGGAAATAAAACCATCAAAAAGAGACTCTTCGTTGAAATACCTGTTCTTCTTTTAAGCCGCAATGTACATTCTAGATTTCTGGATCCCAATAACCAGCTTTAAATTGGTTTCATTGAAAAGACCGTTTTACTCACTACAGAACTATTTTCTTTATTTTTTGTCGTGATCTGTCCAGTCTCATCAGACACCATGGTTGCTTTGGCTTAGGGAGGATCGCCCGAAAAGAATTCATAGACTTGAGTTTTGGAGTCTATGATAGTGATGTGAGCATTTACTTCAATCCTGTAAGAGATGAGTCACTGTTCAAGGAAAACGTCAGTAAGATGAACCGGAATGGTGGATAAGCACGTTCACATCCAACACTTCATACAAACATTATCTACATTCTGCTTCTCAGATGATTTTGCCTGGGGTTTCTCTTACTCCTTCACTTGCAGGCTTCAATTCACCCAAGTATTCTTCGTCACTCCCTCCAGAATATGCACCAGTATACTGTCCACTCTTATTACCCGTGTTGATGATATCGCACTGTATACTATTTTTATTCACTTTTGTAAGTAGCATATGTACAGTAGTAATGTTCTGACCAAACTGTTAACCAATATGAATTCATCATCTGCAATCCAAATATTTGTTATCGCCGAGTTTCATTATTATGGTTGAGGAAGAAATTCTGAGGTATGTGTTTACCAAAGGAATTTTCTAAATAGATTGGTAAATGAAACTGATGACACGGTGTAGAACAGCCAACCCACCAAGTAAATCCTATTCCTAACAGGATAACAAACGTTGAGTGAACTCGCAGATGGTTATCTTACAACAAATAGTATCCAGATTAAAGTGAACTCGAAATAGTAATGTTGCCGGATATGGTCCAACTGTCTTTGATGTTTATGTCTTTCATGTCTTTACCGTGATTTGATGTAGCCTGAACTATATAAATATGTGTGGATGCTTGTACAATGACATTTTGATTCCACTCTTAATAGTCACTCAGTTCCTCCGAAATGGAACATAGGCGGTAATAGAACAGAAGGTGTATTTACAAATGTAGACGGTAACGTCAACAATATACAAAAATTACAAGGTTTATATATATATATATATATATATATATATATATATATATATATATACTCAGGACCTTCAGGTTTTAAATGGTTCCCCAACTGATTTCTATCCATGATGAATACAACCTAATAAATAAAATCCTTATGAACTTTGAACTATATTACTGTATAAGGTTCATTCGTAACATGTTTCGAGATACACATCCCAAAGCTCTAGTGAGAAGCTGTGACCAGTAGAAAGAGAAACGGACTCCAACTGGCGACCTTGGATGATAGTTGTGGTATATCACGAAATGACAGAAGTAGGAAAATATGGACCATTTAAATCCGACCTAGTGGTTGAATGGTCTACACTTTCACAGTGAAACCTGAAGGTCCTGAGTTGGATCCGTTGTTGAGTCGTGGGTGCATGCTCCTGAGGAGTACCATACTAGGGCGAAACAGTTGTCTAGTGCTCGCAGATTCCTAATGGCTCGCCAACTGATGTCACTCCGTGGTGAATCCAATCTTAAAAATTACATAATTCTTTATTTTACTCACGTATTGTTATCTAGCATTAACTGTTCCTTTCTTACATTTCTTAACTTTGTATAATCAATTCTCTTGCATATTTATTATACATATTGTCTCCTAATTTTAAATTACTTTTGTACTAGTTAATAACCATTGTACTGAGGTGTATTCATGAAATAAAACGATATCACTTTATCCTACAAATCTCATCCTTTTTGGTTTGTCAAAAAGAAATTTTACATTCCGACTAATGATTTTTGACAGCTGTACATTCATATTTTTAGCTAAAATGAGAATATATGCCCAGCTCAACTTAATGTCATGAAATAATTGTTCCTATGATTGCAGGGAAACGGCTGAAGTGTCAACAAAAGGTCTGTTTCAGAATATACTCGTAAATTGCTTGTGGGTGATTGATTACGTAAAGAAATAACAGATATAGGAAAATTAGGAAAGTAGTAGTGAGGTTGACAACTGCAGAGTGAGGAAAACAGGATGAAGACAATAATGTTCATGAATACAATTCAGCAAGTCATCGAAAGATTATGAACAAGCTAAAGTAACAGATCGGGCGTACGTCTATTCAGTATATAGATCAGGTTTGAACTGAAGAATTGCCAGGGATTCTGTCCTGTTCCGATGACTAGTGGCTATTCCATTCGAAGTACTTGACTTTACTTTATAAAGGACTCTGAAAGAAGATTCTGGTGGAGCAGTGTCAGAATTTAACTATATGTTCAAGAATGGAGATATCGATTGGTTCACACTTCCTTTTAGACAGCCGTATTTGATGGGTTTCGGAGATACGCTTGGGTAGAACATGCTTTGTGCGACTAATGTAATCAGCACTACATGAGCAGGTGGACTGGTAGATGGTAATGGAGGTGACTCAAAGAGGTAGTTTATCCTTCGCACACCCTCGAACCAACTGTTGACTAGGGGAAACATTTCAAAGTTGGGAGGAAAAGAAGATTTTCCGAATGACTATACATACTAATTCCTGAATATCCCTGTCATTATGTCTCCTTTAAATGTAATACTTACAAATAGTGTCTTCTTCGGAACCTTCTTGGGATGAGTCTTAAGTGATAACTATTCTTAACGAACACTCTTCGAGGCACTTCCAGCTATTCGGTTACTCCATCATTTATACAAATTCTTCTGATTCTTATGGACAATGAGAAAATTAGATTTCTTTTTCTGCCTTATAGAAAGCAACTTTGTCTAGTGTAAATCAATCTCTTTGGTGCATACTCATGCCTTGTTATTAGCACAATGTTTAAGAAGTGTAGTTGTGTGTTATCTTCAGTTTCCATAATAATCTCAATTAACTTGTGACAGCGACTGAACTTCCGTACCTTGGCTGCAATGTTACTATTCTCATCATGAGCGCTGAAAGTCTCACTCATGTAGCTCTTAAGTAGATGTGGTTGGTTGATCAATGAACTTTATTTAGTGTTCTTCAGACTAGAGATAAAACAATCAGCCTTCTGAAATATTGAGCGATTTGCGTATTTTTCGTCACGAATATATTTATGGTCCACTTTATAAGTGTCAGTTTCTGAGCCAGTTGGGAAATGTATAGGCTAATGGAACAAGCTCGTAAATTTCGCCTATGCGAGCAATCCTTGCTGATTTTCGTGTCTGTCACTTTTCGAAGCTTTACAGGAAAGCACTGTTTCCTCAATATTCTGCTTATGTAGGTAGTTACAGCACTGCTGCATTTGAGCTCTGAGATTTCTTCACGTAGTTTCGCTGACCGTCTTCTCGAAATAGCCTGCTAATTTGGAGTAAAGTTTCATCTTCAGAAGTTAAAGTAGACCTAATGTAATAGTCACTAGCTGGTAGTTTGAATTATGAGGGTGATCGTAGAACTGCTGAACACGAAAACTCGTAGGGTTAGATGGCGGATAACCATATGACTCAATATCTTTTACACTGAGTCGGTTGAGTTTTCTGTTTGTTCGTTTTAATTTCTGTCCTTTATCCTACTGTTCGTTATCGATAGTGTCAAGGTGTGTAGCAAACTGATCCAAAACATTATTTCTGTGGATTCAATCAATCAGTCAGTCAGCTGATAAGGCAATCATTTATTGAACAATGGGCATCACTACCGGCTGTTATAGATTGCCGTCATTTGTGTTCTGCTGGCTTGTTGCAGGAAACATTCTTACTTTCATTACCTACTTCGACGTCACCTAGACAAAAGTTCGGTAACAAACCAAAGATCCCATGGTTCAAGTAGCTGTACACAATGAGCTGATTGACAGCGAACTTAAGAAGACTGCTGACTGATAGTCTCTACACTCAGACTAAGATTGAAAGTAATGAAAAAAGGCTGCAATCAGACTCCTAAAGTGGATGATCAAAGCCATTTTAAGGTGTGTAGTCCTTTAAACTGCACCATCGGTACTACTACTGTCCACTGGTGTTCACTGATATCGTCTAAAGGGTTTAGAAAATTTAGTAATGTGTTACAGTACTCCAACAAGGTTTACAAGGACGCTGAAAGTTGTATCCCCAAAACCCTCTTGGAAACATCTTCGAAAGTTATTATAGTTCAAGGAACGTCTCTAGTTTTTCTATCCGTTCAAATTATCCCTTAGTTAAGGACAAAACCATATTCCTTGTATTCACTGTCACTTAATGAGAAGCAGAGTTTAAGTTTCTTAGGGATTCATTTACTTCAAGATAGTATTCATCATGCAGTGACATCAGCTGGAGAATTATTGAGAATCTGAGAGCACTTGATGACTGGTTCGTCGTATTACGAGACTTCTTAGGAGTACACACCCACTACCTCACCAGAGATCGAACTCAGGGTGTTCACGTACCACGTCCATTGCGTTAATCATTCAGTCACTGAATCAGAGTTCAGTGGTTCGCAGTCTCGTACTTCATTCAATTCGCAACTATCGTCCGAAATCATCACCTGACATCCGCTTCATGTTCTTCAACTGCTGTCAGTGCGTGATGAATATTACCTTGAAAGGAAAAGTTTTGTCTTAGTGTCAGTTTTTGCAATTACTCAAGGGTATCTAATTATGAGATCTGGACTACAATTTTAATCGCCCTCAGAATCAAGAAGGTGCGGTTTCACTGGGTGAAACTGACAGGTCTTGACGTCAAATCTGACTCCACCTACTTCAGCCACATCAACTGGATAACATCATAAGATGTTAAGTTGAAATTGTTCTGTCAACTGAGTTCTTGGTTGGAAAATAGTTCGAAGTCATGCTAGGTAGACATCGTTACAAGTGAATCAGTGCATCATAAGCAATTGAAGTAAACTGACCCTACATAGGTACTTGTAATATGCTCAGTGGGTCAACACCATGTGCTGAAGCTAAGTGGTTCACATTTTGTCCCCAGCCATCTCAAAGAGTTTTCAGCTAAGCAACCTGGTTCGTTCTTTCGCTTCAATGCAACACGCTCAGTTCGCTACATTGTAATCAATTAGTCATTCAGGCTTGCGCAAGGAACAAGTCAGCCCTCATCAAAGGCTAAGATATATCCTTCACCATTTCTAGCATAATAAGATCTTAGAAGGGAAATATAGCTTACAGATTACCACACAGAAGCATTTTTAGTGTATGCGAATTACAACGGTTCATTGAGTTGCAGTCTGCACAGTCTCCACACCTAATCAAGGTGTTAAGAGTTGAGCCACGAAAAACATCTACCGTTTAGTAAGTTCTAGCTACGGTTGAAAACGGATGTTTTCTTTTCTCCAATTCCGCCGCTGAACAATCACTTCTAAAGGGAATTGTAAGACAAATGTCTCCATAAAAAGTTTGACTGCATTTATCATCTGTGGCTGTAAGAGCTGAATTCAAGTCTCCATATGGATACCAACACTGATCAGGATGCAAGGGAGAATAAACGAGGTGATTCATATCTGGAATTCTACGTCTATTAACGCGTTTAGTTTTCCTCTTCTTTCACAGTTTGCACTTATATAGCTTCCTGAAGTTGACATCTTCACTATCTAAGACTAATTACATTTCCAAGAGCTTTTGACAGCCCATAGATTCAACTTATTTTATGAAAGTTATTTTAATTATGTTCTTTTTTCTTCAACAAAAGGTGGATTAAAAAGGGATAAAGAAAAGAGTGAACTTAACCTGCATGCTGGTGAAAACTAAAAATTGAATCAAAAGTGATGTCAAGGTAATACAAATCAATAAGCACTTCAAAAACAGGACAATGAATGAAATGAATAACAGTAAACTCTTGTTTTACCGAAAAGAGTTCTTGGTTGATTCACAGGAAATAGAGTGAGTTTCTATAAAATATATCGCAATAACTACGTCAAAAACTTCCAAGAGTGTAACTCTTCATTAACTAATAAATTATCTGCATTGCAGGAGTCACTACTACTACTACTACTACTACTACTACTACTACTACTACTACTACTACTACTACTACTACTACTACTACACTACTTTTACTACTACTACTACTACCACTACTATACTACTACTACTACTACTACTACTACTACTACTACTACTACTACTACTACTACTTACGTACTACTACTACTACTACTACTACTACCAACAATAATAATAATGATACTGTTCGCGCATTTCACTGCTTGTATGTTCCCCTGTGCATAAATAAGTGACCTTTTAGATAAACCTTGATAAATTCCTTTGCGTTAAACTGTCAGTTGGGCTCTCGAACCGAGAATTATTCAGGTGAATGTTGTCAACACGGATTAACGTAGAATATTAGTGGTTATTTCGTGTTTGTGTTCAAGTTACCATGAACATATAGTGAATTCAAGACATATAGTATCTTTCGAAAAGTTTTGTAACATCCCCTGAAACATCTGACCAAACTGTTTAAACGGTGTGCTAATGAGACATGTGTGTTCAGCCAAAGAGGTAGTATATCACAGCTTTAATCCTCTACTTTGCATTTTTAAAAACATTCTAGAACGTTCTGCGCCCTGAATTATATACTTGCGAACGGACAACTTTGAAAATAAGGTCGTCAGGAAGGCGATCCCGTTCTCTGAATCCGCTCTTTTGTTTTTCCATTTAATGAGTGCATTCAAGTGGACAGCTGGTCAACATTTCAACCTTTTGATATTTATTCAACTGGACCTTGGGATAATCAGTGTTTGATCATTTTTAGTCAATTGTGTTTAATTTGAAAACTGTGTTATTCAGTTCGCTAGCCTGATCTCTTATGCAGTTACCTAGATATTGTCATCATCATCACAATTCTCTCCTCCTTCCCACCCCCCTCTCCCACCACATACTAACACACAATAAGCAGTTGCAACAATCGTTTTTTACTAGACGGGGCAATATTCTATTGGGATTAGGCTAATATGTAGTCGTGACGGCCATCAGTCAGATGTAATCACAGTTTCAATACTTTTTTATGTTCCATCTAGTTTACAACTTTCGAAATAATATACCATGAAAATGAGCGTCAAAGATTTTGTCATCATCAATTAATCGACTTGTTAACTTGATCCGTTCCTGGTTTGAAGTGAGTTATATTTCACTTTGGAACTCTGATGGAATAGAATTTACATCCACTTTTCAGGCACTCAGATTCTCATTGGTATTAGTGTACGTGAATTTTTTTAATTCGATTGAAGATTTCCTATCAATCTTCTTAGTGAGGTGTATCTGTAAACTGTATTAAAACATTCCTAAAATAACTGTGAAAAGTCCTATGATCACAGCAGTTCAAGTAGTTTTTAAATTATACTTGTGTGTTATACAGATAACTGATCAATATACAACTTATAGTTGTTCAATTACATTCGCATAAATACAATCTATTCATCTATTGATTAGACAATTCAAAACTTTGTCATAATCAATGTCACGTCGATCATAAGAAGCACAAGTATGCCGTATTAAAAGTTAACTATTCAACTGCTAAAAAGAAAATCCAAGCGTGTTCAGCATGAAATCTTGAAACCGGAAAGATTTTGTAAAATATGAAAAATAACGTGTTGCGATGCCAAAGAATAATTTCCTTGTTAAATAATGAGGTAACCGTTAGTAGAAATTGCGCGTTTTACTAACATGTATGCGTTGTATGTTTTGGTGTATTTAACATTGGACATAGAATTTATTGCTTGTTCAATTGTCTTGGTGGTAAAAAATCAGTCGCCTTACTAATCGCTAGTGCAACCTCTCATTCAAACTCTAAATTACTCTCTCTTTCTATGCCACCTGAAACACTTTGACCAAAAGTGTTTGGGATAGTAGGAGCTGTGACAGTATGTCAAAGAACCCTACCACAAATTATGGTTAGTTACACACGCTACACACTGAGTTTCTTGAATATTAACAGTAGTTCCGAGGGTATGTCTAGAACCTCAAATGAAGACATAACCCTTTAAGTTTTGGGAACCTAAACGTTTTTTAGTGTTACAGCAAGACATATTGCCAATAACATAGTTGTCCTATAACTAACCTATTGCAAGACAGAATTTTATTGATCAGGTTTTCTATATGATCACCAAGGATGGGGGTTCGTTGTCATTTTGAAATTTGACCGTGAACAGTCTTCATTGAGACTTCAAAAACAACATAAATTGCCTTAAAATTTGATGTATATTCCCTTAGAATAGCTAGTTAACAGAGGTACCCTCAGTAGGTTGAATATTTAATATTTAGAAGACAGAATTTACCTCTGTTGGATTGACACCACTGACATACAAAAACCGTACATGGATACTTTAATAATCACCTTCCATCATATTCTGGATGGGTCTAGTAATGGCTAAAAGTGATATTCAAGATGAAATTAACCTCCCATGTGGAAAATTGTTAGTAAGGACTGACAATTTGGGCAAGCCAACAAAATAACCGTCCTAAATAACAAGTGGTGAATATGCAGTGGCTAATGCGATTCAGGGCATTGATGAGGAACAGTTGTACGGTTCTACGGGTCTGTGATTAAGAGGCATGTTCTATTCATCTCGGTGACTGGCACTGGAATCCAGGACGTACGTTTCATCCTATTTGGGACTCGCCAGCTGGTTGTACCTGCCTCTCAGTGAATGATGTTGTTCTTACTAAGACTCGGAAACCAGGATCAGTCTCTTCAGACTTCATAAAGTTATCCAATATGCCACTGAGTTTTGGTGAGAGTAACATCACCCATTGAAAGGCAGATATATCCAGCTAGTGTCCTGGATCGAATAACTATCCATCAATAATGTACTCAACAAAAGTTTATATCCGATTAATCCTTATTCATCATCTTTCCTCGTAATTTACTAGTTAAATTATGCTTTTAAAGTTTTAACAAACGAAATCACGTGTTTTAGTCACACTTGGAATGTCAGTGAGAAGAATCAATTAATACTTCACACTAATCACTTCAAGTATTAAATACTAACAAGATCTTATATGTGATCAATAGGATAGGTTTGAACAATGAAATAAAAAGCCTGTGAAGGAAGTATTTGAAATTTCAGCCAGTGAAATCGAATATCGATGATTTTCAACATTTCTAGAGAGATAATGGATAATTTGAAATTAGTCTGGATTTACTTACTTCAACTAGAATCAGTCGACAGCCTATGGATTAGTCAGTCGCTATTATTATGAGCGGATTGATTGAACATTACCTTGAACTAATCACTCCCTATAAAATATCAGTTCGGTTGCTGTCCATTGCTCAGTGCGGACTTTCTTCTATATGAATTTCCAGAAGGTTTCATGAGAAGCCGTTATCTTTTGGATCAACCGTATGTAAAGACAAATACATGCTGATTGCGGTGTGGGAAGGGGAAATTACAAGTATGATAAACAACAACTGATACCCATTGCACAAAAAGGTGGCTGTCGTGAGCCGGTGACCTAGTAGATAACGCTTTGGTGTTTGAAGCTATGTGTTCGGGGTCCGAGTCTCGAAGGGAACAACGTTACTCATTGGGGTGCTTGTACATCCTGCTGGCAAGTGAGTTACAAATAGGACGAAACGCCAGTCTTGGATTCCACTGCTAGCTAGACAACAACTGGCTGGTGGTATTCTATGATGATCGCACTGTATAACGAATTAACAGAAGTAATTAAAAGTGGACCGCTGGAATCTATCTCAGTGGTGTTGATTAGTAACATGCTCACCTTAAAGATATCGATCAGTACTACTCAAATAAACATATCACTGATTGTATGAATACATAACGACCATTTTCTCTATAAAATCGACATCGGGTAGGACATTCTGTATTTAAATATTATGAATTTCTAATGGATTATAATTGACAAACAGATTATGGACATAATCGATTATTTTTCTTATAAAATCAATACATTTCCACCTCGCAATAGAAACTGACCACTAGAAATCACTGGTCAGGTAAAATATACATGATTAATGAATGAACCATCTTAAAAAAGCAAAGAATTATCTCAACATTGGAGGTTTTTGAAGGTATACCAGGTACTGACAGGTCCTAGAAATTACCAAAGAGTCTTGGAAATGCGAAAGACTTAGTGCTCACTTTAAGCGTTACAAATAACTGATGAATTACCCAGATTGTGACAAGCATAAATTACCTAACAGCACAAGGATGAACATGGTTCTGTAGTTCTGTGTTGTATATGAAACGTATTTCTATATCAAGTAGTAATAGGTATAAGTTTTGTATTTATTGTCGTTCATCAGTAATGGGTATATACAACTTGAAAGGAAATAATGTCTTCGCATAGATATGGACTCGTGTCACTTATTGCTACAGTCAGAGATATTACTAGTGAGCTATTCTTGACACAATTGATCTCCTGTAGGACTGGATGGTCCGCATCGATTTCATGTTGTCTAGTCCTAAGCATTGACCGGATTTTATCCATTACTTAGGACCAAATAGTATGAAAATGGTTACTCTCCGGTCGTCAACCAATTTACATTTGCGCATAAGATCACTCCTTGTTTTCCTGAAACTCTTTCTAAAACGTCACACTATGCTGGTGTACTTTGTTGATCTCTGCTACTTTGATCCCTTTGATTGGTGGAAAACTATCCAATAGGATGGAAGCTAATTTTTCAAGTCACATGCCATATATTGTTAAAAAAGAATTAGAGCTTTCATGTCTTTCAGTTGTGGAGATAAAAATTTTCGTGTCAAATCACTGGTGCCATTATGCGTGATTTTAAAGGCCACCCAGCAACTGCTGAGATAATCAACTATGTTTTTTCATTTTAGAAATGGCTGTCTTTCTAGGCGAGATCCTGAAAGCTGATTGTTAGTGTGGCCTTTAAATTCTCTCTTGAAAAACTGTCAACTCAGCCAAGATACCTTATCGGGATTGGTTATCTTTGTGGTTGCTAGGGTAGCCCTTAAAGATAATCGTGCGACTTTAAAGGCCACCCTTGCAACGATCGAAACAACCAACTAGGTTTCTTCATTTTGGCTATAAAGGCAAATTTTCGTAAAATAGACAAGTCTGATTGGTTATTTCAGTTGTTGCTAGGGTGGCCTTTAAGGTCACTCCGTCATAAACAGTCAGTCTTAACGACAGCAGCATTTATTAAAGGTGTAGTTACAACAAATTTGGCTTAAAATTAGTGATGAGCTTACAGTGTGTAAGAACAGCATGTATCGAATAAGAGTTCGATCGGTGAAAGCATTTCCTCACAAGTAATAGTCGAAAGGAAGCATTAGTAGAAAAAGCGTAAAGTACCAAAAAGAATATCAAGCATAATGCATCAAGTTCAAAGTAGAGTTGCGAAGGTGAAACTGAGTCAGTAATTGATTCTTTTTGTATAAAGCGAATGTTTCGAAGTTATTTTACACCTCAAAACTTGAAAAAACTGAAAAGGTTTCGCTTCTGTTAAGTAACGTTGACTTTTCTCAGCCCAATGTCACCTTATTTAAAACAGACAATCAGATGAAAGTGGGGAACTCATGAAAAAAGGATAGAATTAGAGAAATAGTATGTTGGTTAAAAATGTTTTTACAACCAATAGTTTTCGTGTATTTGCTATCAAAGTATTTTTAAATTATACGTAAGATTATCTCAAGTCGTGACCGGTGGGGGCAAAGCCTGATGGTCGTGAGGACAGTTACTCAATGATGACATTGGGTGGCGGTTGTGCTATATCGTGAGCTAACAGAAGTTGGAAATATGGACCGTTGGATTCTGACCGAGCGGCTCAATGGTGACGTGCTGGCCACGGAACCTGAAGGTCTCGGGTTCGATCCCTGGTGGGGTCGTGGGTGCACACTGCTGAGAAGCTCATGTGATTCAGATTATTCGAATATATATCCCTACAATTCTGTTGGTATCACAGTACAACACTTTCACTAGACTTCTCTGTTAAACCCCCACATGTTCTGACATCCTTTCTTTCAGTCAGTTAGTGACATATGGACATATCATTGCGCAATGTTAAGTGAGATAGAGCTGAAGTGTGCCTTAAATAGTAGTGAAAGCAATACAACAACAAATGAGACCTTAATGAATAGAGTGTTGTCTTCTAAATCATTAGCACCTTAACACTACTCAGTCTATTTTTACCCGTAATTCAAATTTACGGAACCTTGTCTTAGGCAAAACCCATTATTCAAACAGTAACCTGGAATCATTTAGTTGTCAGAATTGCAACGTAAATGATGAGTAATATCAGTCACATCAAAACAACTGGAGGAACGTTAACACTCAAGACTACTAACAACTAATCACGAGCCGGTAAATTCAGATCAATAAGATTCAGTTTAGGGAATATCAGCATTACCGTCTATTGGCTGATGATTACTTTGAAATCCATCAAGATGTCTGTATTTTTTACGATCGCTAAATTTTCTCACGTGTTCATAAGATTATTTTTGCGTCTATTCCATGTACTCATTGTGATAAGTGTGAGTTATGTGAAATTAGGGGTTATATATAGGACGGAAACCCAACCAACTCTGACTGAATGGTAAAGTGGAATATGCATAAAAGACAAATAAGTTCTTGACAGACCAACCATCTATTCTATGCAAGTCAAACCTGATTGGTAAACTTAGGTCAGTGTTGAGCACAAAGAATCAAACAGTTACATTGGTTACCCACTGATAACCGATTCGTGCTCATTCCACAATCAATATTTCTGTCATGTGAAACCTGACAACGTTATTTTGGCATGCCTATTCCCAAGACCGGTTGATGAAAACCTTAGTAGAATAAGCGTAAACCAACACAGTTAATGATGATAAAAACTAATAAGACCGAAGTCCGAAACTCTGAAGAACACATGACTTTCATTGTCACTGGCACCTAATCGAGATAGTAAGGACCAGTAGTCAGTAAGGTCTCAGTGTTCTAACACTGTAGTCCTATTGATTAGAATGGCTGTTTCTAAATCACTCAAACTGATTATTTCTGCTCTTAACTGTAATTAGTAAATATTTGTGAATTCTCATTCAGTAACCACCTTCAAAATAGTCTCCCCACATGGAATGAGCGAATCTGATTTGAGGTGTAGTCTCAGAGAAGGAAACTAATTCAGCTGATGAAGTGCTTTACGTACACTGAATAAAAATTTTATCGCACACAATGACGTACCGCTTTTCTTAATGTCAGTGTTAGCTGAAGTAAGAGTGACCTCGAAAACGTAGTTAGGGTGATCGAACTAAGACAGAGGGTCAGCCAATCAAGTAACCAACCACTGATATTAACCTTGTAAATGGATTTATTGAACCTAATTACCACCTGAGGTCAAAACCTATCAAAATGGAAATATCTCTCTGTAAGATGCTCTATATTCCTGTGTCGATCTGTTTTCCCCAGTTGCTGATTAATATTTCACTAGCGTACGGGTCAGTACAATCAACAGAGGAGAAAGTTACTAAGACCTGAAAATACTCTTCGAAATATGTGAATAGTGAGTTCAAGAAAGCTTCTTTTTGTGATTGAAAACTATTCTATTCAACGAAAACCACTTTTAAATGTTGAGATTAGATAAAAAATACTTCGCAAGGAATGCAAATTAGTCGATAAGGCTGTGAGCCTTCAACCCCTGAGGTGGCTTAGACATACATGTTGCTCATACTGTGCCCACGACTATCACGACACATTATCTTATCCAAAGTAAGGTGACCAATTCACAATGTGGCACCAGTCCATGAGATCTTTGATCGTGTAGGAAGATGTAGGCTGTCTTGCTTATGTTCTCAAGATGATAGGAATCAATAATTGAAAGCTATTTGTGACATATGTCAGAGACAGTCATCACAGCGTAGATGTGTAAACTCCATGTCATCTATGAAGTGTTAAACATTTTCATTAAACACCACTCAATTATTCCCTCTCCCCTCATTCACACATTTTCATCTACCTACTTTCATGTCATTCTCTTTTGATCTACTTCATCTTTTTTGTATATTCCTATTCCATTTTACGACAGATATTCTCATAGAGGTATCACTCTTACCGTCTAACTTCAGAGGGACTGATTTACTTCCCTGAGAATCTTTGGCAGATTTGGAGTACGCATATGACATATTCCCGTTGGGTGAAAATGCGGATAAGATGTAGTGTAAGTGAAAATCTGAGAAGGTTGGAATGCGTTTCTCGTCATTTAAATGCAAATTAACGGTCAGAGACTAGTCTTCAGCATTGCCTCTTCCAACAGAAGGGAATGAATCAGTTGAACACAATGACCACTTCGCTTACTTTGGAAGATGTATCAGCTGAGGTGGGTCAGTGACCGACGAAATCTCTGCGTGGATGAGAAAGGCCTGATTGACTTTCACCACCTGTGGCGCCCTCGTGATATCTGTTGGTCTATTGAGGGTCAAGGATACTAAGATGTAGTTGGCTTCAATCTACTGTATGGCTATGAAACATGCCGTTACACGTAAAAGATGTGGGGAGGCTTCAGATGTTTGGCTACCGCTGCCTTTATAGCGTAGGCCGTCTGTCGTGGTATTACCACATCAGTTACACAGGAGAGAAAAGTCAGTTAGTGAGGTAGGGAATCTTTGTCAACTGAGATGGTTAGGATATATTTTACCCATGCCTAATCACTGTCTACCTCGCCTGCCATGTTAGCTGAAGTAGGTTCGGGCTGCAAAAAGGCTTGGAGCGGCTAGACTGAGATAAGACAATGAATATGCCAGTGGCGCAGATATACACACACATTATCTTTACCTGAACCGCTACAGTGAATTCAACACTTTCTCATTCCTCCTGCCCCTCTTTTTCTGGTTACCACTGCTTTTGAACGGTTTTTCTTCGCTTCTTCATCTTTCATCTTACTGCTTTGTTACTTGATGTACTGATATGAGGTGCGTTAACTTGAACTGTTACTCAGTAACGCCTGGTCCCATGTTGGTGTTAATGATGGGCAATGTAGTAACCTGAGCTAATTCACTTTCGTAGCTGATTTTCTGTTAATGGAATATATGGTAGGTGTAATCTTACACCCTATTCATAAGGCTTGTCTAAAAGGAAATCAGTTAACGATCGATTTTCTATACGCTTTCTGTTTACTATCAGTGAAATCAAGTTTAAAGTACAATAAGCAAAACTTCTATATCTAAAATCATTTATGAATATAACTCATGTGAACAATGTCAGATTATTGGGACATTTGGTGGAATGGGGCATCGTACAGAAAATTATTTACATAATTTTGAAAAATGTTAAGCAAACACATAACACTGTTTATTTGATTTAGCACACAGTGATAGAGAATAACTTACTGGATGGCGTTTTGAGAAGAATTTATTGCTCATATTTATATATCAAAGTAATCACTCGATTTTTAAACTTCTTTTATGCAGTCCAACAGTTGATTAGTTTATTTTAATGGTTGTGTAATTTTCTATATATCTGCAATATGTAATGAGTCATTTCTGTCACATGTATTATGTGTTGATTCAATGAACAAAGATTCCCTTATTAATATCTCCTTCCACTTAGATATATTGGATTTACGGATTGTCACAGTATCCCACCTTGTAGTGTGAATACAGAACGTTAGATAGCCAAGTTTTCCTCTTAGTCATTTATCTTAGTAGGGTCTATCAGTGTATGGTTCGTTAAAGTTTTTTTTGTTCTACTATTCTGACTGACCCAGATCAACTGCTTTGACCTATATACTCAACCTCACAATCACTATATGATATTTTCCTGAATGGCTCTACTGGATCTTTTAGCCTATAAAATTTCTCTCTGAGCAAGTTCATGGGTTTAAATGCCACCCTAATCCCAGTATTATTAAGAATTCTACGTAAAATTTACGATATGCCTGGTTTATACAGCAATACTATAGAGGATTTGAACTCCGTCTTAGGTATGTTTCAGTCACTACTAACAATACCACTCTTTCTCTTATAAGTCTTTATATACTTTTTAACAAATACCGAAGGGTAGTTATTAAGTAGTAGCATCTCTTCAACGTGTTTCAGCTCCTTATTTAGACTGTCTGATTTTCAAGTGAAACTCCTAGCCCGATTCTGTATCTATATCAAAGTATGATATGATATGATAGTAGAATATGAAAAATAAATTCTGCTCGAAACATCATCCAGTAAGCTACACTGTGTGCTATATCAAGTAAACAATCTAATATGGAATTATACTCCACTACAGTGTCCCAGTTTTTCTCTTATATTAATCCTAACCCGAATATTTGGACATTTTATCAACCCCACCTTGAAAGATATGGAGTGAAATGATATGGAATCCAGGTATTTATTCGAATGTGTTGGCTCTCTATAAAACACTGGTATCTAAGCTTCCATTTCCTCTCGGCTTGATTTTGCGATTCAGCATAGGCAATTCTTCCTCCCCATTTTCTACTTCATAAGTGAACTGGATTATACCTACTATCGAGTTAATGTGTACGAAAAACTTGGGAGATGTTTCGATTTCAGCACAGTGACAGGCAGACAGTTACAATCGTAAGTTTGACTGGCAGAATAAGGAAATCCACCACAGAGTAGGTTAAAAATCTGTAAAACAATTTCGAGAAGCAGGGCATTCCAAAGAAATGTCAATCAATAGAAATAGGGATATAGATTGAATCTATAATCTACTTAGAAGAAAACAGTCATCCATCAACTAAGAGCAAATCGACCAAATAAGTCAATAAAAACGCACAGTGTGACAGTAACAAGTACCACAATTTTAGCCTAACTCAGATTTTGTACCATCTTGGTGGAAGGAAATTTAAATCTGAAGAGATCAGAGTGCGATACAAATCTCTTCTTCATCTTCAAAAATTGGACAATATTCAAGGTCAGCGAAAACGCTGACATTCGAATATGCTTCACTTCTATATGAGGTTAAACCTGAGGACGTCATCAAGCCTGGTGATGAAACTTACACGACAAAAAATATCAAAGCACCGAGAACACCATACCACCGTTATTCTTGTTAAATCATGATCTGAACAATAAATGTCTTGAGAATTCAAAAGCTACGCTTATTTGATAAGTTTGTTTCTTTCATATTAATGATGGATAGTAGCTAGCAGTGGGATCCAGGATGGACGTTTCATCCTATTTGGGACTCATCATTTGGATATACCTGCCTTCCAGTAAGTGATGTTGTGCCCGTTAGGACTCGAACCCAGGAAAAATGGCTTTAAACGTCAAAGCGATACCCACTAGGCCATTGAGCCACTATAGCCAGTAACAAGGCGTCCGAATAGGTGCCCACATACCGGTAGTGGTCAACCATGGAGATTCACAAGTTATAATGTCAAAGACTCACTTTTTCATGCCTAATTATAACTTGCAGTCACTAGGATGACGACACATACTCCTACCTACCTACCTACCTACCTAGGAGATGTTTGTGTCACGAATACTAGCTGAATACTTCACGGTAATTCTGAATCATTATAAAATAGGATGAAGGGATCAGACCTATTAGCGGTATGTGTGTACATCAGCCCAAATACTTTCACGTTTTATTACCGCTCGAACCACTGCTGACTCACCAGAAAATGTAAACAACAGAAGACGTAGGTGAAGATAATGGGGAATTTAATCACAATAGAATTCAATTCAAAAGTCGCAAACAGACAAGTGTTGCTCATTTACTTACGCACTCACTCAAACAAATACGCATTTATAATGTTAACATTAAATAAGGAAATATAAATAGCATACAATGCCAACAAACCTACGGGTGTATATATATTTATATGCTAAGACTGTAACGGCTGGTTTAAAATACATTAATCAGTGACACTATTACGGCCTATTCTAGATACGCAAAATTTATCTTACCACGCTACAATAAAGCCTTTACATGAGTACATAGTCAGCTATAGTGTAAAAGATATTTTTTCAATTTGTAGAAAGAAAAAAGAAAGATATCAACATCCAAAATATCTTTGGATATAACAGTGTTATTTACAAGTGTTACATAAACAGAGACAGAAAAATAAAACAATAAATATTGGGACTCTAGTACAAATCTTTGAATGTATCATGAATATGAATTCTAAATTCAATGAGAAATTCTACAGGGAAGTGGATGAGAACACCATGAACTCAACATTGTATGCTAGATTAGCAGACATTTTCCTAGTAAAACTAGAAAATCATCCGCTACATAAATTTATTGGGAAGTTTGGATTTTAATGTAGATATATAGATGATGTATTTATCCCTTGTGTAAAAACTACCAGTTGGATAGGTTTGAGATTTTCACTGAAATCAATAAGGCGAAACCAGCCGTAAAAGTAACATGTAAGGAGGAATTGGAGAACAAAAAGCCTTATTGGATATTATTCTTTCAAGGAGAATATAGGAAAAGTACGCCAACCGGGAAGTATATACACTTCATTAACTTCGTTCTCCTCCACTGTAAACAAAATCCAGTAAAGACTTTCAATTAAAGAGTAGGGATTATATGCTTAGAGGATACAGTTGGGAAAGAATCGAAGACATGATGCAACACTAACTGAAAATGCCTATCCAGAAAGGTTCATGAAGAAGCATTCGACTACAAAAAGAGGAAATAAGTACGGCTCAACTCTCAACAAGAGAGTGGTTTACATGCAGACTGAACTTATATGGAAAGTGAGTGCCAGACAAAATAGTGAACCAGTAGCTACGAAAAAAAATCTCAGCTAGTGTTGTCCATACGCCAAGCTTTGTTACTGAGGCTGAAAAATCAAGTGCCTAGGATGGCTTCTTGTTGTGCTTATCAATTCAGTTGTTCCTGTGAGGCTATTTATCTCTGCAAATGCTTTATGAATTCAATTTTTCGTGCTCAGAAACACCTGTCAGCCTGGTTAAGTAAAGGTGTTGTGGGAAATTTGAATAGTTCCGTATTACTCGACGTGTTCTCATTAAATTTCCGACAGGTACCAGACACCAAATACTTTAAGCAGCAGAAGATATAGCCATTCGGCTTCAACAGCTTGAACTACGTGCACAAAAATAAGTGAAACCATTGATACTAACTTTGCCAACTTCAGAATGAATCAGTTCTCAAGCTCCCCTATTAAGTCAGCTGTTTGAATTGTAAGCTTCTAACCACTTTCTCTGTAATCTTAAGTTTTGTCGGATTCTTTCATTATTTTCGCCACACATTTGTACAGCATGATTATTTTTTTCACTGGACTATCGTTGTTGATCTCCTAAAGTAAACGAGTGAATAAAAAGAAATACGAGAACGATAATAACGCAATGACACACTTAGACTGGATACGAATAGCGACTGTTCTCCTCAGAACCTGATACTTTACTGAGCCACGAAAATCAGAAGACCGATTTTCGACTGTAAGCAAGATGATTTACTCGACAAAATACGTCGTTGATAAACAGTTTTCATGAACATATAAAACTACTAGGTCAAAAGATGAATATTTGTTTTGACTGGTCAACTGTAGGACAAAGTTATCCAATGGGGGTTTTCCTGACCACACAGCAACATGAAATAAAGTAGAGATCCAAAACTTTGACCTTAGTGGCTGATGACTTCAAATGTTGATTTGCATTTAGGCCGCTCCCTATCAATCCCATTCTGTATTCCTGCATGCGACACTTCCCCAAATTGCATTTCCCATCTAGTTATACTAAGTGTTACTTGCGTCAACCACGTTATCGAAGTCAGTAGAATATATTTTAACCTTCAGTCACGACCAGTAGACACTATATAACTCACTGTCATTCATAATCATTTACTTAGGATGAATTACCCTATGCGGTAATTGACTTTGACCATTTATTTTTATGTAAAACAATATTTGCATCTACGTTTTGAACAGAATTACAGCAACTTTTGGTTCCGACGTTGTCTTTCACAGAAAATAATCCTCCAGCTATATAATTTTACCGACTGTTGATGCACTTTTAATCACTAACCGCATAAAATGGACATATAACCATGGTACCTGAGGAAAAAGTCATTCGTAGAATATTACATGTATGTGTGGGCACACATACATAGGGAGGAGTAATCGTTCAATGCAGACTAGGGTGGGTGAACACATCCCCAAATGGCTAGAAAAACAATTTAACACACAAACTTTGATAAGTGCAGGTGACAGACATCCATCGTCATCTATAGCAAAACATATTATTGAAATGAATCACAGGGTTAATACGAAAACAGCGTTTAAGATAATATACAGGAATAATCAGGGGGGCATATTGAAGTTTGCCGAAGCGTTAGCCATTCGTAAACGTAATCCCCGCTGTGTGTACAAAAAAATTTGTTTCACTTAATTTACCTTGTAATCCTTATCTATTATATTACCAAGACTAGTGTCACAACCTTTTCATATTCACTATATTTGACCTTCAATTTTCATATATAAATTGACTTGACAAGTAAATGTGTGATCAGATTGTTCGAAATGTACTGCGCAAATACATCACATTTTTCAGATGATCGTCTTCTAATAGCGTTATCGAAATTTATTAAAGGGACTAATTGTTTCAAATATTCTTCGTTCATTGAACTGTTCTTTGAATTTTATTGGGAATTTTCAAACAACTGACAGAAACTTTCTGGACCAAGGCTGAAATCTAGAATCAAAGGACTATCTGTTCGGTGCCAAAAAAATCTCTATCAGGCAGAGGACGTCTAGGAACCAAGACCGTTTCGTCCCATATCAGGACACTCCAGATGTCAGGTATCGCAGTGAGCACGTTGCCATTCATCAAATGGGTAGAAATTCAGTGGCTTACGTTCTATAACTTCTGTCAATCTGTTATGTCATCGAGGGGCATCTATCGTAACTCCCAACTTGGCTGATCGCACTGGATTGCTTAATTGAGAATGGAGAACTACGAACCATCGGATTCCAACCTAGTAGCCGAATGGTATTATGCTTGCCACGAAAACTGACTATACTGGGTTAGATCCATACAAGATTGTGTCAGCACTCCCAAGGAGCGTTTAACTAAAGTAAAACAGCTTCCTAGTGCTCCCTAGTTTTCGATTTCTTCTAGCTACTTGTCTATGAATTAGGTCTAGTGAATTTAGAGAGACTTTAAAACAGTATTCAATGCCATGTCGTAGGGCAGATAGTGTGGTTTTGAAACCAACTTCTTCCAAGTCATTTTGCTAGCACTGAATCAGCACCAGTACAACTTTGCACATAAAAACTTTGGATATTCATTTCAGTAATCAACTTAGTGACTTTAACTCAGAGCAAATAGTAACCTTGGGACCAAAGATTTCCAGTGGATATTCCCTAACCGGACTTCTAGAAACATTTTTCAAGCGGCTACAACTAGCCCAGTTATTTGGTGTAAACAGGTCTTGATATAACCTCACAGAGAAAATGTAGATCTCCAGACACATTTCAAATCCAGCCTTTGAAACGAATGTCGCAACAGAAATATTTATCTAGCTCATAGCACTGTTAGAAAAAAAATCTTGTTTTATGGTATTATGATACGCCCTCTAAACGGGTTGCAAACATGGAGTAGGAGACAGCCAATTGGTTTAAATGAAGTTAACTGAATGAGTAGAACAGTTTTCCCCTGAAACATAAAAACGAGATGGGAAGTAGTGTAAATTCATGTTCAACACACCACCAGCATTTATATTCATTCCATAAATGAAGTCGGAAAGTACTCTTTCATCAGCAATTTCATCTTAACTAAAATAATAGTTATTAATCATAGGAAATGTCGAAAACATTCCAGATTATCTTGGCTATAATTTCTTCGAAATTCCCAAGGTTTGTATCAACTACTGTTATTATTCAGATGATTTCCAAAGGTGGATGCCTCCTCTCAGGAGAAAAAGAAATCTGATTCATTTTAAGTCATCAAGAATCAGAAGAATTTGCACAAGTGATACTATCGACGATGAATTGGACAAACTACGGGATATTCTCATACGAAATGGATACCCATCCACATTTATTGAGCAAAACTTGGAATTACAACAGAATTCGGAGCAAGTACTCATAACTCCAGAGAAGACTTTGCTTATGAATGTTAGTTTCAAAGTTGATAGGGGAGCAGAGATCCAGAAGAATCAGCTGTCCAAGCCGCTGAAGAAGACATTCTTCTCTGAGAAGCCATAGATTAGCTTCTCTACTCAGTAATCGATTCCAGGGTGTATTAAGGGCAAGTTGTCACTTTAAGTCACCTCAGTATGCATCTATAAATTTACTTGCTTGTGTGGAGCTAGTTATACAGGTTGCACAAAGCGTGTACTTTTCAACTCTATACATTCAGCTCTACTAGAGTCCTCCTTCAGTGTCGTTTACAACCAAAGGGAATAGTTTAAAAGGAAGACACTTTTCACAGTTCTGTATAGCGAAAGCACTAGCAACTCACTAATTCAAACCTGATCTCTGTGTGTAGAAGAAATATGTTCAATATTTTACCTTACCATGGTCTTATCACTTTCACAATTTTCTAATTGCATTATAATTAGTTAGCCTACTATTATCACCTTCACTGTGACCCTTGTTTCCTTCTTCACCTTCTTTATATATGAAATGGAAACTCAATCTCCGCATTCCACATCGATCAACAATTTTCACCTTGTCAAACTCCTTGCCTTCCTCATTATTTCCATTACGCAACTTCTTCCTAGTCCTGATTTTAGTTTCTAGAACTAGCTTGATGATGCAACTATACGTTATTGCTCAATAAAAAACTTTTAAGTGTTTCGATCAGTTATGTATTTGCAATATGTGTATAAATACGATTGTATGGCTTTAGAAAATGATATCGTCGAGAAAGAAAATTACCTTCGCTGAATTATCTCTTCTTTCAGATTATTTCTGTTTCTACTTCGAAAGGGTGCTGTATTGTCTGGTCACTTGATGAATTCCGTGTCACCAGCTGTTACTGCTTGCTTCATTGCATATAGTTAGCCTTGTAACTACAACCATAACATATCCTGGCACCGATGTTCATTGTTACACGAGCTCTTATAAGGTGAACACCTGAGTCGCGTTCCAGCTCATAATGATGAGCAAATTTATGAAAGTGCAAAAATCTATATGGTCAACCTGATCAAATTTTGAGCATAAATAATACTGTGTAGTTTTTAGATGAAAGTCAATTATTGTTGATCTATTATTGTTCTCAAACTTGACACTAACATGTTAATAGGCTTGATATGAATGAGTAGTGGGAAATAATGAAATAAGTGGATTATAATCTAACCATATTTCATTGAGTTAGCATATTTTTGCAAACTCTATCAACATGATATATTCTCATTTGAAAACCTCATAAAAGTCACCTATCAAGGTATGTGTGAGGGTATTAATCAAACCCATCTCAGTACAATTATAAATGAGCTGAAGGTAGGTTACGTCATTCTGAATAAGGTGTGAAAACTTATTTGGTTGAGGATTAGATTACATCATTCTGAAGTGTACTTCGAGTAGTCGCTTAAGACAACGTAGGGCTAAGTATCATAAGGAAACCATATGTATATTGAGATGAGCAATAATAATAATAAGAGAGATAAGATCGACTAAACAGACAAAGAGCGGTGAAAGCGAAAGTGCAAGATAGGCATCACAATTGAAGGCCAAGAGCACGTAAGAAAGGATGACAATGATTAGACGATACTGCCATTACTACCGTGACAGATTTGAGTTAACCATCATTTCCTTCTGAACGCAAGGGTTTATTTCGACTACTGAAATCAAAAAGGCCTCTTCAACCGAAAACATTTTTTTCTGCTGTCTACTTGTGTTTGCAAAGGATTTACGTGTATTAACATTATGTCCATAGTCTTTTGGGTGTTTCGCTGTTGAGCTCCTTAGAGTTTCATTTTCTGCATGTTCCAGCTACTTAGGTGACCGCTCAACGACTAGGGTAGACAGACGATTCTCCGTTCAATCTTTGTATTTACTTCTGCAGACAAATTTGAATAGATGTATGCATTTAGATGTCAAGAATCTTTTCCTGATTGGTGTAATACCCGTTTGGCGGTGCTGAGGTGCATGAACCTGGCAGCATAATAGGTTCCTCCCACGGATTTTTCTAGTTTTCGCCTACCTACCTCTGCCACGTCATCACTTTTAAGTGAAGAGATAGAATAGACTGGCATTTTCGGTACTGTTGAGGATATTGTTCTGCTTTCTATCAATTTTCCAATCTCAGTGATAAAACCCCCTAGGTATCTGTTTCTTTTCATTAGGACTATTCTTATTTCACAACTAGGTGTGTTGTCAAAACAGACTTCTCTGACTCTAAACAGGGTTTTGACTACATTCTTTTTGTATTGGATCGAGTTAAAGCTCTCAGAATTGGGGTACTACCGTCTCCATGATGGTTTTCTATGAATGGATTCGTCAATTCTTTTCACTGTGGATACATGTAAGAATGTGATCTTACCGTTTTCTTCGTACCATATCGTGAAAGTCAGGTTTGGATGAAGAGTCAAAGCTATTTAATTCTTTTTCTCCTTCCATGCTTCTACATTCAATTAAGATGTCACTAGTGCACCCAGAGTACAGCTACGTCTGCTTTAGAAGCACTTCCAGCTACTAGTTGCCAACTTGAGAAAAATAAATCAACAAAATGGGATGTCAGAAGGGTTCACCACTGGTTTGATGAAATAACTTTCCACAGAACTGGTGGTTTGTGGTACGGAGAATTGAAGCTTCCTCAGCTCGTTCGTTAGCACAGAAATACTATCAACTTCTGTGTATACGAAGTCAATGGCTACACCTATTGATACATTTTTGAACAGAGATACGATATCAAATGAGACAAGATGCTTACTAATACCATTTAGATTAGTGATGTGTTCGAACAAATTGTACGGTATATTTTCCGGAAGTTGGCGTATTAGTTCGAAAATTCCAACATAACTACTGAGCTTATCTATGATAAGGTGTTAAGATAGATCTTAGATGCATGCGTACCCTGTACACTTTAATATTCCCATACTACTTTAGGATCTATGATCCAATTGGTTCAATGCTTTTAAATGTGCATTCATCAATGGACCTAGATTTGAGCTGTTTTCGTTGTTGTATCATTTGCATTTCGATGCATGATACTTGATATTTTTGTCCGACTTAAATTTCGATTTACTGAAGAGTATTCCATATTAGATTTGTTTATTTGATATATAGCGCACAGTGATACAGTATTATTTACTTGATTACGTTTCGAGCATAAATTATTGCTCATATCATTACATTGATATGATTATGAGAAATAATTTATGCTCGAAACGTAATCAAGTAAATAATACTGTATCACTGTGCGCTATATATATCAAATAAACAAGTCTAATATGGAATTACATTCTACCACAGTGCCCAAGTTTTACAATTATATTACTGAAGAGTATATTTTGCATCTTTTCGACGTGATCTTTCTTGTTTATAAGGATGACACCTATCTCTTTACCAGAGTCAAAAAGTTAGCTTGATTCAGTTGTCGAAATAAACCCCTGCGTTCAGAAGGAAATGATGGTTAACTAGAATCTATCGTAGTAGTATTGACAATATCATCTAATCATTCTCACTCTTCCTTACGCGCTCTTGGCCTTCAATTGTGACGCCTATCTTAAAATTTTCGCTTTCACCGCTCTTTGTTTGTTTCGTTTAGTTGACCTTATCTCCATTACCATTGCTACTCTCTGAGCTGGATGGTTTGAAGCTTTCATCATCAGTCTAGACAACATCATCTGCACAAACTTCAGAAAGAAGTAATCTATCCTCAACCAATTCAGTTTTCACCCCAATATCGTCATTATTTATGATTATTTTCTCACCCAAAATACAGACGATTGTTAATCCTGCACTACTATCCATATTCTTATTTGGTGTACTATCTACCTTATTCAGAATGACGTGATTTATTCTCAACTTATTCAATTTGAGCGCCAACCATTTTTTTGTATGACCACATGATCGGTTTAAGTTGTTCACTTCCATGATATTACAACGTAATCGATATCCCAGAAGACGTAGCATGTCTGTTCTCCTACATTGCCTAATGGAACATATAACCAAGTATGTGGAGTATCCAGATGACGAATTCTACTGAAACTAATCACTGCACTAAACTCTTCTTTCCTCACATTCACTGATTGTTTGAAATTTGCATGGAAAATAAATGTTTCCAATCACCATAATAGTCCTCAAAACTCACTTCGCAAAGCTGTGCAACTTTGTGCATATTCGTGCAGTAGGCAACAAGACACACCCATTGTGTGAAGGCTGATAATACTACTCAGTTGTGGAAACTTCGGTAGGTGGAGTGATGTTCAAACCCACTGATTCAGAGTCAACTCCCTAAACCAATGTGGTACAACCCCATAAGTCGTACAGAAAAGTCAGAAGTTAGTGATTTTCGAAACCAGCACAAAAATAGGTTACCCCTATCTGTCTCTATAACAATATGCAGATGTTTAAAATAACCATCTGGAAACTCACTATAGTCTCTGCATTCAATTAACTGTAAAGCACTGAAAATCAGGTCTGAACAGCAGCAGAACATCTCTCAATGTAGTCGCCAAAATTATACTACCTCGAGAGTTGACAAATCATCTCTATGTTTAACATGTATGCAGGGACCATAATGATTTAGGCAGATTATGAAAATTTCTAATGAATAGGTAAAACATATATATAGAAATCCATCCATGAAATCACTTAAGCCCAGGTCATATGAATAGTACTAACTCACAATAGAAGACTAAATCATACTTTCACGTAATTTTATACTGGAACACAAAAACCGACTGAAAGGAAAAGAATCTTGACAGTCGCCGTACGCAATAAAACGACCTTTGGACCACATATTTTTCGGATAAACCTTATTTTCAAAAGTCAATAGTTTCGATAGTGATAATCAATCGATGGTATTTCAGAACTAGGGTGCCCTAACCTTGGGGAAGTGGTTACAGCAAACAACTCTACAACTTATCGACACAAAGGTAAACATAACACAAACATCAATTTATGGGGGTTTTTAAACATTCCTTGGTAATACCATTGAATCCTTTGTGTGCCATCGGAAGACTATAAATTTTAGCGAATTTCTAAACGATATAAAAACACAATCGACTTATCACTAATAAAGTGTCTAATACCTAATGACTATGAGATAAGTGAAACAGAAAGTAGTACGACGTTATACAAGTATTGTCTGTCGGTTCGAATCATGCTGTTATCAAACTTTAGAGTGACGTTTTCGAAATACAACGTTGATAGATGGATACTGCAATAGTGAGTCTGGGATAAGAAGGAAAGTGTTTCTTGAGCTATACGACAGACAGATATAATCAACATAGGTTGTCGCACACAAGTACATCAACTCAAGTTGCTACACTTCACAAAGAACCGATGGATAGAGAGAGTGATATCGAAGTAGACTAAGTTGTGAGAGAATAAACAATTTGAAGATAACGGCTAGTGCAAGTATTCAAGCCTTAGATGTTAAAGAGTGAATACATCTTCACCACTGTGATCGATTTTCAGCCATATCACCACAGTCAGAAACTCCGTTGGCTAGTGTCAAATCATAGTCTGGCTACCCTGGACTATCTTCCAACCTAATCCAACTTTCCCTAACATGGCACCAAGAGGTAGGTGGGGGTCGCTCTTCACGTGTATTACATGCCCAAGCCACCTCAAATGCTGAAAGTTCATAATCTCATTAAATCCATACGACTAACAATCTATGACAGTACTAAAACATCGTGCAATTGTATATTGCTTTTATTTTATGACTTAATATGGTGTGGTAGAATTAATTCAAACCGGTCATTTACACTTCAGCGTCAACTAGTTTGCGAAGAAACACTTTTGTTTACGGAACATTAGTTTCAGAATTCTCATAGGCTTAGATTATTCAGGCCCAGGATACATAGGTATTTGTTGTAGGTACTGACAAGCAGTTATCACACTAAGTGAATACATACGTTGCGAAATGAATCCCTTTATCACGATAATTTGAGAAAGCTTAGTGTACACAGATGGACCGCAGACCATATTTTCGAATCTACACGAAAAGCCAATGGTAAAATTACTACATAGGGCAAATATTTTAATACCCAGATTGGTTTCAATCACACTAATTTTAATATAGAATCTCTGATGAGACCGAATGACTCAGAATCGAATTCTATTGAAGCTATCAATATGTAATTCCAGGTAATAGTTGCCTGGAGAGCATAACACACTAAATTACTTACAAACAAGAAAGTATGGCTGAAAACAATAAGCAGTCTCCGGTCCAGTGCTCTACCAAATGAGCTAAGAGAACCTAGTTGCTGACCAGATATTCACTGCAGTCACCGACGAGTTTTACCCAGCTACCATGTGAAGTCATGATACGTCATCATAATCACACTGCTCACTTAATCAAAACTGAGCTGAATTGTCGAGAGCGGGACCATCGTAATGACAACTAATGAGGCTAGCCGAGATAGCCGTCGTTCGGCAGGCGATTTTTGTCATTTTTTGTATATTTTTTTCTGAAAAATATAGTAGTAACGCACATACACTTATACACATTATCAATCCATTAAGTCGAACAAGTAAATAGTGAAAACACTTGAGATGAGAGAACATGTAGCTTATCCAAATGCACTACCAAACATTCCAGTCTTCTTGCATGAATCCTCCCAAACCCCGTATTCCATGGAAAAAAGAAAAGAGAGAAAGGAAAACACACTCTCCATGAAAGTGATCCAAATATTCACTGAGGGAGACAGAGATGGGAGCAGAGTGAAAACCAATCTGAAGGTTATTTCTTACACTTTAAATATAATTAATTAATTAATCAGTTGGAAAAATAAAATAAGACATGCGCGCACACACACAGATCACAAGAAAACGACAAAATTCACCATATGGACAAAGGTTTGTGACATCATCTCTCTCTATTGGTTTATATACGTGTAATGTTTAAAAATAATGATGAGTGTGATGTGTTTTATTCCATTATGAAACCAAAAGGGAAAGTACAGTGAAGTGAAGAGAAGGGAAACACCCACAAACACAGAGGAAATGAAGTGATCATCTATACGTACAGAAACAAAGCGTTTCTTTTTCTCTCGCCCTCTTACTCTTTCTACACTACACCATAAGTATTTTACACGTGCTCCAGAGATGACAGTGGTTCCATCGATTACAACTGTGAAATTCTGATTAAGATTTCTTAGCAGAACACAATAGGCTTTGCACATACATTAAAAGCTGAGTGAAAAATAAACTGTGCAAAACGAAAAAGCACAACTAACTATAATAAGTAGGATAGTTGATCGATCACCTCTTTTTCTTCTTTCAATACACATGTGTATGATTAAAAGATAGGGGACAACAAAAAAGAAAGATGTCTGGAGAGGAATAAGGATTGAAAAACCATTCTATTCAATTAATTAATTGTGATCATTTTTATCAGCATAAACGTGATGATAATAATCATAATAACAATAACAAGTCTGCAGATCATTTACAGGACGAATCGACCCAAAAATAAACCAATGAGTAAAGCCAAGATTAAATAGAATATAGGTGGGATGTTACTGAGGGCTCCAGTGTTGACTGGACGACCACCCCCACCAGTCGCTGATGCACCAGATTCTGAAGGCATCCGACATGTAGCCGAAACAGCTGTGCGTCGTAAATGAATATCCGATTCCTAAAAACGGAGAAAAATATTGAAGGTTAACTTAGTGAATAAGGGTAAACAAAAACTCCATGAAACTTAACGTTAAATTACTCTAAGCAATTCTACGGAATAAAAACTTTTCGACAGTTAAATAGTGATTATGGGTGTACTATAATGCTAAACTTATGATGATTTGCAAAACTTTCTTCAAAGAATGGTCTACAAAAAGAGACAAAATCAACGCAGAACCCCGAACAAAATGAACCAAATCAAGTTGCCACACCCACAGCAACATGCAAAGCACGAGTAGAAAAAAGACCGATATCAGGGTAAACAGGTGTATGGGAGGAGAGGGAATATAAAAATAAGGATTAGCAAGAAATTCAAGCCTTAGAACATATCTGTGCCAGTGTGACCGATTTTCAGCAATGTCACCAAGAGTCCCTAACCACTGATTGCTTTCGCCTGAGTCCCTAGCCAGTTAGTCAGACTAACAGTCAGGGACTCCATCGGCTGGTGCAAAGTCTTGGTCTGGCCACTCTGAACCCTCTTCCAATCGATTCTGACTTCTCCTAGCACCGCATGTCGAGGTAGGTGGCGGCTCAGCATGTGCAGTACAGGTCCAAGCCATCTCAGTCAACTAAGGTTCACAACCTCATCAATCACCTGCCTTTCTTGCTTAGTGCCCTTCACCTGACCTCAACATTCTTCAAGTGGTGATTCAACCATAAGCAAGCAACGCTATGAAGACACCTGTGGTCAAAAACCTGTAGTTTTTTCATATCCTCGACTACTAACGGCTGTCTCATAATCATTTAACAGGATGGAACGAACTACAGCGTAGTGTATTCGTCGTTTAATAAGTAGTCGGATATCTCGTCAACCGGCGCCACAGATGACGCAAGTCGGAAAGTGCTAAACAGGTCTTCTGTAATCGAAATGAGATTTTATCAGCAACCAGCCTGTTTGGGCTGATGTGGCTGAAGTGGTCAACACATTCCACCATTTCACTCCCTATCATTAAACTAGGAGTGTTTGCAGCAGACCAGTTTTGGAGGCTATCTTACATTTGGCAGGTGAGAACACAACACATGCCAAGCATACTCAGATTTCTGTTCAATGCGCCCACAAAACCCTGCATTTCGCCAGGGTCTTCATCCAACAAGACAATATCGCCTGCGTACTCCAGGTCAACCAAATGAACTATGGGGAGCAGACGAATACATGTGAGGTCAGGCGTATCTAACGTTATGTCAAGTCAAAACTAGACACTACTCGCCGTTCAATTCCCATTCTTTTAAAACAAACAAATGGAAAATTGATAGGTTAAAATTATTTCTTTGGATAATAATTTCGATTGGGAGCTCAACGATGTTTGCAAACCACCAAGAAGAAATCGATATTTGGCAAAGCTTTTATCAAAAATGTCATCATCATCATCCATCAACATAAGACCAGGCATTACTGCGTAAAGGTCCGAGTTGCCACAGTTCATATCAGTATATCAAGTAAAAAGGTAGTGAAGTGAAAGACGAAACAAGAAAATTCAGTCAAGAGAAATATAAAGTACGAAAAGAGAGAAGGGAGGAATGATAAAATGGTGAGATTCGGCATAACATTAAAATTAGGATAATGTGTGTATACATCTGCGCCACTAACATCGGTTCCGAGCCATATCATCTAGAGTCTCTAACCACTGGTTCCTCTTGTCCCGCGGACCCCAACCACCTAGTCTCCATCGCCCCACATGGCTCAAACCAACAGTCAAACACTTCATACATTCATGTCATGTTTTAGTCTGATCGCTTCGGGCCTTTCGCCAGCCTACACCTACTTCGGCCAATATTGTGTGACGAGGCAATCGGTGACTAGGCATACGTAGTACGTGTCCCAATCATCTCAGTCAATGAAGGTTCATAACCTCGTCAACCGACTTACCTCTTCTTCTTAAAACTCTACACGGCTTATACTACGAGGGCAGCGGCGGTCAAACACCCGAAGCCTTCTGATGTATTTCACCGTCAATGGTCATTTTTCACAGCCATACAGTAGAACAGACCGGACTGTTGTGCAATACATGCGACTCTTAATGGACAATCGGATATCACGACGGCGGAAGTTGGCGAAATCCGGCCAGCCAAACCTTTTGTATCAGTGCGCAGATTTCGCTGGCCACTGACCCACCAGGGTTGATCCTACTTCTCAGGTAAGTGAAGTGGTCAACACACTCAAACACTTCACTCTCTGTTGTTAACCGCGGTACCGCTGAAGACCAGTGCTGGAGCAAAATTTGCATTTGGGTGGTGAAAAACGCATTCCAAACATTCTCAAATTCCCACTCAAAGTGTTCAGAAGACTCTGCATCTTGTCAGCGTCTTCACGTAACAGCACTATGTCATCTGCATATTCTAGGTCTAACGAAAATCTCCACCGATTAGGTCAACCTCTGTGTAGTCAGGTGACGAGAGTGAGACCTCCATAAGAATATCTATGATAAAATTGAATAAGAATGGAGATAGTGGGCACCCTTGATGGACACCACTCAACGACCACAGCTCCTCGGACATCCCACCATAGGCTCTAACACCCCCACAATTGTTCGAGTAGAGAGCTTTCAATAACGTGATGTACTTACTCGACACGCCTTTCGGTGAGAGACATTGCCATAAGACTTCTCGATCAAAGGAGTCGAATGCCGCCTTCAGGTCAAGAAATACAGCTATTGTCGGGCGTCGGTAAGCATGTCTGTGTTCCGAAACCTGACACAGTGTGGATATTTGGTCGATGCACCCGCGGCCGGGTCTAAAGCTTGTCCGCCTGCCTGGTTTTATCGGGCTTGCTGTTCCCGAGCCCCACTCAGGCGTCGAAGAATTACAGAACCTAGAATCTTGGACACAAGAGGACTTCTCGCCTTTCTCGAAGACTGGAATAATCAGTGATTTAGATCAGTCAGAGGGGATCGTATTTGATTCCCATATACTAGTCAACACTTCCGTTAACCTAAGAGCACCTTACCACCATCCTTGTATACCTCTGAACGTGTCTCCCTTCCTCCTTTCAAGTTATCTACAGCTTTCTCGACTTCTCCAAGTGTTGGGGGCCTATCTCAATGTTCCATTCAGGATCCGACTTTATGGCGGGCAATGCAATGGTGGCTGGAGGCCAGTTAAACTGTTTCTCGAAGTGTTCTGCGCATCGTTCTAGTCGTCTCCCTGAGAGTGAATCACAGACCCGTCCTTCTCTGCTATAGTCTCACTATCTGTTGTTGACCTTTTCCCCCCAGTTTCCTCAATAAGTCTAAATAACTGTCTACTGTTACCAATCACCGCTGCCTTTTCCATTTCTTTAGCCTTCGCTGCCGTTCGCGGTCGTTGTGTAAACTTTTTCTCAACCAACGCGTGATTGCTGCTCAAATACGTACTCTAGAAGGAGCGGTAGTCTTCCACCGATCCTCTCCAGCGATGACTAATGGCAATATGTTCTATCTGTGTCCATCGCTGGGTTGAGGCTCGGTGGATGCTATATCAGACGTTTTTCTCTGTGTCTGAAATTATACTAAATAAAAATAAGCGGTTATGTGAGCACAGTTGTAGTAGGCGATTATCGTTACCTGTTAGTTCAGCCGGGATTCCGAAAGTGTCATCTAAGTGCCTTTCTGTCTCACTCAGTCTACCCATTTGCGCATTGAAATCTCCTGCAACAACAACCATGTCTGAACGTTCGGCTTTCGAAAGGAGGCTAGACAGCTTTCGGTAGAACTCGTCTTTCACTTCATCCGAACTACAGTCAGTGGGTGCATAAGCAGAAACTACCAAGAGACAACAGCGAGTTTCACCAGTCTTTTTAGTTCTCACTGAGCCGTTCAGTCGGACAGTGCACAGGCGACTATCAACTGGGATCCAGTCTAGTAGCGAGCTTTCTGCCCTAGTGTTCAATCCTATGCCTACACCTGCAAGACTACGAGAGTTGGCCATCGAACCTCCAGAAACTCGAAGGGTGAATTTCGCGGACTCACATATTGGCTGAGAGAGGTTAGGTGAATAACTGCACTTGGGTCCTGTATGGGAGTCTCATAAACACAGCACATATCCATGGCTAGAATCTTGGCCAATGAAGCATGTTGACCAATTTGACGGAGGGTGCGGACATTGAAGGCCCCGATGTGTAACTTGGAGCGTAGTTTAAGCAGACCAGGGATGTTGTTCTGTGGATTCAGATCTTTGTCGAACGCTGCAGAGCTAGCAGAAATTGAAGATGATGTAATATCGTTAATTAAAAGATGTGAAGGGAGATTTTGTATGGTTGTTTCGAACTGTCGTTGTTTTGGAGCCGGATGGTCGGAAAGAAACGACAAATGAACCAACACCGCCTACCCGGCAGACCGTGGGGTATGTGTAGTGTTATTTTGGGGGTCAACCTTTCCTAACCCCTCTTCCACTGAGAAGGCAGCGTCAGCATGGCACTGCTGACCATCCAAGAGAAACACCTTACTGCTGCCTCACTCCATCCAACTAGTAGCAGTAGGACATCACCCTCAGACCCCCATATAGTGTAGTAATTTACGCTACAACGGTAATGCTTTTTGTCTTACCACTATTCAACAGACCTTTCTGGTATGGTAGGACCGCGAGAGAACAAGTGTTCCACCAGCATAGCTCATCGGGTCATTGCGGCATGCAAGCCTGACCACTACGTCAAGGTAGCAGCTATCGGTCGGGATGGTGATAACTGAGCATGCATATCAAATATCCGAATTAATGCATTCATTGTAAGCTTACACCTTCACTCATCAAGTTGCCTTCTCCAAAACTATGTTTAACATCCATGTTACCCACTCTATAGTTCCATTGTGAGTAGTGGATTGAAGAGACGTATAAACTCTGACTTTTAGCAACGATGTCAACTTTAAATTAGTACAGACAGAACTGTTGCTGAGTATGCTTTTCCGTCAACAAGCGTCAATATCACATCAATGGGTTGACAGATGTTAATGAGCTTCTGGCATTTGAAGTAAGTCTTCATCAATCATCTTCCTGTAGGAAACTAATCGCACTCTGCAAATAAGTTGTGTTTAACATACCCTTATTTTTGAGCTATACGTCGCCGTGAATCAGTCCTTCAGTATCATTTAACGCCTCACCAATGTTTAACATGCCCAACATTCTTATTTACGTTCGCTGTTCTTAGAAAACCCTTCATCTGACAGAATTTTAATGTCTACATGCTCCAAGTCAATCACGAGCGGAAAATTACTCCAGAGTTAACAGCAGAAGTTTCACTTTAAACAGTGCGTTTACAAAGAACTTAGATTGAACGGAAAGGCTACGTCCCTGAGAATGAGATGAAAACTTCACAAGCTTTGTATAAGTGTACAAATTCAGTCAAGAAACTTATTGTGAAGTGACGTACACATTTAATAGGTTTAATGTAATCAATATGTACTATCATAAGACCTCAGTCGACTGATTTAACTGCCATATTCTAGTTGAAAATATTTTAAAGCGGGTGCTCCAATGTATGGGTATATGTTCGTTTTAAGATGTACCGAAGACTAAATTCTGTGTTCAGACTGCTTCTACTCATCATCATGCTCTGAGACTGCTAGAATACGTTGTTGTTTACTCAGTAATTCAGATGAATCTCTTGAAATACACTGATTCTGTATCACTTTTGAGGGGATCAATTACAGACCACTGTTATTACAACATTCCCAGTGATATTAGACTTCCAATTGGTAAACACTGTCACAATATTCAGCTGTTTAGCCTATTTCTCGTCAAATTAAGTCTTACTATCTTCACTTCGAAGCTAAACTCTTATCTCTTAGTTGTAATTTCCTGTACACAATAAGGCAAAAATGTATGGTCAAATTAATGTGATATCACTGTCAAAGCATGTGTTTGGAAAGCACCAACAGTCCTTCACCAAGCTTTTAAAGCGGCGACTGATATGGCCTAGTCGATTTCAGCTGCTAAGGTCGGTTGTCACCGGGTTAGATAATGTTGTCTTTTGGTATAAAATTCGTGATCACTAATAATAATCATCGATATCAACATACGATCCGGCATTATTGCGTAACGGTCAAAGTTACCACACCTCGTATAAGCACATAAAGTAACAAGGCAAAAAAGTAGATGAAGTAGGAAAGAATAACCGGCCAAAAGAAATAGAAAGTAGTAAAAGAGAGGAAGAAGGGATGAGAAAGTGCTGAGTTCAGTATAGCGTTTTAGATGAAGATAATCTGTGGGTACATCAGGGCCACTGAATCATATCACCTAGTTCCCAGCCATTAGTTTCTGTTGTTACATGGACGCCAACTGGGTAGTCTGCATCTCCCTGCATGGCTCAGACCAACAGTCAAGGACTTCATGCAGTGGTGTCATGTCTTAGTCGGCTTGCTGCGAGCATGTTTTCAGCCTGAATTTACTTCAGTTAACACTGTGAGATAAGTCATACTTAGCACATATCTCAGTCACCTCAGTCGATGAAGGTTCACAACTTTACCAACTGACTTTCCCCTCTTCCCTAAGATTTAACACCTGACTTTTGCGTTACTCAGGTTGTGACAACATAAAACAAGGGCCTACTTTGCGATGGCGACAGTGTTCAAACATCTGAAGCCTTCTTAAGTCTTCGACCTTTAATGGCTATGTTTCGCAGCTAGAGTAGAACAGAGTGGACTGTAGCAGAGTACACTTGACCCTTCGACTGAGTCGAAGAGTATTATCTCTCATTATCGTCTTACGACATTTGCTAATTCTGTGCTTGTGTTTGCTTCAAGAAACAAAATTACCGACAAGAAATTTCAACTAGAGTATGCTTTAGGTTGCGTATTTTAAAGCCAAATCAGGATCTTTATTTTAACTCCCTAAACCTCACCAATTTATTTTAAGTAAACAGTACCTATAAAGTTATAAAGCAACTAACAAAGTGAGTGGAATCCACTTTTCAGTGCGTGCTAAACAATGTTAAAAACGATATATACTGTAATTCGTTTTCATTTCCACAATAAAAATTTGGCAAACTGTTTACTTATTAGTGCGTCCAGGTTCATTTGAAGCTTCTCAAGGCGGGTAAAGTTCTGTGATTTCACCGCAGATACATGACCTAGTTTCCTGGTTTGGAATTAGTTCACTTACAAAGTTACCACAAACGATAACGCTATTACTCATAATTTTAATTTGGTATAAAGTAAAGACAGTAAGATATTGAATAGTAGATACATGAATTTAATAAGATACTATGTATTACAATATCAACGAAAATGAGTGGTAACTCCAAAAATTCATAATTTTTCCAATATCTGTTTCAGGAGATAGCAAGGCGAAAATGTAGCTGAAACCTACCCTAACATACCTGCTTTGTTTCCGTTCGTTGTGATAAGCTGGTTTTTTAGGTGGCTTTAATTCACAAGATCTCGGCAACTGAATCCTCAGTATAATTTATTCTTTCGGACTCGAATAGTTAAAACCGGTTCAAGGCAGGCCTGATTCTTGCTTGCCACAAGAGATTTTATACGCGGGTTAAAAGTCAACCAGTTTATCGTGAAGTCAAATGATGGAAACGCAACAGTGACCAATATAATAAATTAACTAGAGGAATGTTAGTAGCCACCTGTAAACTATTCGCACTGCCTACTGAGACTAATAATAAAGGTCTGTGACAAGATATGAGAAAAAAATGTTACAATGAACCTAGATACCTTGAGAGCAGCATTTTCCTTGCGAAGTGCAGATATCTCAGCCATCAACTTCTCAATATCCGCTTTTGATGTACTGGTATTTGTGACACTTTTCTAAAAGTATCGTTCAAGATTAATCGACTACTTACAGCTGATGTAGGTTGCACTGTACTCATTTCTATTTTTTCATCCTGAAGAACGAATATGAAAGACAAAATGACTTACGACGCCTGTGTTTTTAAATACGCATTTCAAGTAATAATCTGTCACCTTTCCTTCCTTAAATAAAGCCTTTCTTATTAAATATTTCAGAACAGAAACCCACTGTTTGGTCTTTTTTGGCATCTGCTCCTTCCGAAGTTACAACAGACTGAATTAAGATCCTTTCACGATTCTTCGCCGTAAAGTCGAAATTATGCGGCTGGAACACGACTAGACAAAGTCGAGTAGAAAAATAGAACTTACCTGATAACTCAGAACGCCCACCAGGAGGTAAGACACCTGTACTGAGGTAATAGAAAAATGATCTGGAGAAGATGCACTAATCTTGAAGCAAATGTATTGTGAAGAAGGGTTTGTCAATTTTATAACAGATGGGAGGGGTTTTACGTAAGGACCTGCATGAAATAACGCAAAGAACATTGGAAGACCAACCTTCGAAAACCAAATCCCGGCTAGGTTCAACAAGTAGTTCTTCGGGCATGCGCAAGAGGCAGAACAGCCGCGAATCCATGAGTTTGCTACGAGGAGCATCTTTCCACTTGAGGAATAAACATCAAAGTTTATCACAGTACATACCAGTTGTTCCATGCTGGGTCGAGGATCATCAGGAACGATGATAGACTGGATCATAAACTTATGATTAAATTTTTCAGCAGCATTGTAACTGAACGGCTGAAGCATAACTGAAGTGTATATGCACATATCTCTTAACTCACCTGCAACGTCTATGGCCTGATGTGGTTCGATATATCCATTGCTTGGCTTGACGCAATAACATTTCGGCACCGTTGTTTTGATTTTGAAGCCAACTGCTTGGTCTAAAGGGTTTGTCAGCTTGATATGTGAAGTTATCACATCGACGAACGGACCTAGAGCAAAACAAATAAATCGATTGAAACACAAGCAACCAACATCTTTGAAGAGTAAGCAACATAAAAGAGTAAAAATAGTAAATACCTTCGAATACCAGTTCGTTCTTTGGCTCAATCTCTAGTACTTGTGCAGGGCCACCCGCCATTTAGTACAAAAAACACAAGAACCACGAAAGCGAAACTCGCAACTGACAGTTTCAATTCAGTGCGCAAACAGTATGGGTATCAAAGTCCTAACAGAATTGAGTTAATTACATTGAACCGCACTATTCATAATGTATAATTATGCATGTTGTAAAAATTATTGTACGTTAGATGTTGCTCAATGTTTCAATGAAGCTTGGCAACTGTTAGAATTAGAACACTTAGCTTAACACGCTGTTTTTCCTCCAATGAGGAAGGCTGCAGGCCAAGTAGTTTATAGTTGCATGTGACAGTGATTCAACGGCTTCAGGTTGAGGGTGTTGATAGGAAATTCCATAGCAAACCAACGCGGTAAACAATTTTGCTGATCGCATTTCAACACAGAAGATTAACTTCTTGACAAGCACTTACCGCGCCTTTTGAAAGAAGTGTAAACTTACCGTGATTTTGACTTTTGTTGTGGAAAACTCACGAAAGCTCTGGTTTTCAGTAACAGTATTCTTCGGAGCTTCGAGTTCGGTGGGTCTTCTGCTTTGCGTGCATTCATGTTCGTACTAGGATACCAAGGCTTTACCTCTGTTACGTTTTCGGTTCTGTCTGGTAACGCCAATGGTTTCACTACTTTTCATGTCTTCTCAGTTTTTGTGTTGAGTTTTTACCCCTTGTTATACCTTGTACGACAGTGGTAGCCATACGAATGTGCAGGAGGATGTCATCAACCTGCTCAGATGGGTGCGCAGTGTGATATCTACTACGGGTGGTTCCAAGATGCTCACACAGAATTGAGGCAAGCTGAGCAGACCAAACTCAGCAAGCCTGGTAGCATGTGGCAATGCCGCTTGTGCAGATCTGCACTGACGATGTTCTCCAGAACATCATCGGCACATTAAAAGGAGTAAAAAATAGGCTGATAGTAAACCGAAAAAACGGGGAGCTGGAAAATTCGAAGTCGGTGCCCAAGCATGAGGGCATCGGAACTCGAAAATCGACTAGCAGAAAAATTGCCCAGGTCACTCAACAGGAGCAAGGAACCGGTTTGACGGAAGGCTTGGTGCGCCTTAGCAGTGCAATAACATCAACTGTCTTACAGTCTTTCACCAGAGTTTCGTCGTCCGCAGACGAGGCGATAAACAAAACGGTCATGCCGATTGAAGATGCCGAAGATAGAGAATGTGCGAGACAAGAATGGCTGAATTTCAACTCCAGCCAAGACCGTTGGATCTAGGGAGGCCGGAAGCGCCGGGGGCAAGCTCATGCGGGGTAATCCGGAAATCGGGAAGCTGATACCATACGATTCACGCACAGGCTTGTCAAACAAGCAGGTGTGCTACCCACGAATAAGTGCAGGGTCACAAAAAAGACAAAGGCTCAACGAAAACGCACAAGAGTCGGAAGCGTACGAAACAAACCACTGTCAGGAACGATTCTTTGATCATCATTTACCCGACGGATAGCCCTAATCTCCCATACAGCCTTCAGGAAAGGACTGATAGGGTTCTGTGTTGGAGGGTATGCAGACAACTCGGGCTAGACCACATTAGGCTAATGGCTGCAATACTGCTCTCACGTGGCCTCGATTCAAAAATTGTGGGCCAGCCTCGACTCTTGAGGTTTACATTCTCCAGCCTGGATGACGTCGAGGATGTGCTGTCGTGCTCTCACGTGCTAAAAGCCTAATGGGAAGCAGAGATACCACCAGGTATCCCATGCTTTGAGAAAAATGGCTGCAGAGGAACTCTTGGGCGTCAATCATGACGTTTACTTTAGAGGAAGGAACCCGGTAATACAACTCACTTGAGGGGGCCCAGGCACAGAGGATGTTTACCACGATTCTCACAAGTGGAAGCTCTCTAAAAATACTATGAACCTCGGGGGGTAATAACCCAAAGTGTTTCACGGATGCCCAAAAACGACGATGACCCCAGACAAAGGCTGGTCAAAGTAGTCTTTCTGGCCTCCCAATGACAGCATCCCCACTGCAGGCATTCTGGGCGGGCGGCCACCGCCTGCTATCTGAAGTCCACATGCATCCTGATAGGTCGCAGGAGGAGAGGTTGCAACGAAAACAGAAACAACTGGAGCTAGTTGTAACTGCTTAGATGCAAAAGAAGGGAAAGGGGGAACACTGCACTGGTAGGCGGCACTCAGGCAAATCACTGGCCTCCACGCCTGACGATTCAGCCAGCCAACTGGAGAATAAGGAGGGTTCAGGGAGTGCATCCCAAAAGGATAGCGAAAATTGCACCTATACAAATGCAACAAGCTCACGGAATAAACTAGACGAACTGTGGGAACTAATTAAAGATGGGCGTGCTCATCGTATTGGTGCTGCTGAGACATGAGTTTCCCCCGACATTTCAAATCAGGGGCTGGGAGACGTTAGTACCATTCCGTTTCACAACGATAGGAAGGCTGGTAGGAGGGGTTGGGGTAGCACTTTACGCCGGCTCTCCTCTTTCAGCTAACGAAATTCATATTCACTGGCCGGAATGCCATAAGGAGTCCACCTGTTGCACTTTAAGGCCATCCAAGACCATAAAGTGCTTGATGGGAGTCATTTATGGGAAGCCATCTGCTAACTTACGGCATGATAACCGGATGCTAGAGGCAACCAGTTGCCCTTTTAAACTTAAGCACACGCTAATTTTAGGTTACTTCAACCTACCGGAGGTTAACTTTGCAGATCACAGGTTTGGCAGGAGTGACAGTTCCACAGGAACCGATTCTTTCGTCTGACTGGGGAACTGGGGTTTACGGAAAATGTGGGAACGGTAACATGATCGAGGGCGACTCGAACCCCATCCGGCATGGACTGCATCTTCATAAGTGAAGAATTCTTCATTGAAAACTTAGCCATCCTTCCTCCTTTGGACAGGAGCGGTCACGTTGTTGTCGGCTTCCAGTTTGTCTGCGAAACCAACCTTACCAGATCTTCCAGTGAGCGTCGTTGGGACTTCTGACAAATTAACACCCCTGCCTTTCAAATCGCACTGAAACAGACAGATGGAAAAGTTAGCCACGTACGGCAGGATATGAAAACCTACAGAATATCCATACTTGGAAAGATCATGCATGCAATCAGCCAGTCTGTTCCACTCTCAAAACGGAAGTACTTAAAGTTGTCTAGGGTAATAGGGAACTTCACTCGCAAACTGCCTAGGTTAAGGGGACACCACTGGGACATACACAAAAGGAGTGGCACCGAATGCACTCGAGGACAATTCGAACAAGGAAGAAACATATGCAAGAAGGCATCGAGAGCCGATAGGCAGCGGCATCGAGTCAAGCTTCAAAACTCTTTTGGTTCTAAGCCATAAAGCATGTTCCGCCACGCTGCTACATTCCGGCAGGCTAAAGCAGGAGTCTGTCAACTACTAGGCACCAACAGGCTGACCGGTAGCGACAACGAAGCGGCTGAGCTCCTGGTCGACCAGTACCTGAAAATGTTTTCGTCATCGTTCACCTACTCAGGAGTTTACGAATATCCTACTAAAGAAGTAGGACTTCGGTCATTGAACTAAGCGTTGAGCTAGTACAGAGCAAACTGCTACTGCTCACAATAGACACCTCTCCGGGACCGGATAAAATCCATGCGGCGGTATTGCGGGAAGGAGTAGCAATCTTGCCTGAACCATTAAGCAGGTTACCTGAGAATTCTTCAAGTCAGGGGAAACTACCCGACTCTTGGAGGTTGGGCCCCACACCGCTTATCTTTGAAGAAGGTCAGTGAAGCAGTCCGAAGGAATACAGACCACTGACACATTTGTCTATACCTTCCAAAGTGGTGAAATCGCTAATCTGAGACGGAGGGAGGGATGGTCCCACAAAGGGCAACTGCTTTGTGTCCCAAAAACATGGAATCCCAAAAGGGGTGCTGCTGGATTACTAATCTGCTCACTACGGTAGGTAGGTGGAATAGCATTGCTAACCATCGAGGACGAATTGATGTCATGTGGTTGGACTTTGCTAGGGCACTTGACTGCGCAAATTACGACTGCCCTATTGATGGATTAAAATTGATCAGAATACGACCGCCGCTCATTGACCAGTTGTCTTCATATCCACGAGGCCGATCATTTGGAGTTCGGGCGAGTTTCTCGAAGGAGGAGAATGTTCTGGTGGTGTTCTATGGGGTTCAGTGCTACGGCCTCTTCTTTGTCTAATATACATAAGCGACTTGCCTCAACAGGTTTCTTTCGAAACCCCTCCTTTTGCCGGTGACGTGAAACTATGGGGAGAAATCAAAGGTGAGGAAGATAGAGTTTCTCCGCAGAAAGATTTAGCTCAACCTCAAAACCGAACGGTCAATGATTGGGTGGCACTTAATCCCGAGAAATGCAAGGTGATACACGTTAAACGCGATGCATCGCATGAACATAGACTCAACGGTAAGGAACCTGAAGTGTCGCTTACAGAGAAGTATTTGGGCATTTTACTCCCTCGAGACCTAGAAGCCTATGACAAATGTTACGGAAAGGCATTTCGCGAAAACTTAGCCTTAGCAACTCTCGGATGAATTTTCGGACAGTTCAATCACAGATGCTTCCACCCAATTTTCAGCACCTTCACACGGCCTTGCCTGGAGTTCGAGACCACCGTCTTCCCCTCCTCTCTGGAGAAGGACAAATTAAGCTTAGAACGCATCCAGGTCACTTCTTTAAGCGAAATGAATTTCAGGTGAAGTGCAACATGAAATTATTTATGAGGGAAAATTGGACACCGGCCAGTCACGATTCCCCCTTATATATCACACTAACGATACCGTCTATTGAACGTAATTCACTGCTTGTATTTGTACCACGTAAAAAGAATGTTGACAGGTGTATGTATGGTACCACGTGAACATGGACGGTGGGTTGCATCCAAAACATTATTTGGTAAATAATACTGTTTCACTGTGTGAAAAATGCAGGGGTGGTACCGCGACGACCGAGTTAATTTTACACCTGCAGTAAGCACAAAAATAGCAGTGCAGTAAGTACCCGGCTCCGCCTGTCGTGCTGCTTGGATGTCCTAAGATTATTCGATGGAACGAACTCACTTCTGAGTACCAACATGAGACCGGCATTAAAAGGAAGGTTGACGATTGTGGCAGCGACAATGAGGCTGGATGTGCTGACAGACGAGTTGTTGTGCACAAACAAAAGGATATTCTTTAGGTGATTGAGAGTCGGGCTGGGAAACTATTCACGAAATATGATGGTGGCTTCGCAAAGGTTGAACAAAGTTCGGTGAGGCGATTATCTTCGGCTTCTTGTTTCTCCAGATCCAACAGGCCAGCATGAAACTGCTGGCCATAAGACCAGGTCAGCTTCCAATGGAGGAGGTCGAGCCTGAACGTTGTCGTAGCCTCTTGAAAAGGGAAATGAAATGCAAGTCCCGCCCAGCCAGGGATCTAACTAATGTTGACAAATGAACGAAAGGAGTTGAAAGTTTGATCCGGGGCTACCAGTGTTAGCGTTGCTGAACTGGACCTTGGCCAACTTTTCACATCCAACTTCCCTAAGAAACTGCTGCCGATTCAGAAAAGCCTCATCCTAAGAAATCAACCACACTTTCCGGGACAAATGACAGTACTCGACAAAGAAATAACATAGTGCGACTGTGAAAAGTCCGTAATATCCTTCAGGTTGAGGTGAGTAACGACCAACAGCCATGTGGCCACTTTGAATGCAAACTTGGTAAGGCCCACACTATGGCTGGCAAGCTACTGCCAAAATAGAAAGGAATGGCTGGCTACCCTGGGCAAATTACGCAGAATAGGAAGAAAAGAGACGGTTCCAGAAAGAAGCAGCTTTCGGCCGGTCAAACTTATGTCTAGGTCTCTGGAGGAGAGAGACACTGCTCTAAAGATAGTTTACAAACTTCGAAGAGATGGCTTGTTCAGTCGCAGGATCTGTTCCTCCTTCATTGAATCAGAGAACGAAAGCAGAAGCAGTACCAAAGTTTTGGTTGGTAATGGTAGAGGAAGGTCCAAAATTGATGGGTTTTCTTAGACCGAGACTTCAGGGACAAATGACACCGGAGGTTCTGTGTGTAAAAGGCTTTTGTCACCTTGCACACAGGTGCTTTCAGTAACCTGTATAAATGACCCCAGCTAAGTAATGTAATGGGCCGAAAGCCCCAGTATAATCTGAGTCCCAGAAACATGGTTCCCTCCTAAATTCGGTGATGATGAGGCGAATTCACAAGGATTCGATCCTCCCCGAGTGCTTTGCCAGCACGTATAGATGGCGTTGTCGTACTTAACTTGAAGAACACCTCAAACGTAAAGCTGAAGAGACCACCTCATGTAAAGTGCTTTAGGAAGCTGTCCTTAAGTTAACCTGACGGGTCCAGAAGCCAAACGCTGACTCTTCGTAATTGTAAAATGTCCACGAGCGCAGGACCGCAAAAGGATACGACAACATGGCCGGGTAGGAATAGTATATCTCATGAAATGTGCTGGGACACCGTTGCGCATTGACCCAATGGCTGGAGGAATACATGGGAAAAGCGCACGGTGACCCAATGGCATGCGAAATGATGTGGGAGCCTAGCCACTCGCCCCCGGCTCGACCAGTTAGTTAAAACCATGAAGACCGGTGCCAATGTTGAACATTATTTAAAGGTACGCTTTTGAGAACTGGAATGTCTGTCTGGAAGATACAGTGTAAGCTACGCTACTTCACAGACATGAGAGCTTGAGTGATTCGACCATTCCTTTGTGGACTACTCCTGATGGACGAAAACATTTCTCTGCATGGATAAATTATGTGATCGGAAATCTAATGTGGACAATGGAAACGCCCCGTAGTCTTGCCACCAACCTCGGTACTCGCGATAGGAAGAAGCAATGCAAATAGGCCTGGAATAAATGTACCACTGCTGCCAAGCAGTCCCGAATATGCTATGAAATCCAGGGTGAATGAGAACGCCTGAAAAAGTTGCCTTCTCACGTAAACCAGCAGCTAAACTCTGTGTGGTATCCAGCCTTAATCGAGGCCAAAAATAGTCGATTAGTTGAAAGCAGTTATCATAACGCAAAGAATGTGGCCGGATATATTTTCCGGGTCTTTAAGAGGGAATCTTCGAAGGATACGACTTCAGAAGTAGAATCGCTGATATCCGACTGGGCCAGTCCTCTGGATACAGATTAGAATGAAATACTTGAGTCAGTAAGAGTTTATCACACGGAAAAACTGAGTGAGACCCTACGGGGTGTATACAGGGCTGCTCAAGGAACTTCGAGCCTACGTAGCTGGCCCACTGACTGATATACTGAGACTGTTCCTCGGTCGAGGTATACTGCCATATGATGAAAGGAAAAACACGGTCAACTTTATCGACAAGTTAGACAGCAACCATCAACTTACAGACCAGTGAATTTGAATAGTATTACAGTCGAAATCCCGAAAGGGCAACGGAGTTGGTCATAACGATGGACACGAAAGGTGGGGCCAGACCCTTGGGTTCACATTGAGAATGTTGCAAAAGGTTATCAAACTGGACAGACCTAACAGAAACAGGAGGTCGTGCTAAAGGCGTAATGAAACCAGAAAACGAGTTAACGGAGTATTGATAAACTTGAAAGGCGTTTAACTGGGTACATTAGTCCACATCTTCAGTGAAATAAAAGTGAGTGGATGAAATAATGCGCACATGGCTATTGAGATTCCTGTTGTCAGAGGCTCACAGTGATCATCGTGAAAAGATTTCTGCCGAAAGTCACTAGAAGGTAGTGGTAAAAAAATTCAGTCTGAGGTAGGATCCTACTTAGACTGTATGTCAACGAACTCCAAAGCATCACCACAACTCTCAAGATTCTCACGCTGGTGCTGCAAAAATTTTGAAGAGGTACCTACGTCTGACCTTGTACATAATCCTGAACAGCAGCTGAAATAAACCAAGACTGCTCTTTATGGTCTACTCAAAAGTAGACAACTAACTGGCCCAATCTTGAGGCTCCTTTTCGAATTGTGAGAGACTTACGCATGATATCACCTGACGGTCCCAAATGCAGTTGCACTAACTCACTTGTAAACCAACTTGAACCACTTGAAGAAAGCCCACGGATGAGCTGCGCGTGTGATAGGAATGCAATGAAAAGTATGCGAGGACAGACCCAGGAATCTGTGTAACAATGATGTCGGTTGCCACAGGCAAGGTTTTGGTTGAATGACGGTCCACGAAAGTGAATGGGAAAGTGTTATTCGATTACTACTACGATAGTACTCATAGACACCTTGAAGGAATCAACTATCAAAGAGCGGTAAATTATGTGCCATCACATTTCTTCTCTTTTTGAGTAGGCGGCCGCTTTAACTCACCACCAGCTACGGGTGTCCACCTCTTCATTAGTTAACCTCCTCAACCGGAAAGAAGGAGGACCACAACAAGTGGATTAAGGATATCCTTTATATGCATATGACGTTTCTCACTCTTCAACACTGTGATTAGACCACCTACACTTCGAGGCCTCGTAAATTCCTCACATACTTGAATAAATGCAAATAATTACGGATTTTGGCAGCCTAACTTCATCTTCCTAGGAGTTAGCTGGTATGAAGTTAATGGCCGCAGGATCAACCTACACATATTCACTCAGGTATATTCCTAAACCCGTATACTCGGAGGTATGGCACTATCAAAACCGTAATTCCCGTCAACATGGCAGAATGCAAGAAAATGACAGTAGGTCTCTTGAATCCCATACTACATTTTACCCTACCGACATCCATGCATGTAAAAACCAGCCATGTGAGATCTCGATGTCACCTCATCCTTGAAACTACCTTCCCCAAAGGACCGCGCAGTTTGCACAGGAATTTATACACACCTGTAAGAATGGTATGTGCCTGTACATTATTTCTGGGTAGAAACACTTGGGGATTTCGGCTAGCATCCCTTCCTCGAGAATAAACTCTCTGGGCCGCTTTCCCTTCTTCTTCCGATGACACTTTTATATAATCATTTAAGGTGATTTTCGCCTGCATTTCTGCCAGAAAACTTTATGCTTATGGGTGAGCACAAAAATGTAACGTGTAACTTAACGCGCATTATTTGTATATGATGTAAAATATACCTTTTTCGGCCTGAATATTGCCACTACCCAGGATGAGGAAGAGATGGTAAACAGCATTACCGAAGGTTTTTCGGCACTACAAGTAGCAACCATGTCTGTACAAATGATGTGCACCCGTGAATTCAGAAATAAATATTATTATTAAAACACCGAGGATTCTCTAAGCCTGCGCATGACAGCTGGAGAAACGTAGCGGTATTTACTGCCTATTTTTGTGCCAAATAGTCTAGAAGATACGAATTCCCGCATTTGCAACAATCAAGTCCAAGTGCAATAGACCTGGAAAAATTGAATCCAAAGATCCAACGATAACAAAGACAATGCCAAGCGTGAGTAAAAACTGCTGTTTGAAGCAATATATATACAAAAAGATTACTATAGCTTATGAACAGGAAATACAAAAAATTGGAGAGAAGTCAACAACAAGTTCAATAAAACAGCGAAAAATGCATCCAGCCGACTAAAGAGTGACACGATGTTGCATATGACTATGAAATAAAACATGTAGGCAACATACAGGAGGAATAATTACTTTTCAGTCAGCCACGTGCCTTGGTGTATACAGTCCACTTGGAAAATGCATTTAAGTACCACAGAGGGTTCCTCCCAGCACTGCTTTTTACCTGAATATAGTAGGTGCAGTTGACCCGCGTTCATCGTAAAACATGCCCGTCACCTGCTTTTTGAAAGTAATTGCCACATCCTGCACCTCTTCTCGGCTAAAGAATGACCTGGACAGCACCACCGCCCGGAAAGCATCAGTTATGTCTACTGATGCTGCGATAGAGTGGGAGCTTGAGATGTGCTACTCAGAAGGACCGATCAGTCAGTAGGTGATGACAGCCGAAGCAGGAGTAATGCAACAGAGTTAGGATTTTAGGACGTTACACAACCCTTAATCATTGTGCAGGGCAGCGCTTCGGATACAAACAGAACGGTTTTTCCGGGAATACGGTAACAGAGGAAGACACAGGAACTATCTGCCTTAGAAAATGGATGGTAGTAACAGTGACCCACCCAGCTGCAACAAATTCAATTTAGAAAAATACCGATTGGGCGAAAAAATATATTTCTTTTCAATTAGGTCTTCATCTTGGGCTCAACGCCAATATATAGGTTTACAACTTGATCAAATTACCGATCACGCGGTGATGTTTCGGAAATAATGGTGTAAATAATCATAGAATTACTAAAATAGGAAATATAAATATTGATAGAATTTACTATACCATATTACGCATGCTGAAGCCTGTTTCCCGCGGAACTCACCTGGGGCGATTTCAATGGCAGACCGATCTTAAGTCAATGCCTTCTGCACCACCAACGCAGACTGAGATTGGAAAATTTATTTCACTCAGATAAGTATGTATTCTGTAAGTGCCCTTTTCCTCAGTTGTTGGTAACAGATAATTTCTGACACGGCCGGCCTGCTTGGCTCATGTGTACAGGACAGGAGAGAGCGGGATATGTTGTGTGGATAGTGGGATGGTTCAAGAGCGTAATGCAAGGCATTTCCATTGCGGAAACTTTTGTTATGGACTTTGCTAGCTGTGAAATTCCAGCTGTGCAGACAACGCACATCACTGATAAGATTGTTCTTTGTTCGTTTCATGTAAGGAGAGCATTCAATGGTAGAGTGAGATACAGCGCTACATGACATCAGTAAATGATAGACCCATATTCCCCTTGTGAAAGCATACATTGACCGAATTATCAAGACAAATAGTGCTGAAAGGTTACACTTCCTTTCCGGATAATTTTTCAGGTTTAACCAATGTGTTCGTCTAATCAGCACTGTGGATAGTATTACTGGCGCATTCCAACGACAGAATTGGCTGCCGAAGAAAGACAAAATAGTCAGTGTAACTCAGTCAACAGAAAGTTCATGAGGCATATTTACTAAGTTGTACCTAAAAGAGTTTGTTTGTATGATCTGAAAGCGTGCGGGTGGATGACACCTCCGTGCTGCCTATACCGTGGAAGGCCAGTTTTTCTTGAGGTACTCTAGAAAAAGGGGATAGTGTGATCACAGAGCACAAAGGACATCTGCTTTAAGTCGGTCACACATTGCGTTGCGGCAAGTTTGAGATTTTGGTTTCTCCTTTTTGAATCCCTGTTGTGGCATCAGGGTACCACAATGGTGTGTGCTACTTTTGAGGACAGGCTTTTACGCGCCCTTGTTCCTTTTGGAAAGGCACCATCAGCATGGCACTACTGGTCATCGAAAGGAAACACCTTACTGGTGCGACGCTCCCGTTCAGTTCGCAGCATGACTTTGCTCCCAGACCCCCATCATAGCATACCAGTTTACTTTATGATGGTAACTTTTTGCCTAACCACCATTCGACAGACCTTATTGCTGTAGTAGGACCTCGTGGGAACAAACTTTCACCAGTATAGCTCGTTGGGTCATTGTGATATACAAGCCCGACCACCACGTCAAGGTAGCAGCTATCCGTTGGGCCTTTGTACCCTAACTTCAGTGCTTGGCTGCCAAAACCACTATTGTTGGAGCTACCTTCAAACTCGTGGTCCGCCCGACTAAAAAGTAAACCGTCTGTCTAAACATCAGTGGAGCCGAAGTTCAACAACTTTCTGCCATGAATGGAACTGTCATCGCTGAAGTTTACCTCCATGACTGAATATAATCACGAACACAATCGGCAGGGATCATATTCTTTTTGAATCCCCCAAGAATGATTATACGAAATCAATAGATAAAAACGAAAATCAACACAATAATAAGTGTAAAAGACCACTAGTCCTTCATTATTTTCTTTTTTTAATGTGCTTACAAATTACAAACGAAATTTAAGTGTGTAAACAAATTTATGAAGAAAAAGACGAGAAAACGTCAAATCTGTTTGGTTGTTAGGAGCACAAATGCAACAATAGTGAGACGTATCTGTTTCGGTGTGTGTGCAAGACAGAGAGAGGGAGGGGAATTAACCGATTGATCACATAATGTACCAATCATTTTAAGCTTTTACTCAACTAGTTTTAAAAGACAATAAATGTACAAAATCTATGTGTATGAGATGGGAGATTAAAAATTAAAAGTATTTCAATCCGCTTCTTTTCTCCATTGTTGTTGTTCGTTTTTCTCACACTTTATTTTATCACAAAGTCAAGGTAATATTTGTTGTTGCACCAGCAGTAGACGATGGTGAAGTCTGTGCTGGTGAGATCGAGTTAGCTTTAACTATGAATGACTTATCACCGAATTGTGCAGCTCGTAATGATTCAAATAAAGGCTTTCTTTTTAAACTAACTGAAAGACAATCGGATGAATCACTCATACTACTAATATCATTATGACTGATAGTAGTAGTGTTACAGTTACTGAGAGTAATAATATTATCATCATTAAAAGAGGATTTTGAAGCAGTTACGTCTAGTCCATTGCATGATGGGATTGGAATGTTTTCAGAGGTATGTAAGGGATCAGATAAAACCTGAAGAAAGACAACAAAAAGTGCACAGGAATTCATGTATTACAACACTACATATCAGAAGTTATGTCAAAACTAACAGATAGACCCAATACTACTCACAGTACTAATCAGGCACTCTATACTATCAACCAAAGAACATATACACTAGTGATAAAGTTGTTGGGAATATGAAATCACTAACATGTGCTAAAGAGTCGACATGTCAGCTATGTAAAATTGAATTGGAGAGAAGGTGAATAACTAATGAGCTTATAACCGACTACCACTCAGTGATTGAAACATATGCTGTGAACACTATCTCAAATTAGGTCAAAACATGCCATCAGCCTTCGAAGACGCTGACTATCGGTTTCATTCTTCTAGGTTTTACATTTAGGATTTGTAAATTATATAAATCTGACTAAGTAAGATAGCCGCGGTTTGGTAAACTTGTGTTGAAACCGAGTGCTGATTGAAGGTGAAATGAAAATTTAGACCACGATAGGATTTGAACCACGGCCACCAGATTTTAGGCTCGTAGCTCAATTGGCAGAGCATTGAGCCGAAAAAGCGGTGGCTGCAGGTTCGAATCTTGTCGTGACCCAATTTTCCACTTCACCTTCAATCATTTGTGTTATAACGGATAATGGGTAGTAGGCGATATTGCTAGAGAAAAAGAATGGTCTCTGTCGTAGAGACATATCCAGACAAATTATCTTCCTTTGGATTAAAAAAAGAACCATCTTATTATCCATCCTTAAATACATTTTTGTACAGTTAACTTGTCATTCAGTACCCCAATACGCTAAGTTTTTTCCTGATACCAGTTGATTCTGAATAGTACGTCCTGAAGGCTAATGCTGTCTAACTGTTAACCACCTGTACTTCACCAGTGACGTCATCTTGCAACGAAAATATTTTCTACACCATATTCCATTTTATTTTTCAGCCAAACTAATTGAACATTTCATACCAAACTATTTCTTAAAGATGGTAATAAATCAATAAGCGAAAACTACAGGCATACTGTATTTGAGTAGCATATTTAATGCTAAGTATAACTACAAATGTCCAATGGATATTATTTTGTTTTCATTACACAAGAAGGAACTTGAAACAACTTGGGCATTGGGAAATGCACCATGTAGAAAAATAACACAACAACATTAAAAAGATGTAAGAGAGACATAACCAGAAGGAAGAAATTAACATTCGCTATTAATGAAGCAGATTCAACAAAGAAGCGTTCACTAATTTCATTCTGTTGAGTTATGGTTTAGACAGTTGACTATCAATCAACAGATCATGAATTCGAACGACAACTGGGTAGCCTAACTCGCACAATAGGCGTGACTCATTGCCAACTGAATGAATATGCACAGTGTTACTGAGTGTATTCCGATTTCAGCTTCGTTTTACTTTTCGATAGTAGAATAGACAAGAAAGCTGTGACATGATCTCCACTGATTTCGCTTCTAACTTATATCTAATACATCTTCAAGTCACTAGTGAGTTGGATCTCTCAGAACTCATTCAGAGAATGGTAAAGTACCAAAATATGCTAAACGAACACAAATTCTCTTTATCCATGACACCACGAAACATTTTGACTAGCTTTTTGTTTCTTCCAACCAATACCAAAAGAGGTAAACTGTGAATGATATGACAGCTGAGTTGGAATAACACTCCTTACCTACCCATAAGATTCTATTATGTCAGCTTAAAATGGTTCGCTACTGTCGTGTTATTATTTACTGTGGTTGACTGAGTTTTAAAAGTCTATCAAACAATAGAGGAGTGGTGGTTCGTTGGTTTACATGCTCGGCTTTGAACCAATGAGTTTCAAGTGTCAGTCCCCCTCCCCAACCTACTGGCAGTATTATGAGCCCTCATAAACTGTACAAAGCATACACCGAGTTGAGTCGCATCAGCAAATTATTGTTGATATTAAGGTTAATAGAGTATATACGAATGACAGGTGGGTAACAAACAACCTAGTGATGAGGCAGCAGATGAATGCGGATCTAAAAAAAAGTATAAACAAGCTGGTAAATTCTGCATAAGAGTGGGAGAGAATAAAGTGTATGTTGACCAACAGACAAACAAAATCAGCGTAGAACCCGATACACGAGTGCATCGGTTCAACTTGTCACACTTCATATTAGTATACAAAGAACAGGTGGATATAAAAGGTGATATCAAAATAGATAAAGTTGTGTGAGGGAATAAATAATTTGAGGATAACACCTAGTGCAAATACCCAGGCTTTAGAAGACTCCAGAGAGTGGATACATCTGCTCCATTGCGACCAATTTTTAGCCATGTCATCAACCACTGATTCTTATTGTCTCGGAGACCCCAGTCAAGCAGTCTACTTCTTCCATCACGGTTCAAACCAACAGTAAGGGTGCCACATCTTGGTTTGGCCACCTTGAACTCTCTTCCAAGATAACCCAACTTCCCATAGCATGGCACGTCGAGGTAAGCGGTGGCTCAGCATGCGCAACATATGTCAAAGCCATCTCAACTGATGAGATGGCGCAATCATATGCTTTGACCTCAAGGGAAAAAGAGGAATGGTACAAGAAAGTTTCCAGGAGCCAAATCGAATAGATATTTATTCAGCAATTTTGTGCCCATTTGTGCAGTAGGCAGTGAGCCACACCTATTGTGTGAGGGTTAATGGATACTACCTGACTGGTCAAACCTCGGTAGCAGACTACCGAGCGGTGGTCGAACTGGTTGAAAGTAAACTGCTTAAACCAATGCACCATAACTCCAAATAGTTGTAAGGGCAAGTGTATCTATGATTTCTTTTGAACAGTTGGACAGAAGAAGACACACTACATTTAATCGATACATCCGAGCCACCTAGAGTTCACACATCCAATCAAAGAGGCTATCAGATAAATTTACTGATGTGGCCCGAAAACACTGAATTATACTTCACAGAGAATGGTAATGAAGAAAGGCTACTGAAATCAAAGTATTATTTGTGACATTAGAATAGTATGTAATGCTATTTCACCAGAACACGAAAGTCACCTAGTTATTACCATACAATAGTTCAACTTTTCAGTTTTAACATCAACACAAATCAAGATACAAGATGAAGAAATCCTTAAGAAGCACAATCAAAATTACTTAGAAATAACTGGGTGATTAACAGAGGGGTTGAAACAAACAACTAAATTTGATATGATATCTCGGTTACACAGATCGACTCTCAGACATATATCCTAGGGTCTTCAACCACTCATTTCAACTGTCACAAGTAACGGCAACCGAAAGGTTTACATTTCTTTTTGTTCTGCTTAGACCTGCCTTACCTAACACTGCATGTCAAGTTAGGTGGCGGTATGGCGTTTATTCCAGTTAACAGAGTCGATGAAGGTTAACAACGATGTCAAATGATTTACTCAATTATGTAAGACTACATCTGACCTTTACGTTGTTTAAGTGATAGTTTCATAAAAGGTGGTGGTTCAACACTTCAACAGTCATGTTTCACAGCAAACTGCTGCACATTCGGTATTTTGTAGGCAATCGGATAGTTCACTACTAACAAATGTAGTGTACGTTGGCAAGAGCCAATCGAGTTGTTTAAATTAGCAGAAGGCATCGAAACAAACTTGAAAAATATAAATGAAAAGAGAGATCCAGAAATAAAGATTTTAGTTCAGTATCTGAAGTGACAATTTATGAGCGTTAAATCGAGATAAACTCAAGAAGCCATGTGCATGTTCGTGCAGTAGACAAAGAGCCAATCTCATTATGTGAGGGCTGACGATACTGTGTGGCTACCCAACACTTGGTAGATGGAGCGGGACTCGAACCCATGATCCACTGGTTGGAAGCAAATAGCCCGAACCAAACACTGTCAGAGTGCCTATAAGTAGTATATCATGTGATGCCAGTGAGGATACTGACAATCGATCAGTGATGGTTCGGTAGAAAGAAGAGAAGAATATTGAGAGAGGGGAGACACAAAAGGGAAAAAGCGAGAAATTGAGAGTAGACGAAACAAAGCCTATCTGGAAGGGGGAGATGTATATTGTTCACGCAGACAATACCAAGTACAAGCTTGTAGTTCTATGCTAGATTTATTTGTTATCCCACACATTAATACAGTATTATTTGCTAAGTAATATTTTGAGCATAGTTTATGTCAATGTGATCACACAGCCTCCTCTATTTGGTTTTCACAGTTGTTAATTTTTGGTTTCAATGGTAACAGGAATTTTTAAATGTTCAGTTTTAGCCTGAACAGACTAACGATAAACTCTGTGACTTTGGTATCGAGTGACACAGTTATGAATCACCAAAGGAACATCAGTTTCTTTAAGGTTGGAGACACGCCCTACTGACGAGTGCCAGCAAGCATGAAACCCAAGTATAGGGCTTCCTGCCGATTGAATCTAACCATCCAACAATAGAACTATGTACTACAACAGTGGACAAGTTCTATGAGTACGCATACTTACAATTTTAAAACTGATACTCATCACTCTATTTTGCTAAATAAACAGTTTGAACTTTATCATCAATGATTTGCTACAAAAATGTCACCAGCGACCTGAAGATCATCAGTTAGAAATTTCACAACTGTGTACAGATTTTAAATTAACAGCCAGTGACCTCATATATACACATTTCGTTACCATTTCAAATAAAACTATAAAGTACCCAATTCATCTCTCTAGATAATCCTTAGAAGCACATATCAATTAAGGTTATGGAGTATGAAGGTGTGTTTCGAGCATTTCAATATACCGCTGATTAAAACATTACATATTCGATTCCCAATGACCTACAAAAGACAGATCAACATTACAATTTGTCGATACTTGTAATTCATTATTGTTATACTGGATCGAAATGATTGACCACTGTTGTTATATGGGCTCCTATGAGGATGTTTCAATATTGCCTGAATATTTATTGCTACAAATGACTAGGCTATGGTTAGCAGTGGAAACCATGACATGCATTTCGTCCTATTCGGGACTCGTTAACTGGATGCATTTGCACTCCAGTGAGTAATTCTCCTACTTGGACTCGAACCCTATGCCCATGTCTTCACACACCAAAGCGTTATCCACTAGGTTACTAAGATATGATAGCCAGTTTGACCCAGTAAACAACAGAGAATCACAAGTATCAACAAATAACAATGACTAAAACCCGTTGTACAAAAGGTGACTATCGTGCCTCATTAGCCTAGTGGGTAACGCTTTAGCGCTTGAAGCGATGGATATGGGACTCGAGTCTTGGTAGGAACAACATCACTCAGCGGGGTGCAAGCAGGTACATTCAGCTGACGACTGAGTCTCAAATAGGGGGATATGTGCAACCCGGATTCCATTGCTGTCTCCAACCAAGTCAATTATAGATCAACATCACTTCACTGGAATTTTACAAGGATATTTCCTTTCTATTACTATGACTAGTTTAGACGCATGTTTCCAGAGAGAAATCAGAAAGCAAAAAGAGTAAAATAGTTTACTGATTTCAAAATTAGAAAAACTATCATCCCGCTTGTGAGATGTTCACATAATTTTATGCAAATCAGAAGTAACTTTAAGCCTATATAATGAATCAGTCGCACTCACAAAGTAGTAAATAAACAGTCCGGTGACAGGTTTTATATGTATGTGAGGTGAGAGTTTAAACATGCTAGTAAACTGAAATGAAGACTTAAATAATCATATTGACTGTAACCATGGGAACATCTCTCCCATCCAACTTTTCCAAATAAAAATTAGAAATCATTTTACGAATGTTTACAACTGATTTCTACTTTTTTCAACAAGTACTTGATCAAAATGGCTAGATTACAGCAACTGTAGTAGGATGCAAATCTGTGATCTTCAAGTCAGTAATTCAGAGCACTCGAGCAACCAGAATCACAACTAAGTGGGGACAATCAAGTGAGGATCGGCGTACTGAGGTTATGAGTTACACACGAAAGCGTAAGCCAGTGTCACTAACTACGCTGAAGGAGATAAAGCAATATTAGAGCATGTGGTAAAGCAGTTTTAAGTTAGTGAATCAGTCAATTAATATCACATAGGACCAGGCATTAGTGGGTAGTAGTTCAAGTTGTCCCCTCTTATTAATACAACAAGTAATAAATTAGTAAGATGAGAGACGAAAACAGGAAGAGAAATTGGTAAAAAAAGAAACGGTAGAGTGCACTAAAAGAGAGGAAGGAGGAATGGGAAAATGTTGAATTCAGTATAGCGGTCCAGGAGAAGATGAAGTGTGGATATATCTGCAGCAACTGCTTGGTTTCTGTTGTCATGTGGACCCCCACCTGCTAGTCTGCATCTTCCTACATAGCTCAAATCAACAGTTAAAGACCTCACGTAGTGATGCCATGTTTCAAGTCTGGCCGTTCCAAGCATTTTTCCAGACTGAACACATTTCAACCAACATTGTATGACGAAGCATATGATGATTAGGCATGCGTAACACATAACTCAACCATCTTAGTCGATGAAGGTTCATGACCTTATTGACTGACTTCCCTTCCGCACCCCCTAAAAAAAACTCTATACCATTGAAGTTAAGAACTGTGTACATCAATTGCTCAAATGAAAAAAGCTGTTAGATATAATCATACACGGAAACACATAAAACGTAACTAAGCGAAAATAATGAAGAGTGAAACGATGAACACTGAAGAAAGAGTTGACAAATGAATACCAAGAATATAAGGAAAAGAAACCACGTGCAGCGTGAAACAGATACATAAAGAAAGAGAATATCACTGGACACTTCTTGAAAACTGCAATTCATGCGATCTAGTGTGCATTTCTAAGAGAACTGACGTATACATATACGTGTGAGCATAATACGACGATTTGTTTAAAAGTTAGGTGAAAACCAACAATATTATTGAACAGTTATGAAAAACGAACAATGAAAAAGAACGCAATATAACTGCACGAAATGATAACGCTAATGATAATACAAGTCATGTCATACTGCGTCAGTTGAGCCGCATAATATGATGCAGGCCGTTTGGGTGATGCCTTCAAAATTACATGAATCATAAGTTAGAAATACATGATGATATTGCTGAAAAGCTATCGCAACAGTACAACACTATCACTAACCTTTACTGAATAACTGCCTATCAAGTCTGATAATTTGTCTATTACACTGAAATTATCTGTCTTTCTATTACCCTTCGGTATGCATCATTCTGCAGAGTGTAGCTAATTGAACTGACTCGCTTCTATAACCAGTTCGATGGTAACTAATCTGTTGTATCGCCAAGAAAAACTGTCGGCCGGCAATTGAATTCAAGCTATTGTCTTAAGGAAAACTAATGACAAATTATGTTACTTCAACTACCAACAAATCCAACTATTTCCAGCACAGATTCCCAATTCAAAAAAACAATGAGAGCAGGATAAAATGAATCCATTTTATTTCGGTATTATCTTATCAAGTGCTCAAAACCCCTAGAATGTCAAAATATATAGTTCTACTGAAAATTTAACATAACTTGATTCATTGGAAGGAAACAGAATACCGATCAGTGCTTGAGATGGATGAAAACAGTCACAGTAAAGAAGAGTAAAGATTAATCATAACGGCGAATTCAAACATCGTTAATAAACAGTCATAAACTGTCATTGTTGTATACACATAATTCAATGGATATCTTTAGAATAGCAATCCAAATAGTCGGACTCAACACTAGAAGATTACGTAAGTACATCGTACGATAAACAAGCATACAAAACATTGTGAGTTAAGGTCAGTTAGTTCAAAAACATTCTATGTGAACTAGGGTTGACAAAGAATGGTGTAATACAATGACAATCAAGAAATGTTACCAAGATTCACAGGTTGACTGTAGCTTCTTCAGATTTGAGGCATTTGATGGCTATGGACTCAACAAACTCATGAGAATCGAGCTTTTTTGTTTGCTTATTTTGTTGAAGATGCTTGTCTGTATGATATCCAATGTCAATCAGTTGCCGAGTGATTGCACTAATGAAAGTGTTAATTCACCTCAGTCGTGGGCTCTTCGGAATGTGTTGAGAAAATCTAAGATACACTCTTCTTTTTGTTCTTCCATTGTATCTGCTTCTGAAGCTACAAATAAATTGATGCAGACAGTTGGAAGTAACATAGGAAGGATACCTGTTGACGTCTAACTGGACTTCAGAATACCTTATCTAGTCCATAGGAATTAGTCCGACTGCAGGGGAAGTTCTAGTCAACGATCTCTTCAGTTGCCTGTCAATAGTTTCTCCAATCTCATGACCTTTGAAATTGAATCAAATGAATACAGTCTTTTGTTTTCCGTTTCTTCATTTCTGTTTCCAAATGCTTGCGCATATCCACTGCCTACACAATTTCCCCGGTAATCTATCACTGGGACATATCATTTTAACTCTGTGAAATAGTGTTCTATTCTAGAGATATCCATTGAATTATGTGTATACAACAATGACAGTTTATGACTGTTTATTAACGATGTTTGAATTCGCCGTTATGATTAATCTTTACTCTTCTTTACTGTGACTGTTTTCATCCATCTCAAGCACTGATCGGTATTCTGTTTCCTTCCAATGAATCAAGTTATGTTAAATTTTCAGTAGAACTATATATTTTGACATTCTAGGGGTTTTGAGCACTTGATAAGATAATACCGAAATAAAATGGATTCATTTTATCTTGCTCTCATTAGTGTTGTCTCTATTTCAAAATGTAGGTACCAATTTCATTTTGTTGTCGACAGGTATACCAGGGAAACATAGAGAAATGGATCACAGTAGACGCTTGTATACAAGTGAATCAGTTTAAATTACTAGACATCAAAGTGGAACATAAGTAGGTAGGTAGTGGATAGAAGTGCGATAACAATGAATTAGAGAGATTATCTGATTAGAAGGTTTAAGCAGATGAAAGTTGGTGGAACTGAGCATAATCTGGAAGATGACAAAGAATATATATGGCTGCACTACTGTGATCGATTTCAAGTCAATGATGCGAAGATTCTCAATGAGTCGGTTTCCATTATGAGAAGAACCTCAGTCAGGCATTCGAGTCACTACTAGACGTATCGGATCAACATACAGATTCGGCATTGAACGGTATCTTTCCTTGAGCAGGTTTCACATATCCTTCCTCCAGTTTTATCTTACATCGCGTGTCGATGAAGGCGGGAGATTGGCATCTGCAACACATCTCGTAGTTACCACAGTTGCAGCAGATTAAAAGAATTTCTGTTGCTTGAATAGTACTCTATACCTAACCACAACATTGTTCACAAGATGGTTCTATCGTATGCGAGGAACCCTACAAAGACGTATATGTGAACAAAAAGCGGTATTCTCCTTAAGTCTTCTACTTTCAACGGTCATGTATCACAGCTGTGAAATAGGACATAATAAACTGCTGGGAAATACACTTTTCTATTGATGTGCAAACGGATATACTGTATCGCTAACATATACCTTTCAGTCTAAACATTTCTATGGAAGTTTTCAATGGAATGTTTTTTACCTAATTGAACACGGTGAACCTCAACGTATTGGAGATGATAACTGAGACAGATTTAACAGAGGAAAACTTTCCATCATGCACAAATCTAAATCAGTAGTTTCCGCATGACCATAATCTGTTTGTCTTCCACTTTGTTCAGCTATTTTTCACCCCATTGGACAGTCAGTCAGTGGTTTATATCCGACATTCTTCGGTAGAACATGCTGACATAGTCACTCATGAAGAAAGAATAGTTGTTCTTTTGTGGAAGCTTTTCTCATGGAGAAGTCCTCCCATCTTCAAACAACGTGAAGTGTGTTACGCTCGTATGATTTTGAAATGGTGGAGAATATTCATAGCTTAGGTGGATACTCTTGGTTGTATTGTGTTCTCTGAGCTGGGTTGTTTAATCGTGGAGCTTTCATCGTCCTTCTGGACGACATCATCAGTTGGCACACTTCACAGCAGCATGCAAAGAACAAGCGAGTGGAAAAAGAGTGATATCAAAAGCAAAGGTGCATGGGAAGAGAATGAATAACAACCTTCTGGAGATGTGTGCATTAGGTGATGAGCCACACCTGTGTGAGGACTAATGATACTATCTGGCTGCCCGAACCCCGAGTGGAGGAGCGCTTTTCGAACCCGTAACCTATTGGCTGAAAGTCAACTTCTAAACCAAAGAGGCGCAGCTCGACGGATGGTAGGAGAAGGAAACTAGAAATTAAGTTTACTAAAAAATTTTCAAGCTTTAGAAAATATTAAAGAGTATAAATCTGCGCCGTTGTAATCGATTTTCAGCTATCCCACCAAGAGTCTTCAACCATTGATTCCAAACAAATATCCAGGACAATGACTAGATAGTCTACACCTTCCTACACATCTCAGACCAATCTGGGAAAACTTCATGGACTGGCGCAATATCTTGCGCTAGCTACCATGAGGTGTCTTCCAATCTAATCAAACTTGAGTTAACAGTGCATATATATGTAGGTCGCGGGTCAGCATGCACAACACATGTCAAACCTCTCAGATGACACAGATTCGTAACTTTGGACAAGGTGATAGCATAGCAGGTATGATCGATAGCCTGGCGCATACGCATTTATAAGGTGTTTACAAAAACGATTAAGACAACTCAATGCTGCTCACTACATTTGCTCACTTGAGACAATTAAGCAGTGAGCCAAATACCTTTTTTACCCTTTGCATAAATGGTATGCAAAAACTCGTACTTAACTGACAATTTGAAGAAGGGAAACCATATGGCCAGCCTTAAAAGATATCATATTTCATAAGACTTTTGACTGTTTGTAACAATACGTTTTCGAAACCAGAGGTAAAGGTCTAAAAAACACTAAGAACTACGCAGGTATTACCACCACAACAGTTTAAGAAACTGATCGAAAAAGACAATCTGCTCTATCAAACACTGTTAAAGTTATGAGTAAAATTTTAACTCATGAGTTTACTATTTATGTGTATACAAACACATACACACATGCGTAAAGCTATATGGTACCACGGTCCATTAGAGATTAGATGGACATATTTCAACTTGTGGGTAATCGATTCGAGCCTAGGTTCATCTGTCAAAGTAGTTTTACAGTTGTTACACAATAGATGTTAACTACACACAGCCGTAGGTATTGACTGAATACCACTTTCAAAGCAAGCAATCAGAGAGAAACAGAGAAAGAGGGAAGAAAGAAATGAAGCAAACTCTCAGTCCCACCCATGCATCCAAATCAACATAGGATCAGGCATTATTGCGTAAAAATCCGAGTTGCCACAGCTCATATCAGTACATCAAGTAAAAAGGCAGTGGAAGTGGAAAACAAAATTCAGTCAAAAGAAATATAAAGTACTAAAAGAGAGGAATCAAGAATGAGAAAATAGTGAGATTCGGAATAGCGTTAAGATGAGGATAATGTGTGTATACATCTGCGACACTAACATCGGTTCTGAGCCATATTAACTAGTCCCCAACCACTGATTTCTCTTGTCCCGCGGACCCCAACCGGCTAGTCTGCATCACCTTACATGGCTCAAACAAACAGTCAAAGAGTTCATTGATGCCATGTTTTAGTTAGCCAAAATTGCGCTATTAACTTTTGTCTGAATAACCACCTTCATAAAACTGACTGGTACACCCAAGTTGAACTACCATTTAAACAAGACTATTTATTGTATTCAAAGATGACGCATTCACTTCACCAGTGAATAACCAATGTAACTGTCTAATTCTTAGTACTCTGAACACTGACTGAAGTCTATTGATGAAGCTTTAACTAAAACCATTGGTTTAAGTGACACTACCGTGAAGCACTGTATTTGGCTGTTACCTGTTACGACACCCACTAGTGAACGCTTAATAAACTTAGTCTGGTCATATAAGAGGCCAGTAGAAGTGATCAGAATAGCCTATTGGTTGAGTCCAACTTCAGCACTTAGAGATGCAGGTTCAATTTTACCGAAAGAAAACCGGTTACTTGATGGCTACAGATGCTCATTGTTGACAAGTGTCAACAAGCACGAAGCTCAGGTTGAGTAGAGCTTCCTGGTGATTGACATCCAACATAGTGCACCATAGTGTTGCATCACTAAACCCTGTGTCCACATTTCACGCATGATTGACAGAGTTCCATCAGTGCTGAGTACGAAGGACTAGACAACTAGATCAGCTATGTAGTGGTGATTGATTCCTGCTGATTGGCTCTTCCCATGTAACATCAATCTACGTTCTGTCTGACTAGAAGAATGCATCACCTAGTCCCATAGCAGACCACAAATTCCGGTTAATACGCAGCGAAAAGTGTAGTAAAGCGGAAATATATAAAGGATAGAAGAGTATGAAATAAAGATAAGATTGTCAATAATCAATTACTGCCAAGATTGCATGATATGATAGATCATCTTGGGATTTCTTATTGCTTACTCTTGGCTCGATGCGTACTGTTAATAAAAGTAGGTTTCGGCTTTAAAGGTTCGGGATCAACGGGTGGTAATCATCGCATATCCTGAAATTTCCCCATAATGGTCAGTTTGTGTAACTGCACACTTATTCAGTGAATTTGTAACATACAACCAGTGCTCCAAAAATTGTGTTCAAACGGAAAGAGAAGACAAATGATGTTTAGATTCTGAGCCATAGAGTTCAGTTCGTACTACTCAGCATGGACTGAGTAGAAAATCAGGGGAGGCCTAGATAGCTATTTCTTTCTAGCATGAGACTAGCCAGCAGTGCTCACCCATGACTGCATCAGGTGTCGGACTAGGACCTTCAGTCCTCACGGCAAGCACGTTACCACTGAACTAATCAATCGGAATCCGATGGCCCACATTTTCCTACTTCCGAAAATTCGCGATCCATCCCTGAGTATTTTCCATATCAATCAGTAGATCTATCATAGATGGGCAAAACAACCTCATTTCCTTAAAAAATTCAATCCTACTAAACGTCTAAGCTGGATAAATCACACAGTAATTAGCTCCATTGTGTTATTCGATGTTACAAGTCAAACACTAGGAACCTACCTACAAAAAGCAACAAACACAATTACAGATAGAAAATAAGGCATTTTTTTAAAAAAAACGGTAAGCAACGTACTTTAGGCTTAAAATCCAAATCAGAATCCATAGTGGGCAGAATAATTGGTAGTTTCGATAAAGAAATCAGTTTTTTACTACATCGTTTATTTTTACACCAATCAATAAATGCTAGTTGACAGTGTTCACCAACGCATTTCGTTGAACAGTACTGACCATTCCAACGTGGGTCGTAGATAACTGGATTTCGACAAGTAGGATTACAGCATAGCTTATTGTCTTCACTAACCTTAAAGGAAGGAAGTATGCGAGGATAAAATCGTTAAAAAATGAGTAAAACATTGCTGAAATTAACAATAATCAAAGGTTTGGTTTGAAATCTTTCTACAAAAAGTTCATTAGTACTGGGAGACACTAAATGCTTTGAAGTGGCAGTAATTTGAGCAATATTGAGATTAACCGAGGTTAGAGACCAATTCCGTTGAAATCCAATCCAATAGTTTATAAGTAACATGCTCATGGCGAAACTTTTAAAGTTCGCACACTTTATACGCTGAGCATCGAAATAACAGAAAAGATGCGTTGAGAGGAATAAATCCCATCTTCATCCATTCAGATAATGAAGTTGCCCAACGTAAAATATCTGAAAATCTTGGATGAGCAAACGACAAATAAGCTCAATGCTTGCATATTTGTACATGTATACCATGCCATCTAGTCTTCGGCCTAGTCCACGTATTTGCTTGCTACACGGGGTAGAAGCTATTTTTATACACCTCTACAAACCGAATATTTGTATTCAGAAGAAATATCTATAATTTTTGTCATTGTTTTGGCCATAAGAGCGAAATAACGCCTAACTTTAATCCATTCCATTTTTCCAGCTAGTTGGCTCGTGTTATCTGTCTTCTTACTGCTAATTAGTTCTTTACTGTTACAACGTGACCTCTTTTTCTAATTTCTTTACTTTTCATGTTAATCGTTATACAATCAACGAATTAACAACCTAGTTTACTACATCTTACACTTTTACCGACCCTAAGTAGTTGCCGTCTTTATAAATCCTCATCCTTATTTCTCTAATTATGAACTTCATGAGTGACTTTAATTTTTTTCTATTTTAGCCACCACCACTAAGTGGTGTTTCGTCATTAAGTGAAACCTATATAATGGTGTTGAATCGATGACGAAGGCCTAATTGAAAAGAAACATTCCTTCGCTCACTTAGTTTTCCACTATCAATAACTAAATGGGAAGTCTCAATGCGCTAAAAAACTAGTAGTGGATTACAACACTCTTAGGTGTCAAAAATAATCACTAAATAAATAACTCCAAAATTCGATGGTACACGATCTATTACTCACAATTTGATTAAGTAGCATAATATAAACAAATAAAATAATGGACATACTAGATTAAGGAGTTTGGATCGATATTCTGAAAAAGAGGACATCTGCTGTGATCGAATTGCCAATATGGCACGCCTTTTATATTCCTGAAATGGAAGAATGTGGATTTTTATCAGCAAGTTCATTACCGGATGAGCGAGTCTTAACTTCATTGCATCACTGTAAAATGGGTCTTTCATGATGCAGTCAGCTTTCCTAGGTGCAGGCGTAGACCATTGGTACCGTCAGGAAAAAACATAAACAACTCCAAATCGAAAACTCCCCAAAAAACCGACCTCAAGCAGATGTTCCTTGAATTTTTCAAGTACGCAACAAGGTCGATGAGGTTACAACTTACTGACCAACTTTTTTTCGGAAACCCCAATGGGAAGTGACCTTCTAAGACGTGTGGAGCAGCGAAGGCAAATTTCAACAGTTCTCATACTTCTGCCCGCATTCAAGTTCTTTATAACAACTGACAACCTTCCACCCTTAATCTCTCTCTACATCACAATGTCAATAATCCTGTCATTGTTAATTTCTCCCAGCTATACAGTTCTCCCCATAGGGATTAAGCCTTATGTTCAAACCTCGCTTCACCTACACTATCCACTTGAATAAGGCAAAATATCTTAAGGGGTTTTGCAGTGTCTAGTAACTAATAAACACAAGATGAAAAGCCTAATAAAATAATTTTACATCGACTTTTCTGTTTATAAAGCTAGATCGAGGACATATACAGTTAAGGATTCAATTTATAGGTTTTCAGCGATTTATTTATTGACTTCAGGTTGGTATTCATCATGGAGTGACGTTAGTTGGAGAAACATTGGAAACCTGGGAGCACTGGAGACAGCTGTTTCGTCCTAGTATAGGACTCCACAGCAGTGCGAACCTATGACCCCAACAGGGATCGAACTCAAGACCTGGTTCCGCGGCTAGCAGGTTACTACTGACCCACTGGGCCAGAATCCAATGGTTCACATTTCCTACTTCTGTCAGCCTACGATATAGTGTAATCTCCATCCAATGTCGTCGTTGAGTAACGCTGTTGTCACGTCCGACTTGGTTGGCCCTACAGGTCATAATTTTTCGTTAGAACTTAGTGAATATCATCTCAAAGCAAATCACTAATGAGCACTAAATCAACCATTTTGTATCAAATTATTCAAAACATCAATAATAGAAAAAGAGAGATCTTGTTCACATCAAATTTACATGATGACTTGCCTTTTTCTCACTTTTTGTTAATTGACTCCATCGTTCATCAACTAGTCGGCAGATATCATGAAAACCTGACATAGGATATTCGGACTTTAGACTGGATTGAATTTCTTGAAAGAACTGTGAATAACCTGTGTTCCTAAAAAAATTGAATGTTACACCAACGGATACAAATAATATTTGTTTGTAATTTTAAAACTAGGGAAATGAGAAAATATCTGATGAAATTTTGCCGGATACTGTTTAAACCTGACATAGACCAAGTCGAAAATAAACGAGACATCATATGAGGAATTGTCTACTGACTGACTAAACTTTTGAATACTCCTTCACTCTAGTTAGAATACTAATTTAGCAAAGGTGTAGAGTCTTAGATATACGGGATAAGTCAGTTGATGAGGCTGTGAACTTCGATCGACTCAAGTGGCCAAGACATATCTTACGAATGCTTAGTAATCATCGTCTACTCTGTTAATCAATATTAGCTGAAGTATGTTTAGGTCATTGGTTTAGGGAGTTGACTTCTAAATGATGGCCAGGGGTTCGATCCCCGCCCCACCTATCGAGGTTTGGGCAACCAAGTAGTATCATTAGCCCTCACACAATAGGTGCGGATCACTGCCTACTGTATGGATGTGCACAAGGTTGCTGAATGCATTTTGACTTTTCACCATACTAGAACTTGGCATCATTTCATGAAATTCTGAGTTTTGATGTGCACTATGAAGGGCAAATCAAGACCTTTGCAGTTGGGGTTCGCATGGTAGCCAAAATTGATGGTTGGTGACTTCAGATGATATAGTTCAAAACTGATCTCAGTAGCGCAGATATATCCACATATTACTGCCTTCCTAATCCTTATACCAGATCACCTTTGTTTGTTCTATTCCTTTATCTTTCAAGCTGATATGAGGATGGGCGACTTAGACCATTATGCAGTAATGCCAAGTCCTATTTTAATGTTGACTGACTAACTGACCAACTTAGATAAAGATACTATCGTCACTTTGTCTTGAAAAAACAAAATAATTAGCGACAGTTCACCTGAATAACTTACCAACCTTATTCTGAATTATCAATGTAATCATAGTATGTGAATGAATGAATTTTATAATTAAGTTTATCACACTAATCAAAGGATAAATTAATAAGCACTGACTTGAAGATCCACTTACTAGCCCCTAAACAATACACTACGCAGAAGATATTGCTCTGTTAGGCAATGTGTGCCCCGGTGAACGATCTTCTAAAATGCACTGGATGAGCTACAACCTGAGGATATTAAGGAATATGTTGCGCAGCCGTCTGATAAACACTGACAACCAGTTTAAAAAGTCAAGAAGCGAGTGGTTGAGTGCGTTCATCAATCCACTTTTCAGATTTAGTAATGATATTTCGGAATATTTCCTATCAGTTGTGTAAAGTACTAGTGATACTGTACCCCTGATTATATAACATCAAACTAAGTCAGACGGACAGACAAAATCTACGTAGAACCTCGCACACAAGTGCACCGGTCCAAGTAGCCATAATTCACAGTAGTATATCAAGAACAGATGGATAGAAAAGGAGTTATATCAAAATAGATAAAGTTGTGTGAGATCATAAACAATCTGAAAATAAAGGTCAATGGGATGCAAAAAAGTGGATACATCTGCACCACTGTGGTCGATTTTCAGCTACGTCACCAAGAGTTCGCAACCACTGATTTCACTTGTTTCAGGAACTCCAAAAAGACAGTTTACATCTCTCTAGACGGCTCACACCAACAGTAAGAGACTTCATCGACTGGTATCACGCCCGGCCACTCTGAACCCTTTACAAACCTAATCAAACTTCCTCTAACATGGCAAGTCGAGGAAGGCGGTGGCTCGGCATCTACTGTACATGTTCAAGCCGCCTTGGCCGATGAAGGTTAGCAACCTCATCAATCGACTTGCTTGTACTCCCTAATACTCTCCGCCTGACCTCAACATTGCTCATACGATGTTTCCACCAAATGCGAGCAACGCTAAGAAGAAATCTGCGATCGAAACCTTGTAATCACTTCATGTCGTCCACTTTTAACGGCCATGTCTCACAGCCGTACAGAACGATAGAACCGACTGCAGTGAAGTATACTCGTGCTTTGATAGGTAGTCGGAGATTTCACCAGTCGGCACCACATGTGATGTAAGTTGGTAAATGCCAAACGGGCTTTCTGTATCCAAGCAAAATTTTGGTCAGCGGCTAGCCCGTTCGGGCGGATGCAACTTCCCAAGTAAGAGAAGTGGTCGACACATTCCACTACTTCAGTCTCTATCATTAAACTGGAAGTACTTGCAGAAGACCAGTCCTGAACCATCATTTTATATTTGACAGGTGCCAGCAAAACGTATGCTAAACATACCCAGATTTCTGCTCAACGTGTTCACAACACAATGCGTTTTGTCAGCATCTTCACCTACCAGAACAATATCACTTTAACGCTAGAAGTCAACTAGATGACCTCCAGGAAGTAGGTAAGTGCTTGTGAAGTCACGCTTTCTTAAATTTACTTCAATTAGTACGTCTATGATGATTAAGGTGATCCTGTTGTGTAGATGCATCAGTGTCATTAACACCAGTTTTCAACAATATCACCTAGAAAGAGATGGCACCGAGCTCTTTTGGGATGAGTGCTGTCATCCTATTCCAATCACTGTCTCACCAGTTCCTTGATGAAAGTAGCCTTAGTATTCTCATAGTCACAAAGCACTTGCAATGTTCATTTAATTGCAGACATACGCGTGCTGGTTGTTTAAACACGTGCTCCAGAAGGATCAGTAGTCTTCCATCGACCCTTTCTAGCAATTACTGATACCAATAAGGTCTATCTATGTCTACCGCTGAGTTCAGCTGTGGACGCCACATCAGACATTGCCTCTCCTTACATCTGGAGTTTATGATGGTCAAAAATAGATAATTTTTTTCAGCGTAGTTGTAGTAGGCGATCGGCGTTTTCTGTCCAATTGGTTGGGATTCCAAAAGTGCTTTTCTACCCGATTTAGCCTACCCAATTATGTAGTGAAATCCCCTGCAACGACTACCACGTGTGAAAGTTTGGCTTTTAGCAGGAGGCTACACAGTTTTTGGTACAACTTATCCTTCACTTCTTACGAACTGCAGTCAGAGTGTGTCATGAGGAGAGACTACGAAGAGACGACAGGCAGTTTCACTATTCCTTTTAGTCCTCACTGCACTGTTCAGCTGAACAAAGAACAAGCAACTGTCAATTGGGATCAAGTCGATTAGTACACGTTTTTCTATAGCTACGCCAGCAAGACCGCGAGAACTAGCCATTGAACCTCCAGAAACTTGAACAGTGAAATGTCCAGACTCGCTATATTGGTTGGGTGATGTTCGGTGAATAATCGCACGTAAGTCCAACGTGTGTGTCTCAGGAACACTTGATACATACAAGACGAGAGATGCGAGAGCTTTTGTGAGCGAAACTTGTTGGTTGATTCGATGGAGCGTCCGGAAATTGAAAGCCCCAATATGTAAGTTGGAGCCCGATTTCAGAGACCAGGGACGCTGTTACGTGAAATTGAGTCGTTTTGAAAAGTTGTAGAGCTGGAAAAAGTTAAAGATGATGTAATATCGACTACGAAATGTGCTGATTGGTAGCACTGTTTGAGATGTATTTCCTTAGGTTTTAATAATAAGCCATGAACTGCAGGATCAGCCAAGTCGGATACCCACTAATGACATTGGATGATAACCATGCTATATTGCGAACTGACAGAAGTAGAAAAATGTGGACCAAAGGGCTCCAACTCTGTGGCTTAATGGAAATTTGCTCGCTGTGAGAACTGAAGGTCCTGAGTCCGATCCCTGGCGGGAGCGATGGAGCACACTGATGACGAGCCCGTAATAGGACCAAACAACTTTCCGGTTCCCCAGGTCTTCAATTGTTCTTCAACTGCTGATGTGATGAATATTATCTTGAAATTGATAAATCGCTACAAATTCGTATATTAAATTCACGTTAGTCTTGAATTCATCCAGAAAACCCATACCTCCAGCAGCAGAAGACCGAAAGGCAGAGTGAAGTATGCTCTTTTGGGGGGCAAACGATTTGCACCTTTTTCCTTGCTATATGGTAAGCATAAACCACTGATTATCCAAGGGAAACACATTACTGCTATCTTAATCCGTACAGTTAGCAGTATGAATTTGTTCTCCTCATAGCGAATCCACTTACATCATAATGGTAACTGATTTTTTTCTTACCATTATCCAATAGAACTTTTTAGCATGGTAGGATATCAAGTAACAAATGTTCCTACCATGGTTCATTGTGATATGGCAACGACCAACACATGAAGATCAAGAAGGAAAGTAGAAATACGCTCAGCAACCGCTTGTGCGTTCGTGCAGTAAGGAATGAACTATACCTATAGTAAGGGGTAATGACGCTATCTGACTACTTAAACCTTGGTAGGCGGGTTTTGGACCCACGACCCACTGGCTGTAAGTTAACTACCTAAACCAATGAGTAACAGATCCGAGTCAATGTGGCGGCCACTAACGGTCGGGAGCCTATTCAGTGATCACCACAGATGCTCTAAGTGTACAATATTTCGCAGACCTCTATGTCTTAACAAATACTGTTCACTCTATAACTTTAACATAGACAAGGTACGCTACAGAGATTCATATATTTTGAAACCTATAGACTTTATATTGTCTTATTTCAGAAACCTTGTCTCATTTCCATACAGTAGAACAGATAGAAATTTTGTGCAGCACATTCGTACTCCTAAAAGTAGTGAGTATTTCACTGCAGTCATATAGGCTGAGGTAGTTCACAGAACATCAAACGAGCCATGTGTATCGCCATATGAAGGTTTCATAAGTAACAAGCCTATTAGAGCTGATAAAACTCCCCAACTAAGTAAAGCGATCCCTTCACTCACCCACTTCCCTAAACTAGGCATCAAAGGAGAATATTTCAGCAGCATCAGGTATCAATTACAGTCTGCATATTGTCAGCCTCTAAACCTAAAAGGAAATAGTTATCTGAGTACAATAAGTCGATTAGACGACATATCCCTGGAAAGCAGTAGGTAAGTAGAGCAACCTTCATCAGTACATTTATGAAACACCTAGGCAATGGTGATGACAATGAAGACTCATGAACATAACCCGCTGCTATGACCTCAGAATACAATCATCCTTAATGCTTGTGACTCATTTCAATGATACTTTCACTAACAGATGAAGTTGTACATCCATTACCTGGGTTAATGAGAGTCATTTGATTCAATTTGTTGTTCCACACATTTTGTAATATGCTCCATGGCTCTTACTTGTATGGATTGATGGGCCCTCCTTGTGTGTGAACACGTATACATGTAAACTAATAAACACAATTGGATGTGACCTTATGGTTCAAATTTTGTCGCTGTTTACAAAGTGGACTTGTGGCTCATTGGTTTAGGGAGGTGATTTTCTACCTATGAGTCACCAGTTCGAATATCACTCCACCTACCGAGGTGTGGGCAGTCAGGTAGTATCCATTAGTTCTCACACAATAGGTGTGGTGCATTACCTACTACACGAATAGATACAAGGTTGTTGAGTGGAGTTCAATTCCACTGTTTATATTAGCACATTAGCTTCGTTTTCTTTATCCCACAGACCAAAACATTTTCTGTACACCAGAGATTCGAATTAGAATTCGCGTCAACTTGAAATATTTCAGTATCTGTTGTCTCAGTATTCATCACAGTTCACTGAATTTTAAAAGTCTATCAAACTAATAGTAGAGAGGTGGCTTAGGTCCCCAACTTTCAAATAATAAGTCTCAGCTTAGTCAAATTGGTAGTATCACAAGCTTTAACACAAGCTGTAGCTCATCACCCAGAACACAAAACATACACTGAGTTGAGTCGGACTATTTATTTATATCAACACTAGTCAAGTTTTACGTAACAATAACCAGCGAATTATTCTTGATGCTGAGGTTAGTACAGCATATCCGAATGGCAGGTAACAGATAACCCAATGAGTAGATGGTAGATAGATGCATATCTAAAGGAAGGAGTTAACAAGTCGATAAATTCTGTGTAGTCTTATGTGTTGGCCACAAAGTTCACCCCCAGTCACACCTTATACACCACAAAACTTCGTAATGGAAATAAGTAACTATAAAGAGAGACTGTTAAAATAAAAATACGATCTGACAAATTTAAATTTCAAATGATCTCACAACAAATCAGAATTAAAAATTATTCATTCATTTAGTCATTCATTCAATATCAACAAGGTACCCAAGGTAACTTTATATCGGTCACAGTTTCTAGACGCCAAAACATCAACACATCAACAAACAAGACAGAACGATAGAGGGAGACATAAGAACAGAGGAAAAGGGAAGAGAAAAATGATTTCTCCAGATGGGAGTCATTGTTCAGAGACAACAGTGAACTGGACTCAGTATAAATTTGGGAACTAGTCTATGAGTTACACTTACTGTGTAAGGCTGTATGATACTACCCGAGACAGAGAGACAGATCACGGAGTAGAAGTGCATCACCTTAACTTGCCATACCTCACAGCACCATGTAAGTAACAAGTGGATAAAAAAAAGTACTATTAAGGTAGATGAAAGTGTTTAAGAGTTAGGAGAACAAATGGATGAAAGTTAATGAAAACATTAGAGTATTTGGCGACAACAAAGAATGTTCTTGTGAGAGATTTTGAACAATATCACCAGAAGTCTTCAACCATAGATTTCCAACATCTAGTGGACCTCAACCAAGAAGTTTACATCTCTCTAGAACAGCCGAAAACTTCATGGAATGGTGACACATGATCGATAAAGCCAGTATTAGCCCTGTTCTAGCTCAATCGGGTAAAATGTCACATCATTTACAACCAACAGGAAAAAGTCTGATACATGAGTATATTCATGATGTAATAACATATGAAAGGGGAGTATCAGTTTAAGAGTGATTACAGATGATTAATGAGTATATAAAAAAACTTACATTTTACCTGATTTGCATTTTTGACGCTTTTTCTCACTATATATCATTGCAAACCTCTTAGATTTTAGAAGCTTGAGAGAGGCAGAGAAAATATACACAAGAAACAAAAGAGGTAAGAATACATGTTACTTCAAGGTTGTTTTCTAGGTTGATAAGGAAATGGCATATTTCATCAGTTTTCTCTAATTTGTTCGGATACTACTAAAAAGCCATAGAGTAGCATTCTACTCAATCACAGAGAATTCGTCAAATTACTAACTAACCAATTAGAATCCCTCAATAAAGACCTATGTAATCACATAACAACTGGTCAAAGGGCGGAAGACATAGAAACATACGTCGATATCCTGAACTGTCAGAATAAGGTTACAAGGAGAGTGTGGGCTGAGAATTCAGTTCGTTTATACGCTTCATTCGCTGTTTTCTGATCATATACAAAGTCAAAATTTGCGCTTCACAGACTTACATTTCATGTAGGTTTGTTTACTAACCGATCAGATAAGATTAAACCGCGAAAGTTAGTTACACCATCCGTAACTTTTTGAAATGATGACTTAGTGTTTGGTATCCAAATAGTCTGGATCACTGGGGCACTGATCTACAGTTATTTCAAGTGCGTTCATAACCTCAAGGATTCCCAAGCAACTACTCATATTATGCTGTTACCTGTATCATAGTGGATAACGCTCTGACGTTTGAAGTATCCAATTCAGGGTTCGAGTCCTTTTGCTTATCACGGATAAAAGTCCTAAACTATATGGAAGCATGAAAGCTATATTCTTAAGCGTTTAACAGACAAAGCAAGTACAACTAATGTCATTGCAAATAAAGTGAATCGAAGAGAAATATGTACAGAGAAAACGAACACCTTATTGGAATTCTGGCTTTTTTTCTCAGCCTGCTGCTGTTTTTATTTCTCGTTGTAGAAAAACGCTTCAGTTCAAAATAATGACTTGGTTGTAATTGAAACGAAATCACTAAAGAAACAAACATTAAGTAGAATGATACTCTGTTGGTTGAAGTGTTATTGTGTTCACAACAGCTAACTACAACAAACAGAAACAAATAATATTAATAATGGATGGTAGCTAGGAGTGGAATCCAGGACGCACGTTTCGTCCTGTTTGGAACTAGCTAGCTGGGTGTGCCCACCTCCCAGTGAGCGATGTTATTCCTACCAAACCACCACTCATAATTAATATCAAAATTGAAAAGACAGGAAATAACAGGGCATTTGTGCAGGAGCCCATATGCCAACAGACTGATCGATTCGGTCCAATGAACGGTGAGATAATACAAGCGATATCATATTAATCATACCCATTGCACAAGAAGTGTCCGTCGTGACTCGGTGGCCTAGTAGATAACGCTCTGGCGCTTGAAGCTCTCGCTATCAAGTTTAAAACTTAGTAGGAACAACATTGCTCATTGGGAGACAGGTAAATTCTGCTGACGAGTCCTAAATGGGACGAGACGTGCATCTTGGATTCCACTGCTAGCCTCTAACCGTCATAGATATAAAAACATCCAGATTTCCTAAGCCATTCGGTTCCACTTAAGCGATAATAGCAATCACCAAAAGCTTTACAGACCGTCTGTTTACTGAATACATGTCCAAAAGAGGAATAATTACCACGTTATGCTGTTCTAACACGTCATTGCAAAGGTAAAGGAATTTTGCTCCAGTTCACAAATTAACAGATGCAAACACCGGACAGAAGTCAATAATTTAATCTCAGTTTGCCAATCTCGTTATGATTCAATAAATAAATGCCATTCATCACGAACTGTTGTGATTCGAAGGAACCATGGAAAACTTGGGAGCGCTGGACAATCGTTTCATCCTATCCCCTCTGATGAAGCATCCATTGAATAAATGCTATGTCAAATGTACACAACTGGAAAGTGCAGTTAGAAGACCATCCGTGAGTTAACCAACCATAATGTTGCACATTCGGATATACAAAGGGAGGGAAAGTAAGATGCATTTAAAAAGGTATAGTTTTGCACAACACTAGCCTAAATATACTTTTCGCACTATTAAAACGACAGGACAAAAAATACAGTCCTGATAACGTTTTATTCCTCCCCCCCTCCCAAAAAAAACTGGAAGGCAGTAATGATGTGTAGCGTTAAAACTTACTTCTGTTACAGGTAGTGACGAGAATTCATCCACTAGTTCCTTGAATTCTTCATCGGAACCAGATGAAAAAGAGGCAGAATCATCTTCTGAATCGGATACATTCGGCAGGATTGAGTATTCAGGTGAGTTAGATTGTGTTAATACTGGATTAAAAGAGGCGTTTATGAACGATTGTGTAGTTGTCACATTATTAGGTATATCACTTTGTGACGATTGTAAAGAACGCAAACGAGACTGAAATAAAACCAAAGATGAAATTTTTAATTGATATTAAAAGGGGAAAATCATCTTACACGTACAAGGAAATGATAGCTTGTAGTGGAAAGTCAGAATGACGCGTCTTTTCTGGGAGTTAGCAAAAAAAATACTTTTCAGTGCTTTAAAAGTTGGTTAAACTTCGTTTATTTACTGTTGAAAGAGAACATATTTTCTTCCAGGACCAGTTAAGTCATCTAACTAAAGTTGTAGTAATGCTCTAAAGCAAAATGCCGGAAGATGGTATGATATACACAAAAGCGAAGCCGTAGATGGGTAAAAGCTTTTGAGACTCTTCATCTGTTGCTTCACCTTTCACAACAGTTTAACCTAAAAAAAACAACTTGCGTAATATGCATAAATAATACCAATGGTTAGAAAAGTTTAAAAAAACGTGTTAGGTTGACTGGAAAGAGAGACAAATTTTTACACTGTCGTCAATGTACCCAGAGATTGGGAAAATGGTAACAGAAAAACCGATGCTACATGATATCATACAAAAAAATGTAGCGGTGGTTCATAAGGAATAAACATACTACACTAAAACGTGCTGGTAAACTACAGTTACAGTTTAGTGTCCTCAGAGTTTTGATATTTTCCGTTGACTATTCATCACCAGGTTTGCTGAAATCATCGGTAATAACTTTATAATGAAGCTCTGGCGATGGAACCACAACAACCATCGTCATCTTTATCCTGAGCTACAAGTCTTTTCCCTTATATAGTTTGAGAGTATTATTACTACCATAATCCCCTGCCACGGTGATAACTGTAACGTTTCCCAACTTCGTGGAATCCGCTTTTCCAAGCAATAAAACCTGTACTAGAGCTACGAAGAAGCGGCTTTACTAGAAGTTCACGAATATGTTTCCTCCGTTAATCATTTACTCAATGCCTAACTTATTAAATTCCATCTAGTCAAATTTTGATCCTGAAGTATACAAACACCTGGATGCTTTTATACAACAAAAACAACACATCCGGAGCCTGCTAAGATCACCGAAAATATTGCTTATCAACCATAGAATAAGAATTCAGAACTTCTGTAGAAATTATGAATCTCGTTAGCGGAATAAAGGATTTGAAAACTGTAAACAGCCATCAAGTCACACTTATATGCATCATTTTGCCTTAGAAGGTATACCGATTGAGATTTTAAGACGTGTAGTCAACTCACATGCACATCTCACATGTTTTTCACTCTTCAGAACATTGGATATTGTACATATCTCAGCAGTGTGCACACCACTTAAACATTTGTCTTTGGAGTTAAATATCAGCCCATCAATAGACAGACAGACAAAACAACATCAATCATCAAATAAGACTTCGATAAGATATTTGAAGCTATCCGTGAAAATAAACCGCATGATTTTGTCCTCCATAGTAAATGGACCACCCTGCAGGCAGTTAGCTTACAGACTGAAAAATTGCTTGTCGCGTAATCCTGTAAAGTTTGCAAATAAACTGTAGCTAATCCAGACCCATGGGTCCTAAACATGATCATCATAACTAATTTTATACATGATTCCATCTGTCGAATCATGGGAATGTGGCTAACTGGTTTAAGCACTCAATTTTCAAGCAGTTACGGGTTCAAGTCCTGCTCTACCTAATTCAGTTCAGGTAACCATGCAGCACCATAAGCCTTTAAACCACTGCATCCACTCACATTATGCTGTAACATTATTTGAATTCATGCACGTTCGAACACCTCTTCACAAACATGTATCAGGATCCATAGATCATGTGCCAAATCGATGATTAACTTGCGATAAGTTTCTCACTCTCAAATGTGATTGCCAATACCGCAAATTAATCATCTACATAAAGATCTAACCTGTTAGTCGTACTGCGAGAAGTGAGATCCTGATAAGTTATGAGTAAAAAGCTTCCATAAACCAACAGAAGTATGACAAGACAAAATGATATGGGACATGTTTTCTCTATATTTTTGAGGGCACTAGCAAGCAAGTGTACATGTTCCGCTCTAGTTGGTAATGAAAACAGTACTTTAGGTATCTGAGGATGACTTCAAGACCTGCTTGTTATAAACATAGTAATATGTACTTCAGATTTTAGTTCAGATCCATATTTACTTGAATTTCTGAATGAAGAAACCATCATAATGATGTCCTGTTGCATAATCGCTTCCACCTCTGTTAAGAATATCTCAGATCGTTTAATACCAGTGAGATGGTGGATATATCATACCAAATATATTATACCAAGATAGGCATCAAATGTCTATATTCGACGAACATAAAAGATAATTACAATAATAACAGTCAGAAATAAAACAGCTATCATCGCTATAACAGACTATGCAAAAGTGATTCCATGGCTACTCGTAGACTTTGACTAAACTAACTGGTCGATCTACTGGTAAGAAAGTGATTCAATAATATGTCAATTTAAGCTATCATACTTTTGAGAAACATAGAAAAGACTCACACAAGGAACACAGAAAATAAAGATGAAGCTAGAAGAACTATAGGTAATTCTCTCGAAGTTAGATTGCAAATATCAATTGTTTTTCGATTTCCAGTACATACAGATCAGTACAATGGGCTGAGCCGCACGTCTTATTTCACAACTATTGAAACTCCATGAACCGAAGTGGCTTCAAAATCACTACCTATTTATTGGTTGAAGGTTAAGCGCAGAAACCAATCAGTCGCAATTTCCACGTTCAGACTGTGACTAGATGGAAAACAAATTTGCTGTAACCAAAATCAACGAAAATTATTTTTCAACGTACTTTAATCATTATCGCAGTCACCTGCTCGAGAACTATGTTACTAATCTATTTACCTCTATAACTAACTGAAGTTTTTCTAACATACAATGCTGGTTATCCTTACTGAACAAAAATCTTCTTGTACTTACTTCTCAGTTTATTAAGTAACAAAAAATCCAATACATTGGTGCAAGTAATGTTTGACAGATAAAAACAAAAAAAGAGACTACTGCTACGTATGAAAAAGGTATATGTTTCGGAGAAACGTGATTACTTTAGGAAGTGAATATAAAATAAACTAACCAACGGTTGGTCATCTTCATCAATGGCATCATTTGATCTGTTTGTTGCATAACTATTTGACGTGTCATCATCGTCCAAAGATGAATCATCCGATTTATAGGTAGTTATCAATGGCATACATTTTTTATGAGCCATTTATTAACTTCAACTTTAATGAAGGTACCTCCCAACACTTATGTGTCTATGGGTAACCTACAAAAGAATCGATTAGACAGAAAATTACAAGTTTATTAACTTCGAAGTTTTGTGCAGAATTTCAACTCATTGTTAGTGCTTGTCTTGTTGTAGGTACCGTGGGTTTAGGTTGTCGAAAACCAGTTGACGACTGTCACAGACAAGTGAGTGGAATCGATACCGACTAACCTTGAAAAACCGTAACATATTGCTTTCCAAATGATAGTTGTAGCATAGATACAAACTTAACTAAATAGGATTCATAATCAAACCATTAAAACTCAGTCTTCATTAGCTTTCTGCTCGATAGACTACCATAATTTACACCACGAATAAATATCATAACTAGACTAGTATGAGACTACCTTCAGATAGTACAACAAAACTCCTACACAAAAATATAGCAAGGCTATAAATAAAATGTCTGTTCACTAACTTGAGCCTAACAAGTCTTGGCGATAGATCTCGAAACTGATCACAATGGTGCAGGTTCATAAACTTAACGTCATCTTTTTGAGAAATTTCATCAGTCTTCAATAATTTCCGTCTCCTGTCATACATTTTTCTCCACTTTACTGTCATTCTTTTTGTGTTCACTACTTTTTCTCATGCCCCTGTGAAGTGTGGTAGATTGACCCATTTCTGCCCCAGGAACTACGTTGATCTGTTGGTTTTTCGTTTACTTGATTTATGAGAGCCAGTGTTAATATAATGCTGCTTAAACCACACTAGGGAGATTTCAAACTCGTTACTCAATATTTAGCAATCGAATGCTGAAACCCAAGTGGCAGCTTTATATCACGAAATAGCATGTCTTCTCTCAAGAGTTCAATCGAAACTTTACCAGGCAACATGCTTTCCTAGAATTTGAAGCTTTGTCATTCCGGAGCACAAATTAAAGAATGAAGGATGTATATCTTAGGATTTTGTGAATCACGATAATCAAGCTAACCTTATCATAGTTATACCATGAATTCCAAACCTCAGTTAAGTAAAACAATTAAACATTTACAGCAGTAGAACTGATAGTTTTGGCAGCGTAAAGAGAATTCACCTGACCAAAATGCCTCAAATAATAACTCCGTCAAATTTTAAAACCCAAGAGATCTTTACATCATGTTTTTGATACAGACTCTCTCTAGAGATTGGAGAGATACCATAACTAGCCTATTTTTTAGGGCCAATAACTGTCAGCTACAATCTGGTTATCACCTTGAGAGTCCGATAAAGTGCTCGTCCACACTGAGTCGAAAACAATTTTCGAGCTGAGCATTTCTGATTAACAAACCTCATTGTGAGAGAGGAATAAGGAGCACCCTGTTACGACAAACTGCTAGCAGAAGTTGCACCCCTACACTTCAGCAAGGCTTTTGACAATTTGTCCCGTACGAAACTAATGGGGAGCTCTCCTCTTTTCAGTTGATCTTAGAATACAAGCCTGGATTAGTGGCTTTCTGTTTGACAGAAGGTAGATTCAGGTTTAATGGAACAAGTAGTGGGAACCTGAGAAGCCGGATTCCTTGGGGAAAAATTCCAGGTTATCTCTATACCCTATTTTATGTTGAATTATCGAAAATGTTTAGTAACTGATGGCTCATATTGGCCGATGGTGTGGAGGTTTGGAAAGTCATATGGAGATGCTTAGTCATGATGCCTGTAAAAATCGAATGCACTCATGCACATTAAGTTATGTAGAATAAATATTATTATATGAGTGCCTCAAGTAGATTTAGGTGAACCAATAGGTTGGCCCAAACGTTGCTGTCTGGAAATAAACTCTAGTGAAAACCCAATACAGAACACTGGTCATGATAACTACCTTCGCTATTTCATTACCGATACAACACTACCCTTTGTACTAAAAGACCTAGGTGTCCCCATACGTCGTGATCGAAAATACTTGGAGGAATAAAATGCAATTACAGCAAAAGCTCTCCTGTCATATTTTTTAAGCAGATCTCTAACAAAGCTTTGATCAAACTTTAGCACATAAGAACGATATCGATTAAGGCAATGCATTCAAGCGGCCACTCCATATCTATAAAAGTTGTCGATGAAATTTCAAGTGTTCAAAAGGTAGGTGCCAAGCTGCTGGCTGAACTTTCCAATCTGGCCTGTGAGGAATGTTTAGGTCGACTAAATATATCCACGCTGTCTAGACTCGACAAAAAAGGTGCTCTCAGGCTGCCATTCCATATCTTTAGTTGATTGTATCGCTAATGATACATCTTATTTTTATCTCTCCAAGTAGAATCGATTACCTCTGAGCTTATAACAGATAAAATCCATAAACCATGATCATACCAAATTAGCGTGAACCTGCGCCTATAGCATCGATTGATCAAGCTAAGTTAATTCGACAGTCGTTTTTTAACTTCCTTGTGATGTCCTATAGAGCATCGAGAGATATATCTCTCGAGAGGAGAGATTTCTCACTGACAGAGTAATACTACGGTTATGCAGAGTGAATAGATCTCATACATTTCGGATGAGAGTCCTCAGAATTTTGAGCAAAACTCTATGAATTAATAATAGCGTACACTGGTTCGGAAATTCCAGAGGTTGCAAAAAATGTGAGTGCACCTAAGGAATCATTTCTCTACCTCCATAAGGGTGCAAAATATTTCTGCTATAATTCGCTAACCTGGGAGTATGAAGTCACTTGATACAAGCAACGTATACTAATTAGCAATTAGTATCACTTTAAAACCAGTGTAACACAATTGTGCTTGCAACATTCAGCCATCGCAAGGTCACACAACTCTCAGAACACCCGCGTCTGACAAATCGGCCTGCTACCCAACATACAATATCTATTTGGCTAGCTGGTACCACTGAAATTGTACTTCGATCAGTAAGATTTTTACGAGTTCCGGTAAACAGCGTGTTGTCATGTAAACTTAATGTTACGTAGCTGGTATTGCTGGTCAATATTTTGTTCAAATTTTCTATGAAAAGAGATTGTTTTGGAGTAATTTCACTCAGTGTCTTCGTTTGTTGTGGTTTTCTTCACTTAATGGCTCGATTTGCTATGCAGCATGTCGAGCTGTCTAACTGCGTTACATTGGGCATGTCAGTACCAGCCTACTGTCTGTAAGCTGACTTGTTGTAGGTTTTGTGGTATAGCCACTCTGTTTAGGTAAGTTAACCATTCATAATGTGAATTTAGAATGAATAAGGTCCATTCTGTAAAATTTTTCGCTGTTAAAGCATAACTTGCTTTTCATGAGGTGGAAATGTATTTGGAAGGCTAAAGGAAGATGTTAGGTTGCCACATGTGTCAAGTGTACTAGAGTATACATATGTATCTCATATTTACCTTTTTATGTTATTGCTGATCATGCACACTTATGGTTGTTAGTCTGTAATAATCCACTGTATGTATTTTCAGTCAAATGGGGAATGGGATTTTGCAATTGTCCGAGCACTTGTGCTTCCCGATTGAATTATTGTGTGCATGCTACTCAGTAAAGTATTGCAAAGGGATGCAGTGGATATTCTGTTAGCCTCACATTTACCTAATAGCAAGGGCTAGCTAAGAAATCATCGGGATACTGAGCACTTGGGATAAAGATACTTGAAGTGGTTGACGTATGAGAGTAAGTGATTCAGCTTTCGAAGTATTTTTATGATAATGCAGAGAGTTTGTGATGATTATGAGTCCGTAGAACCGCATCATGACAAGGAATTTGGAAAGAGATGTACGTGATTTGTGGGTATAATCACACAAAAACTATCGCTTGTAGTTTTTGAAGACGATGGCTACAGTTATACTTCCTGAATGTCCACACGGAAGGAAGGAAAGGGAAACTGTGAACGTTTTGAATTCCTACACTGAGTCCGAGAGAACCACTTATATCGTGTTATGTGGGGCGTGCCTGAAAACCCAAGACGACTAAAACTTGCTGGTCCAGTGAATACACGAAGAACGGATAAGTTTTGCTCTTCTTGGGTCGTGTATGCACCCATAACCTTATACGACGTTAGTTGTTTTCCTTTGTTTACTGATTGAATGGAAGACTATTAGTTCACTTAGTATTACAGGATTGCAGATTCTCCACACCTACTCCGAGGCAGCAAACCTTCCAGCTCAGGAATTGGGAAACAACTATTATTGAGTAGAGAAAGCCTATTCACATTTGTCTGCTTGAGTTTTCAAAGGTTTTGGACAGGTTGAATCAGGATATTATGTATAAGGGACATGAGCTTATGGGTGTACACCGAAAGTGACAAAGTTGGCGTAGGGGTTATCCTTACACTAGGTGGCAGTCAGTTAAAATTGGCTGCTCTGCATCTAGCTGCTTCCCGACAGTAAATGGGGCGCCTCAGAGTTCTTTTCTTGTTCCCCTAATATTTCTAGCTGTTATCCTCTGCAATCACACGGGATAACAATGTAGGCATAAATCAGCACCTGAAGTTGTACAACGCTCCTCTTTGTGTATTCTAAGTGACAGTACCAGTTGTATAATTTATAAGGGCAATTTCAGAGACAGTTTACTTCACTGTCATCATGCATTTTTTTAAAATGCTAACTGATACACTGGATCTGTGTAGTAGGGTGCATAGGTTGCACCTGAGATATCAGGTGTATGTTTTCGAAATACAGAAAGATCATTGGTTAACCAAACTTTTTCTAAAAACTTTGTGCATATGTGATCCTTGCTTACCGTTTTTCCCAGTGACTAAATGTAGGCATATACTGCAAGAACTATAAATGTTCCCTTCGTTCTACATTGCAGGATGACCGTCCTACTACTACAAGATCAAGAAAGGGCAATGTTGGAGGAGTGATCGATGAACACTTACTCGGACGACACTCTAAGTGTGTTGAATACTTTGTACCTAAATACATATTTTCACGCGAAGTAAAATGCGTTCTCTTCAGCTGAAAATTATGAATAATGCTGGAACTATGGGAAGTAAATATTACCAAACTCCTTCGTTGAGTGCGCTCCTGTGCAGACGAGTGTGAACGAATTACTTGCTGTGATAGTCTGGATGTAACCGAAAATATTTAAAACGTGCCAACTCGTAGGCTTCTCCCCTGAGGATTCCAAGGTAACTGATAATAATTCAACAGTCTGAAGCTATGGAGTGATTGGAAGTTATCCAATTTTTCGCGCACGAATGACAACTTGTCTACGCACCGATACCATGGTTTCCGGAAACAATGTACATGTGCCCGTAGTAACCCAAGAGTCTACTCCATAAGCAACTGTTAAGAGATGCAGCTTGTATTATGAGGTAAAAGAGTGTGCTAATTCACATGATAAAAAATTTCCGTGCTAACAGACACATAAACGGCAATCCAGTAGGCAGGTTCAACGTCGTTTACCTGCAGGAGAAGACAATAAGTGAACCTGTTAGGTGCGGTGTGAAAGGCATTCATGAAATCCAATTTCAAAACTGAAAACAGACTTACATCACTTTACTTTCGATCATCCGGTGTCTGTAAAGTGAAGTCTGCGTGTACAATTCAGTTTGCCGTCTAAGTGTAAGGTGGAAGTGAATTGGACTTACCTGTCTGTGAGGGCTCTCGTCCATACTTATAACAGCGGATGGCGTAAACGTAACGATTAAAAAAGGCAGGTTTTAAGGATTGGAGTAGACGAATAGCCTACGGTTTGTAGCGTCACACACTTCCCGAAAATCAATAGCCTAGGGTTTGACAACTTTCGACATTGATGCTGACCTTGATAGTTTAACTGGACTCGCTAAGCTGAGGGCACCCGGTCAAGCATCCTCTCCATTTGGCACACTGTCGTGTTACGTTGCACCGCTCGTATTCCACTCTCTAGTCAGATAGTTGGAATGCATCAGTATCTTGGCACAACCACCCAAATATACCATTCCTTCCGGCTACGCTAACGTGTTCTTCCTTGGTATCGTATTCGTGGGTATATAACAAGTTCGAATAATTAGTGATTGGTCTTTGCATCTGTCAAGTTCGCACCAGAACAATTCCTAAATTGGTGAGCCCGACGTGATCACATATCCCGACCAATAACAAATATTGAATTGGTGAGCATGTTCCATCTTATATTTGCACATTGTTTTCACTTCGATAGCATTTATACATCCATTTACTACACTTTCTTATGTCCGACCACACTCCCAAGCTTTTTCTTATTAAGCGGACTACGAACACGATCCAACTGGTGACATATTGGCCAGACAATGCGGAAACATGGTTTCTGTATGCCGAGGCAGATTTTCGAGAACAGGGGGCCTCAGATCCTCATTCTCGATTTCTTGCCGTCATACGTTCACTACCGCGGCAATTAAACAGGCATGTTACGGCACACATGTTTAAACCTGAAGTAGGTGATCCTCATGCACTTCTCAAAGCCGCATCCTTGAAGAAAAGCGATCTCACAGATCGTCAGCACCTAGACGAATCGCTTCGTAACATTGAGCTAGGCAGCCACTCAGTTACTGAAGTCCTCGCACGCACGCGAGAAGTAATCGGTGCACGAACATTGACGATGGCCTTTTCGGAGAACTATTTCTGTCAAAACTACCACAACCGGTGCAAACCGTGTTGGTGACACTGCAGTCAGTCCCACTCGATGACCTGGCAGCCTCAGCAGATAAAATACTGGAGATTTCTAGCAGACCCGTCCCCAACGTATAATCTGTCTGCGAAAAACCAGAGAGCCAGGATTCAGAGATGACGGAGTTGTGCAACTCTGTTAAACAGTTGCTGCGATCTCGAAGTCCTAGTTCACGCAGGACTCCACAGAAACGCGCCTTAGCGCATCGCAGCAAACCGCGTGGCTGCCCCAAAGCTAAACCTAACAGGGTGGAAGCCCTGAGTGGTGCTGGTTTCATAACACTTACGGAGACGAAACCAGTTTTAAGAAGGACACAAACTCGGGAAACTGTCATGCCAGCACGTGTTCACGGCAACCGTAGCCGGCGGAAACAGCCGTTTGTTCTACGTCACCGACATAAAAACGAAAGTTTGCTACCTCGTCGGCACCGGCGCAGAAGTTAGCGTTCTTCCCGCACGGACAAAGAAGCGTCGTCATGACCCATCCTTCAACCTTCAAGCAGTCAACGGCAAGGCAATCGTGACATTCGGGCGACAGTATGCCTACCTCAACTCAGGTCTATGTGAACCTATGCACTGGATTTTCCTCCTGGCTGATGTTTCTATGCCCACCATTGGCATAGATTTGCCAAAACATTACGATCTACCCGCAGATGCCCGCCGTCGACGTCTGAAAGATAACAACACAAAGTTATCTATTGGCGGCACCACCTATGTAGGTCCGAGTTTAGCCCTCGTTAGAACCAAACAATTAGGCGACGCGTCCTACCAAGCGGTTTTGGAGAAATATCCAGAGTTGCGACAACCGAAGCACACTCTTCCGTGCATAACCAGAAATGTTATGCATCACGTCACAAGCACAGGTCCACCTGTGGCATCCAAAGCGCACCGTCTAGCCCCTGATAAGCTCGAAACGGCGAAGAGTGGATTCGACCACATGCTCCAACTGGGCATTGTCGAACTGTCAAACAATCTTTGGGCTTCACCATTGCACATGGTTCTCAAAGAGGACAACAACGACTGGCGTCCACCCGGTGACTACCGAAGGCTTAACGCCAAAGCAACCCGGGTGGATAGCCCAATTATCGAAATTCTTGACGATGTGCCTGGTAACGCACAGTTACAACAACCATCTGCGCAAATGAAAACACGATCAGGTTGAGCCGTCAGGTTCTAGGAGTATTTGAAGTCGTATTCGACTTAGTGGTGTGAAATAAGATGCGCCAACCATTTTTTTAATTCAATATTTTTTCCGAGGCACTATTTTTCTTATTTACCAGCAATGTGAAACTCCTCTTACATTTTGTCTTTTCATGTCAATTTTTATTACCATGTAATGAAACTTTTTTAAAAACGGTGAAAACAAGCGTGAACTTTATTTTCGATATGTTTGTATATACATACTTCCCATATTTCGAAGCGTTTTCACGGCATTGAAGACTTTCATTTATATTCCAGGTGGAACGAGCACTGGACGGAACGTCAAAAAAACTGAGGACTGCGATCGACGTTCAATTCGATTTGTTGTATTTTATTTTTTAATTACCACGACACCATAGAATAGTTCAGACAACCAGGGGCCACTTCACCCAGTGAGCCCATCGGAAGAGTTTTGCCAGTGGAGAAACCACTGGGTTTTTACTTCCGGTTCCTCACGAACCCACTAGGGGGAAGTGATCTCTAGCGTCACACACTTCCCGAAAATCAATAGCCTAGGGTTTGACAACTTTCGACATTGATGCTGACCTTGATAGTTTAACTGGACTCGCTAAGCTGAGGGCACCCGGTCAAGCATCCTCTCCATTTGGCACACTGTCGTGTTACGTTGCACCGCTCGTATTCCACTCTCTAGTCAGATAGTTGGAATGCATCAGTATCTTGGCACAACCACCCAAATATACCATTCCTTCCGGCTACGCTAACGTGTTCTTCCTTGGTATCGTATTCGTGGGTATATAACAAGTTCGAATAATTAGTGATTGGTCTTTGCATCTGTCAAGTTCGCACCAGGACATATCCTAAAGGTTCATCGTTGAGCTGTTGTCTGTCGGCTGCGTTCACGCCCTCATCTGCTTAACTGATGCAGCGCTTTATTAGGTTTGTGGCCTGTACGTAACCATATTCACTGCTGAACTGAGACATTCGCCTGTTAAGTATGCGCTTCATAAGGCACCCAACATCCATGTTACATCTGTCCTTTGTTCTTGTTTAGTCCACCCAAACATAATTGGGCGGCTGTTACCGGAGTTGTCAGTGACAACACGTTGATACAATTTATAGCCATACTTCATGTCAGTGCTATCACGATGGACTTACTTGCCCTTGTTCGCATTATACGTTGAATCGAAGCACACCACCTCCGGAAATTGGAGGTAGGTGGCTGTTTGATCAGCACTGCTGAAGCAAACTCGATCCACCTGGTGATGCTCACCATCGTTCCAGGTTATCAGCCGACCACTACTTAATTTAGCGAATACTACTGCCCGAGATTCATAACCTGCGGAATAAAAATTATTAAGGAAATATGTCGCTTGGTGTTATTTTCCTCCGGATATCCTTCACATAGTCATAATTATGTTTTTCGACATCACGTCTTTCACATACTTAGCAACACGATCCGGTTCAGACCCCACTGTCAGCATGGGTCGAACAACCTTCATTTCCTCCTCGGGTAATCGTCTGGACCAAGGGTCTTTACCAAGATGATTCATACCACATGGATGGTTGTGCACCATCTTGAAACTTGGAAAAATTGAGTGTTTCAAATCGTAACGTATTCTAATTCTAGATTTACAACCAATGTACTTCGATCTAAAACGCTACTCTTAACAATTTCTTATATTACCCTTAACTCGCTGTTTGGTGCCCTCCGACTTTTCCCGGTTACCAAAAGTACACGCCGACACAACATAGTGGTACTTCACTTCAGCATCTCCTTTATGTCGATTGCATTCCCTCACAACGTAGTGAGTATTCGTCATCTCAAATTCAAGTTCAGTGACTTCTTAGCATACTTTCTGAAACTTATTAATCGCTTCTTCGACTTGACTCCAGAGAGAAAAATGTCTAGGTCGTATAATTTACTCAAACACCGCAGAAACATCAACACACGTTGCACTAGCCAGGCTAGCACTGCTAGTAGAAGCTTGATGAGAATTTATGAAGCTATGAAAACGAATAGGTAAAGCATTCCTCTTAGAAAACTTTCAGCCGAAAGGTTAATAAACAACAGCGGAACGTGTTAACATTTGTACAAGCCTCCTAAATAACCAGATAAAGGCTGTAAACGTTGAAGTTATTCAGAGATCAGGGGCATCACAGGCAGCCTCACGGCTTTTTTAACGGTTAGCCAACTTCGAACACAACAAGAACAACATAAGGCTGATAAATTTACATTAACCCACTTCCTTAACATGAAGAAATAGAATTCAACAAACAAATATACAAAAAACACTTTTTATGACCGACCTGTGTCCCCAAACACTGCAAACAATAAAAACAATTGACGAAACGGGCAACCAGCGAAGGCAGTATCATAAACGGGGCATAACTGAATAAAATTCATGACATAGGAACGGCAACAACGTTTGCAACTTTAATAAACCAACGAAAAACTCGTTAGCACGGAACCAATCGTCCGACACGGCCTACTAAGATGGCTGGAAATGACCTTATAATGGTCACAAGACAACATTCTGATTGGTTTCCAAGTTGTAAGGCGCTTCTTCAATTTCGCCTGTAGGATACCCGCAGCTATCTTTACCGTAGTGTTGCCAACGGAGATCTGTAAATGGCATTCGGTTTCTTCGGCAAAGCCCATTTGTACAACAGGATTCTAGGTGGACATCAAAGTTCCTTTTGAAAGCATCGGGAAAGTGGCCTGTAGCAACCTCTTTAGGACAAGAATCCTAGTTTGCATATCCCAGCTATAAATGAGTCAGCACGGGTCTTCGCGTGTGCTGCTTCTGTTCTACTCCTGAACACGATCTCTAAGGTGGAGTTTCCAACCGATGTTTAAGCGCTACCTGGCAGGATAATGAGGACATGACGCACCATGATCACATGATAATGGTAGTGTTTATTCCCGGATATGCAGGCACACACCATTTTTACAGGCATTTAAGTTTCGACTTAAATTATATGTATCTTCGTGGAAGGCAATCTCAATCCCCATCTATTGTCACTACAAGACAAGCGCTGCATGTTCATCCAATGGAACACAGCAGCAGAATAAGTATGCAAAATTCACAAGTTGGACAGGCGGAAGCATTGTCTCCGCATTGACAAAAGTTAGGGTTTATACGTCGACACTACGCGCATTACCTGGCGAAAAATAAAGCTCGAAGTTAATACTTCCATTGTGATAGACTGTCCTTTTTGCTTGAGATATGATGAAAAGTTTATGAGGGAATGTATGCACAAATTGCTTACTTATTGTGCTGTATTGATGATTCCAGAACTGTATAGTTTGTGTATGCTGATACCATTCCACGTCAGGGATTCATAATCTTAGTGAATATTATGACTGAAGGTCAAACAGTTTCAATTTTTTCTGCTTCTGCATGCAGAAGCAATAAACTTGTTTGAGTGAGCCAAATGGACTTCCAGGGCATCTTGTTCGCCGTTTTCAAGGGTCATGACGACCATGCGGTCGGTAAGTGTTGGACTTTCCCGGTCACTTTTGTAACGAATAAATCCTAGATGTGGAAAATTAAGAAGTTGTAGTCTGGTGATCATTCTTATCTCTGCTTGTTGTAGCTAGCTGTTGTGAACGCTGTAAAACTGGCTGCCCTCCACGGAGCTTAGTTTCAGTTAAGGTCTGTACCTTAAATAAATAATTCCTGTTGACAACCAAGACAACATTTGGAACTGAATTGCCTTTCTACGATGAAAATAGACAGACAATACAGCAGGTGGAGAAAGAAGCAAGAATTCCAACAGGAGGGTGTTATCTATGTTCGTGTTTCTCCCTACCTGACTTTCGTTGCTATGGCGTCCATTGTATGTGCCTTTTCTATTGAGTACTAAAGAACATAAATTTCATGCTGTCATGTAGTGTAGGACTCCTATTTTTGATCACTATGTTGAGTAGGGCAGAATGTGCCGTTAGTTCGAGGCCATAACTTATGGAAGCCTCCCCAGCTCTTCGTATGAAGGGCCAGTGTGTGTGTGGTTGATGTTTCGTTGTACACTAAGAGGGCCCAGTATGCAAAATGTCACGAAGGATACTGTTGGTTTATTTGGCAAGCCGGAAAAGTTGCCAGGTGATAAGAAGTTAGCTATTAACCGACCAAATTCAGAGGTTGATTTGAAGGCCTTCATCTAGCAGGAAGTCTGTTCCACAAAGGAGAAAATTTGGCGGCAAAGAAGTTCGCGCTCAATCAGAATTTAAGTGGTTTCATCTTGACACTGTGGGCGTGATTGCGCTGCTCGCACCATCTAATGCTTTCGAACTGAAACTCACCGCTGGCTGTTAAGGTGAATTTATTTAACACATTAAAGAAAGGCGTCAGGTTAACTTCGAGTCGTTTCATCCAAAATGGTTCTAGATTTAGGATTCTGCATCTGGAGCTGTTCTCAATTTTGTCCTGGTAATCTAGCTGCAAAATGCCCCCGGACACCCCCCAATTCCTTTTGTCCTGTATTTGGATACCACTCAACGTAAGTGGACATAATTCCAATGGTGGACGTATGCAAGTTTTGTAGAGCAGTAACTCCACTTCTTTGAGGCGAAAGTTACGAACTATGTGTAAAGGAAAAATGATCTGAAAATCCCTCCCGATCACCCTTATTTGATTGTATTGACATTTATTTTGACATTTTTACCCTCGTTATGGATGGTGTACCTTTGACTCTCGCCGGTGTAATGTTATTTGCTTGTTTAACTGTCTTATTTGACTTTACACTAGGTATTTGCCTTTGTATGTTTGAGACTTATTATGAGTGTTTCACTTTCCTATTATGTGACGCTGGACCGTTGATAAGGTGATGTTGTTTTACTGCGCACGACATTTTGTTTTGGTTCAACTTACGGTTGTGCAGTGATTTGACTGTTTGCCTTTTGACTGTCTACTGGGAACGTTTGTTTGTTGATTTGATTCCTGTAGGCAGAGTTTTGATCCCTTTTGCCGGGAATATTCTTATTGACCGACAGGTATTTAACAGTTGTATTTTTTAACCAGTTTTTACCGTGTAGTACGTATTTGTACCCGAGAACGTTTTGGACTGTATAGTTACCCAACGGCACTGTTGAGGTATTTTTGTAATTTGACATAACTTATTGTTGCTTTGATAGTACCACAGATTTTGTTACGAATCTACTATTGAATTACTACAAACCGTGTTTTGATATTTCGATCCAACCTTTGACTGTGCGTCACTCGCGGAAGTTAGGAAGCTATACAGTAGAACGCAGGAACTAGTCAGATTCACGTCAGTTGGCACTGCCTAGCTATTTCCCGCGTTCAGGCCAAGATTATTGGATTCTGGCCGCTGCACTATGCAGCCCGCTAGGATCCTAGATTTATGAGTCTGTGATGCGACCTGTTCAGGAAATATGAGGCACTGTTGGACTGAGGGGCTTATGGCTAACACTGTGAACAATTTGCTTTAGATAACCACAAAGTAGTAAATAAAAAAGCAGTGGTAGAAGTACATTGTGTTTATTCCAAGCAATCTTGTGGGCAAGTCCAGCGAACAAACATTTTCCAGCACATTAAAAGTTATTCGTCATTCAGTTGCAGTCAGCGGTGAATATAAAGTTTACAACAGACAGAAATCATTACTAAGTTTACTGGGCACTATATCAGCCTGCCCTAGAAATGACCTCAGAGAGACTGTCGTTTCAATGCAATCCTGAATAAAGTGAACAAGGTGGAGAAAAAAATTGGGGGAGCTGAAGAAAATTCTAATACTGTGTACGCAGTGTTCCACTGATCAGATGCAATGGTGATGAATGGGTAAATATTGCACATAATGTTTATGTAGCATTAGTTTATTGATCAATATTGCCTTCACGATAATACAAAATATTCCTTGAATCTTCTTTGACCTAAAAAATTAAGACAAGCGTAGAAACTGTACGCAAAGTACAAGTGAACGAAGTTATTTCTACTGGTAAAAACAATGACAACAAACCTAATGCATATCCCTCTTAATTTTGTGTCTAAGAGCTATCCTTGACGTCACCTATTATTTACTGGGTACTACAGTCCCTTGAGTATCTTGGTCCAAGGTCACATGCACTTTCAAGAACAGGTAGTTTCGTAAGCTGATGGTGCAGTAGGATGTCCACCGATGGAGCACCAAAACATACCCAGCCACATTTGTCCACGTTGAACTGGAGTTTCCAAGCTGCAGTCCATGCGGATATTATATCTAGCCCCCTTTGTATTAGCGCTTGCAAGTGGGATAAGTCGTCATGGCTGAGTGTGTATGCAACTTTCAGTTCATCAACAAACAAGAGTGGTTTACCGTATGTAAAGCAGCTTCAGATGTCATTGATATATAAAGTGAAGAGAAGGGGACCTAATGCACTGCCTCGAACTACACCAGAGGTAATTACCCTAGGTTTCGAAGTGTGTGAATCTACCTTCACCACTTGAGTGTGATTACTGGGGAAAGACCTAATGCATCCCAATAGTGCATAGTCAATTCCCATGGGCGTCAACTCACTTAGTAACCGTAAATGGTCAACTGCATCAAATGCCTTTGAAATGTCTAGATAGAGTACGAGGACTGGTTGTTGTCGGTCGCGCATAATGGTTACGAAGTTAAACAAGTCAATATGGCAAGTTATGCAGGGCCTCGATTATGGGAACCCACGCTGACTCGATGTAATGATGATGCTGCTAAGCATGTGCCGAAGAACGCTTACCTTGATAGCTTTGTCCATAGTTCTAGAAACTACAAGCGTAGTATTTATTGGTCTGCAGTTAGTGGCCAGCGTTTTTGAACCGGCTTTATATCTAAGGGGGATAAACGATATTTTCCATATATCGGGGTGAGCGAAAGATTCCAAAGGGAGAGAAAATGTTTTAAGTTATGAGAATGGAATATCAGGGCCATCAAATTTAAAGTAATGTGGTGATACTCCGTCTGCGCCAGCGTTGCTGAAGCATTTCAGCGTCCTATTGGCTCGGTGAATAGTAGAATATGCGAATTCAACCTTATCCACTTGTGGAGAAGAATGTCTTTCAATAGTGCATACCAGATTAGTATCATACGAAAAATTTGTAGCTTCCAGATAACTAACTGAAGACGAGTCCCTGAATATTTCATGCATATCCACTGGATTGTTACAAACTTTGGTGTCATAGATAGGGGAGGAATGTTGTCTTGTGCGATCCGATCGCTTCTTAAGGAGTGCCGAGGGATTATATACTCTGGATGAGCCAGCTAGCGCACTCTCTTCACTCTTTAGACGCCAATCATGATTATGCGAGACAGAGTTAGGAATATGAAGAATCACCCGAAGTGCGTCGAAGTTGTGACGTCCGTAGTATCTTGTTGAGAGTTTGCCTAACTTTCTACGAGCATCGCGAGGCGCATATGGCCCTTTGTTTTGTGGCATTTTTTTGAAACCCATCGATGCTATAATGGCATCGAGACACGTTTTAGAGTTGCAGTAAAACCCATCAGTAGCTAAGCTGAGGTCTACAGTGGTGAAGTACGATCCCTAGTCGATGCACCTAATCACTGGACGCGTCTGCAGCCAATCCCATCTTCCGCAGTCTCTATATATTATTTGATGCGGACTGGAAGTACCTATTGGAGTACTAGTTGCAGGAAGTGATGGTGCACATAATACCGTTTTGTGATCAGTTCCTGGGAATTTGGAGCCATCATTCGTCAAAGTATGGCGAAATATTAAGTCCCATGCATTGTCTCCTCTTGCAGGAGTGGCAACAGTTTGCTTCCATCTGAAAATGCCCACTGTATGGAAAATGTCATCCTATCTGCACCAGTAAGTGAACCCCACTTGACTTCAGGTAGGTTAAAGTCACTGCACGTGAACTTATAATCATATGGGGAGTCCAAGGTATCTCAGAACCTTCTGCGCTGTTTATTTTGTGGCTGAAGGGGAACTAAACGGTCCAGATGAGGCCTGTGCCATAACCTTATCTCCACCAAATCCATTCTCAGAGTTCCAAAGTCGCCTTCCAAGTTCGCAACTTAACCGGAGGCTTCGAAGCGTCACACACTTCCCGAAAATCAATAGCCTAGGGTTTGACAACTTTCGACATTGATGCTGACCTTGATAGTTTAACTGGACTCGCTAAGCTGAGGGCACCCGGTCAAGCATCCTCTCCATTTGGCACACTGTCGTGTTACGTTGCACCGCTCGTATTCCACTCTCTAGTCAGATAGTTGGAATGCATCAGTATCTTGGCACAACCACCCAAATATACCATTCCTTCCGGCTACGCTAACGTGTTCTTCCTTGGTATCGTATTCGTGGGTATATAACAAGTTCGAATAATTAGTGATTGGTCTTTGCATCTGTCAAGTTCACACCAGAACAATTCCTATAGCTTCTTCTCTAGGCGCAGACAAGCATCCGATCTGTAAACTGCAGTAAGAAGGCCCGTGGTTGGTCCCACTGAACGTCCAAGGAAAGAAACCTGGAGACTTGATAGACTTTACTCTGTAAGATGACAGTGAGCAGAGGCTTCAAGCGTGTCACTGAGGGTAACCCCTGGATCGATTTGAACTTTTGAGCGAGAGATGTTTGTATCTTCCAGGGAGTGAGAACCAGGATCACATCAAATAATGAATTACACGATCACTTGCCATTTCCACAGGCAATATCCAAGTACTATTTGCTTATCAAAGCTGTAAAAGTATAGAAAGAAACAAATCATTGTTCCATAAAATGTCTTATGGAGAAAACAACTGTTTGGATACTGCTTGTCAAGGACGTTGGTTGCTAGCGATACCATTAGACAAAAGTGGCGAAAATTAATGAGAGTACAATCACTCAGTATGAGAAGCAACAGTAAATCCTGAGATTCATGAGAGTATGATCATGCTTTTGCACGTCTACGTGTTCAGGGGGAGAGGGCCGTGATTCATCTCATTTAGGATCTTCCACTTGTCTCCCTGGCAAACGAAGATGGCCGTTGGGCCATGTGTTTCCCCCTAGGTGTTCAGATAATTAGCGCAAAATAGCGAACGAGAACTCAGCGTTGCTGGTCAGTCGTTCATAAAACAAGAGACGGCAAAAGACCGGGAATCGGACCCTGAGGTGCCCAGGTACCCGGTGTTAGGATCCAGCGATGTGACGAAGATCCAAGGCCAACTGATTGTAACTGAGATAACTTAGGTAACACCGGACCAACCGAATGGCCTAGTGTGTACACTTACAACCTGAAGCATTTTATATGGTAGATTATGACTGTCTTGGTCAAAGCCTTGAGAAGCGGAGTAACTATAAGAATGGTGTGTCTCTACTCATCAGAAAGGTCTCAGCCATTCCATGCTATCAAAAATTGGCGTTACAGGACCATTTAAATGAAGGCACGTTCTGACAATTGGCTAAGATTAAGTTCCCAAGTTAATGGTCATAAAATGAGCCATTAACCGCTCCTTCTATAACTTTTGCAGCTAAAGAGGCCAAGGGGATTAGTTTGTAGTTAAGGGCAGTGAGTTCATTTACACCGTTCGTAACGGACAAACCGCCGCTCGTTTCTAATTAAAGGGTTGTCTGGCTTCTAGAAATGAACGTCTGAAGAGGCCTGTCGACGGAACACATAGGGAATAGACACACTTTTTGGGCGCTCCGGGCTATTGGAGCTAATTTCCGATGATGCGCCATTAATTAAGCCTTTTGAGCCTCCCCTGATTTTGAAAGGCCAAAGTTCCATGTAACTTAGGTCCTCCGCAGTTTCAGCGTCTAACTGGCGTGTACTTATTTTTTTGACTTGCTTGAACTCATTTGCCACTCATTTAGCGGGTAAGTTGTTGACCTTAGGCCCATTATGCCCCACCCTCCTGCTTTCAGTGTCCCGTTTGTTGAGTAAATCATTACTTTTCTTTTTGATCAATACGCGCAACCCGCCACGACTTCCTATTAGTTCACTGTGCATGCATGTCTGATGGTTCGCCCTGCTCGTCGTGGTTTTCACTGTTCACCTCTTACGAATATCCTCGTATGTTTTCATGTTATGCGTACAGTCTGGTGCCATCTACTGATTCCACAGTAGCCGTTTACATCCTGCACACTAGTGAGTGATTGACTAGAGGCAGAAAAACGAAATGGCAAGATCCGAAGATGCGTTTATAAGAGTATACTGACCGTTTGTGCCCTTCAGGTAGGAGCACTTCCTGAGTACTAAAACATTCTATCTAGTCTTCATGTCACCCCAGAAAGCTACACTCATATAGCCGTCCAATCCAACTATTTAACATCAGCCACATACCGAAGTGTGCCACTCTTAATTGGCCTCCGCAATCACTACCTAATTGGAACTTCCCGTGGAAGACCAGGCTGTCTCGATCGACTGTTACAGCTGGCGGTTTTAAGTCCACAGGATTTCGTCTCTCCCCTATCGAAACCTCCCGAACTTATGGGGGGACCGCTGGAGTTCCTCAGATTTAAGTAACCCAGATGATCTAAATGTTATTGACGGAATAGAAAACATTTCTGCCCAACTGGCTTCCGCGTCCAAAATGTGTGGATCACTGTTTCTTGTGGTTGTTAAACTGTATACAGTTAAAGAGATTAAATCGTGGCGATTAAAATGGGAAAATGCAGTTAGTTCTGAGCACATCACACTCATATCTCAAGTAGGCGTAAACCTGGAGTTTGAAGGATTCAGACGCAGTGGCCTGGACCACATCTAGTAATTGTAATTATCATTTTTTTCTCACGCTAGAAATTTGACATGAGGGAGGCCAGTTTACAGGCACCATCACATTGAATTAGTTTGCAAAATCTACAAGATTTTACGAGTCCTGGATGGTACAGAAGGGAGGTGTTAAATTCTGTTAAAAACATCAGAAGATTCAAAAAGTTAAGAAACGAACAAGGATATATCGCTCTTCGGCATACACAGAGTGTTAGGGTTCAAATCGTCTACAGTCATACTTCTTCACTATAGGTGGTACCAACGTTGTGCGAAATCCCAAATTTACCTTCCAAGTATGCTTGAATCGTCCTCATAACGCCACGTTACGTCAGATAAGCGTATATTTTATCACAAATTCTTATGCTTGTGGCTTCAGGGACCAAAAGAACCCACACTGACGATTACGGGAACCAGTAAGTTCACATCTCATCATGTGATCCAAGTTAATATTTATGTTCAAGCATTTCCCTCTATTCAGGTGTCACTGCCCACGGCGGTATGGGTCTGCTCCAACACAGTTAGGTGTCCCTGTGCAGAGGAACAAACATTTGTAAACTACAGACCAATGGCGATGGTTTTTTCATACTATTCACGCTATACAGGAGTTATATTCACTGTTGGATGGAGTACTTGGGAAGTCTGTTGCATAGCAGCGTTGTGAACATGTTCACCTTAGAGTCAGTAGGTGAGTATATCTCTTAGATTTAGCCGTCTGTCCAGGTTTTCGTTGCCGTTGCGACAGTCCAAATATTTGAGTATTTCGAGGATAAGTAAATGTTCATATGGTGAAAGAGTCAACTGAGTGAATGGGACCGGCAATTGCTACCCACTGGACAGTAATTTCCGTGACAACACAGTTTCGTTCTTTTGAAAAATGGTGGAATGTTGATAATTGATAACATATATTCCTCAGTTGAGTTCTGTTGCCATCATTAAGGGTTATTTTGATGATGTGGGCCCTCAGTTTTCAGTTAAATCCTTTGTTCTTTTGGCGTTCAGATTTTCAGGCAATTCTTTAGGTTTTCATCACAGTCCACTTTCTCCATAATCTGACGATATCTTCATGTTGCAATTATCTGAAATTTTGACAGAAAATACAACTAAAACAGGTGTAGCCTCTGTACCTTTATGGTTGGAAGTTGTTTGTATACTTAGGGGTCCTACTATGCCTGCAGTTTCAGTTGCAGTATTGATGGCAATTTTTACAACACTATCCTATGGCGTAGAGTTGAGCCATCTTATTAAACTTAGTCGAAGTGTTTCATTCAGGTGCTCCCCTAGGTAAGCTGTTCCACATTTGGGCATACTTTATCCCAAAGGAGTGTTGCTTGGTGACTGTCTTGAAATACTCAGTTGCTACCACCGCAGTTTTGTTTCCCAATCCATACGCAGTTTTATTGATGAAATACGTGTCTGTGCATGTGCTGTAAGTTGCCCTGTTAGGGGGCTTACAAAAAAGGTTAGGTTCGATTGGAGCCTTCGTTTCCACGGTGGTTCAAGTCCTAGGATGTTGCACCTGGTTGCATATTTAACGTCCTTATTCGTGTTGAGTATCCCAATTGCAAAGCACCTCTGCACTGCTTCGACTTTCGGTCTATCCGTAACCCATAAACTGCTGCAGGTAAATGAGCAATATTCGAGCAGTGGTCGGGTACATGTTTTATACGGGGTACTTCTATATTCGGTACTATAGAAGTTCGGTAGGATCGAAACCCACCACTCTGTGTGATTTCGATACCTGTGTGGATGCGTGCTCAGAGAAGGTTATGTTGTAGGAGTATCACAGCCGTAAGTCTTGTATAGACTTCAGTTTTGGGAGTGAGTGCTCGGTTATCATTTAGTTTGGCTGGGGTGCAAAGTCACCTAAGCGTATCCAGTCACTCTTTTCTACGTTAAATCCGAGTCACCAGGTGTTGTACCATTCGCAAACACGTCTTGGTTCCTCTTGCACAGAGCTAATGGTGAGGGCTAAGTCACCGCCAAGGTATGTGTATACCACTTTTAGGTCATCCGCATACAGGGTTGGCTTACCGACCTTGGACCATCCACACGTGCCACTGAAGTATGTCATGAGGAGGAGTGGGCCTGAGAAGCTGCCCTTGGTAACTCCACTAGTTATTGGTCTAGGCTTTCGGATAGTTGAATCAATTTTTTTATTTGACAACGGTTACACAGAAAGGATTTTAACCAGCTTAAGAGTGGATTACAGATTTTAAGGGAACTTAGCCTTTCGATAAGCAAGCTGTACGCGACTCTGTCAAAGGCTTTAGTGATGTGAAAGTAAAATGCTATTACTGGCTTTTTCTGATCCCTTTTGCTGGCAATCTTGTTAAAAAACTCGGACAAGCATGTGGTGTAAGATCTTTTCAAAAAGCATACTGTGATGAGTAGATGTGGTTAGACTCTAGTAGGTAATCAGACAGTTGATTCTTCATCACGTCTTCCATGATCCGCGGATGACTGAGTTCATGTTAGCTGGTCTGTAATTATTAACGCTGATCTTAGCTCCTGGCCTGTGTTTCGGCAATACATGGATGGTTTTCTATTGATCAGAATATGTCCAGGAACCTAGTGAGAGGGTGAATAATATGAGTGATGAAACTGCCATATCCATGCCAGCCGTTTTGTAAATTGTTGACGATGTCTCGTCTAGCCCACAGCTAACATTTGCTGTTGGGTTTTGAATTGCATTGTTGACGTTATTCACGCTGAGTTCTATGCTATCCATCGTACTACTACTTGTACTAGCCATCTCGACTTCATAGAGGTAGGGGCATATTAGTACTATTGAGAAACCACTAACTGCGAAGTTCACAAGTCATCCGTGGATCATGGCAACCTATACCTCCACTCTGTGAATGGCTTATTGAAGTCTTTTGCTCCCGCAGGATACCACAAAGTCTTGGCGTTTTGAACAACCTATCAACAGCCCTACACCCTTCAACCAGTGCTTTCATTCGGTGCCTTTCTCGAAGTAAAAGAAATGCTGTATGTATCTGATTCAGTACATAAAATTCCTTCAAAACAAGGTATTTTTCCTTAGTCTTCTCAGTTTGTGTCGAGTTTTCCCATCTACACATAAAGTGTTCTTCAAGCTGGGTTTGGTGGGTTCGATTGTTTCGTGAACGGAACCAATAATCTCGTAGAATCTGTCGAGGGTTTGACACAGATTACTGCTGGTGAAGAAGTCTTCTGAATCGGAGCAACTGATGAGTGTTTCAGGGAGCTCCCGACCAGTATCCTTGATGATCTTGTGTTGGTAGTGCTTCGGTGTTACATTGTAACAACCAAGTTAAAAAGGGTGCTGAGTGTTACGCTGCAATTGAAAACTTTTCAGAATACAATATCAAGAACAGTAATCACATGGTAGCATGAAAGCTGGACATAACTTTACGGTTAAGAATGTACTTTTTGCACAATATACCTGTGACAACGTACTGTGAATGATGAGGTACTAAGTTTGTCTCGCAAGAAAAAATCTTCTTCGCACGTCACATTTTTTAAAATGCCCTGATAATGGTATATTTTAAGCACGAGATGCGATGAAATAATGTGAGATATTCGCGCTAAATCGCATTGTCTTTATAACTCTGTCTTTGGTTAGACTGCCATTTTAGTAGGGTAATTTATACTACTCATCGGCAGCATAGTGCGCCAAAACAATTATTTTAAGATGTGGCTCGTTTACAGAGGTACTTTCCGTGATACTAGCTCTATGTGTAGCCGGACAAGCAGCAGGAAACTGAAAAGACAACTAAGTTACACCCTTACGGTTAGTTGTGCATCACAGTGAATGCATGTATCCGGTATGCTCTGACAAAGAAAGCATGCTTAATACAGCGTGTAATATAGCTAAAAAAGAAAAGGGAAGCTTATCGCGAATATTTACTACCTGTACTCCATAAGGTATTCTTTGCGTACTTGTTGGTGGTGAGTGTAAATACAGAAGCAGCCATGACTCGATGGCTTTTTAAAAGTCCGCCGTTAATGGTCATGCAGAAATTTCAAAACAGATATTATCTAAGGGACGAAAGAAATTGACACTGAGCACTCGCCGTAAGCTCCCGTTGTCCGTACTGTGCAGCGACTCACCTACCAGGTAAACACACAAGATATCTACTGAACACTGGTAAGTGTGGGCAACTTTGATGGCAGACTGGTTTCAATTTTGCACTGACTTCCAGTTTCGTGTCTTTGTGGATATTTGTTCTTCTTGGAAACGTCAGGCATGTTTTTAAGTTACGTATAGGGCGCTAGTGTACTTGCTTTGAATATGACGTGTAAAGTCGGTGTGTAATTCCGGTATTGTGGCTGCATTGTCATTCAGTTTTACGCCTAATGGTTCTTTCTTAGTGAGCCTTCTCATGCTGACCAGCCTTTTCTCCAGTAGTAGCCCAAATATTTCTGTGGAACAGCCTGCGATACGTTTTCATGCCTGCTTATTACTGACTTGCCGCTGTTTGCTGCAGGTCAAATTTTCAAATAGCTCACCGTATGATTATGGAACATTGTGAAAACGCAGGAAATGTAGTACATTCTTATTCACAGTTGCATGCAGCCTTCTTGCTCATACACCACTACTCATGGGTTAGAAAGCAGCGATACCACGGTCCTGGTGTCCCTGGACATCAGCTGAGTATCCGGCGGTGTAATGTACACCCACTGGTGCTCAGGCTGGGCTCACACCGCTGATGCACTTGAACAGCTGCAGAAAGCATGCATATTAGTGTTTCTGCGACTTTTATAGGCGCAATACTTAGTGACAGAGCGCAAACGGGACCGTTTAGCTCCGCATTTGGGATATTACTTCGTCGTTTTCCCTTGTCGTATGGACAATAAGGGGAATCCAGAGGACTGCATTTATTATTGTGTCCGTAAGGTGATTAGCTATTCATTTTCGCAGTTGTTAGCGTACAGGCTATCAATCTAATTGTCATTTACACTGCAACAGAATTGAGTTTGTTTTGAGAAAAGTTAACACTATGCACAGTCACAAGTGTGACTTGGAATCCCTGAATGGTGATTCATATATCAGAAGGTTGTGCAGTGAAAATAAGAAAAATGTGCATCCTTTAATCCAAAGTTCAACTGAGGTTAAAGAAGTAATTGAGTATGTAGAAGACGAATATACAGAGGTTGTCACTGGTAGAGACGTTCGGAAACTAGAGAGCTCAATGAGTCAAGATAGGTTGTGGTTAATAATGCGGTGCTTCGTAGGCATACGGTCAGCTTCAGTCTTCTTCAAGATGCTAAGAGAGACTGGGGAGTCGTGGAGATATCACGACCCGCATTCGGCAGGAATGGATCGCTTTTGCTTACCCCTGCATTCGTAAGTGTTTTTATTCCATCGGTATAGTGAAGTTGTTAGTGTCGACTCTACTCACAGTGTGAACAGAGATAGGTGTCTGTTTCACACAGACAAGTATGTATTTCGCAGGTGCCCTCTGTTTCGGTTGCTAGTAACAGATAATTTCGGACACGGCCAGCTCGTTTTGTTCGTATGTACATGACTGGAGAGAACGGAATATGTTGTGTAGATAGTGGGACGTTTTGAGGGCCTAATACAAAACACTTTCATTGCAGAAACGTTTGTAACGGACCGTGATGATTGTGAACTTTCATCTGCGTAGACAACACTCGGAACTGTTGAGATTGTTCTTTGTGCATTTCGTGTGAGGACAGCATTCAACAGTAGGGTGAGGTGAAACGCTACACGACATCGGTAAATCTTAGACCCGTACTCCCCTCATGATAGAGTACATTAATCGAATTCCTTACTGCACTACTATGGTTGTTGTTGGTTCTGTAGCGTCACATACTTCCTCAAAATCAATAGCCTAGGGTTCGACGACATTCAACATTCAGCTGTGTGATCAGGGCAGGATTAGAACTATGACCGCTGTCGATATCGTCACGTCTATTGTGAACACTTTTTCTGGAGTTGCAGCTCATACTGTACTGACGTTTTCCCAAATATGCACAAAGTCGAAGGACCTCAATGAATTTGTTGTTTACACTGGGAGAAGGATATGAGAAACAATATCCAGAAACTGATGACTTCCCAGCTACTTGCTTAGGTAGCCAAAGGTTTGATAGCACAGAAGTAATATCTTCTATCATTTGGGTAATCATTTTTAGCGTTCAGAAGTGCAAAATTAAACGATTAGGAGCGGTAAAATGTCGATCTAACTGGCGCCTTCAAGGGGAGGTTAGATCCACTCTTGGAGTCTTGTGGTACCGATGGGCTGTACTTGAGACGCTTTCGGCCATCTACAGATCAGGGGAAGAAACAACACCCACAGGCAACAGATCAAGCAGTAGTAACCCATTATCTTTGTCGTTTCAAACTTTTCGAAACCGGGAAGACAACTGTGACCATTTCAAACCAAGAACGTGTCCTAATAAGACAGGGTATTGAACTGAAGGAACCGTCATTAAATAATTCATAAACGCCAAGTTTCAAGTGGCTTGGAACAACTTCTGTCAGTTGGGAGGTAAAACCATGCATCTGCCGGACACCTGTATTACAGTGGGGCTAAACCGTGTGGTTTGAGCCCTCCATAATTATGGAAATACTAAAGGATCCGAATAAATCTGCAGGAACGGATGGGATTCACCCAAGAGTACTCAGAGTGTGCTTAAGTTCCGTGCGCCCCACCAGCAAACCTCTTCAAATGCTCGTTTCTGGAAGGCAGTTTACCCTCTGGTTAGAAGCGGGTGGCTGTCGCCCCAATTTATAAAGGTGGAAACAAACTACTCGCTTCCAACTACAGACTTATCTCCCTAATCTCTTCAGTTGCGAAGGTCATGGAGAGTACCCTAAACGACTCACTTGCTCTAGAAGTCAATCCTAAACGACTGTCAGCATGGCTTTATACTAGGAAGGTCATGTAACACCATCTTGTTGATAGCTTGGAATAGCTGGACACTCCCTGTCGAGCAGAAAAAGCCCATTCGCATAGGTTTACTTGACTTTTCTAAGGCCTTTGACAGGTTAAATCATGATATCCTTTGTAAGAAACTTCAGCTCATGGGTGTACACGGAAAATCATTAATTTGGCTAAGAGATTATTTACAAACCAGGTTACGGTCAGTTAGAGTTGGTTCCTCTCTATCTAATTGGTTCCCGACGCTGAGTGGTGTGCCTCAAGGTTCCGTACTGGGCCCACCACTGTTTCTTGCTTTTATGAATGACCTACCAGGAGTCTTCAGTTCACATTCACTATTATATGCCAGTGATCTGAAGATTTGGAAGGAAATACAGGAGCCAACGGATATTTTGATCCTCCAGGGGGACCTTAGGAAAATCCTTAATTGGACTACAGAAAACCTGCTTCATCTCAACTCGAAGAAGTGTCGAATAATGATAGTCGACAAACATGAAAGCAGTCCCAGTTCTTACTCTCTGGGTTAAAACATGGAAGAAAATCTGGGAGTTACACTAAACGATACACTAGGAGCCTAAATCCACTGTCGCCTTGCAGCCAATAGGGCTGATGGAATCCTGGGGTTTCTCTCGCTAACCTTAGGGTGTCTAACTCCTTCTTTTTCACCACAGTGTATGCTCTGTACATTCGCCCTCATCTAGAAGAAGATTCGCATGTAATGCCCCCATACTTGAAAAAAAGAACATGGCCATCCTAGAGCGGGTACAGAGAAGAGCTACGAAGAAAGTGATTGGGTCACGGCATAAACTATCCAGACCGCTTAGTTGCTCTTCAGCTGCACCCAGTACAATACCGGAGGATCAGAGGGGATTTGATCGTGATGTACCATATCACCCATAATCCCCTCCATCCTAACAGATCCCTTCTAAGCTTTAATGAGGAAAGCGACCTTAGGGGTCACACGTTAAGAATAGAGCAAGAGGGCACGTACAAAGGTCCGTGCTAACTCATTTGCAGTTAGAATCTGTAGACTGTGGAACTCCATCCCTTCAGCATTTGTTACAGCCCCACCCCCTGATACTTTTAAAAGGAGGTTAGACACATACCTCGAGTCCTACGGTACAGATAGGCTGTACTCGAGAAGCTTTCTGCAAATGAGATGCAGTAATACCACCTTGAGACGAGATTAATTAGTAACCGTATATCTATCCTTTCAGGTTTTTCAGAACCAGAAAGATAACTGTGACCATTCCAAACTTAGAAAGTATTCTAATGAGACAGACGTAGAACACAAGGAACCGCCATTCACTAATTTTACAACATGATGTTTGAAAGCATTGCGCGCAATTTGGGTATGCCATGCCTGTGGCTATTTGTGGTTTTCCTAAGACGCAAATGATCATCGGTTGAAATACAAAGCGCGTTTTGAGTGAGTTTTTGCTGTTTATTCATATAATAGTCTGATTGTTTTTTCTAATGTGAGCAGTTCTGATAGATTTTCAGAGGTTTCTTATACCTTTCGTTATCCCACCCAGTCGGCATACACTTAGGGCTCATGTCAGCTACTGTGGAACTTTGCAGAAGTTTACTTCGGGTTAGTTTCTGGAACTTCGGGATAGAGCTGAAGCTCCTATGTAAATGGTGGAGACTACAATTCTTAAGCATCAATTTACCATAGGAATGTATTTCTGGATCTTTAATGTGTATAAAAACACTTCTGGGTTTTATTAGGCGTTTAACAGACGGAAAGTTACTAAATATCATAACTCCGGGAAAGCTGCAGAATTTACGGATAACAAACGTGTACTGCAGACACTTAGGGCACAGTCCGAAGTTTGCAGTGTAACGTATTTTGATGGCGCAGATTATTGAGGCTGCTGCTTTAAGAGGTGAATTAGTAACGGGATCCTCGGAACTGAGAGTTTCTGCAAAGTAGGTGCACCTTCTTGTCATCTGTTTTTGTTAAGTTTTTCTGATTGTTATCCAAAAGCGCTTGTGGTAGACCGAGAGGTCACAACTGTAGCTCTTGGTAGGCGGTGTTCCGGATGTAAAAGTTGGGACCACGATAATTACGCAAGCCATACACCCTCAGCGTAAGTATAGCAAAGCAGAGATTGCTTGACCTTGCATGTCGTGCTGCACAGGTGTTCGTGGGATACTCAATGAAGTTAAAGAGCTTCTAAATACCATCATGAAGAAGCTAGCATCTAACAGGAAGGCTGATGGTTGTGATTGCGACAATGACAACACCGGTTGACATACAGGTGACTGTGTAGAGCCTGGAGAATGTCTCAGGGCAGATTGAAAGTCGAGCACGTAGAAAACCTATAAGGCTTCTTGGTGGCTAGTTGGGAACGCTTCACGAAGCACAGTGAAGCGGGTATCATCAGGTTCCCACATCTGCAGAGCTACTAGACCTAGTTTGAAAATTACTGATCGTAAGAAAAGGTAAGCTTCCAATGAAAATGGTATGGGGAGGGACGACTATCAGTGCCGACTCAAAATGTACAAGCCGTAGGTCCCACCAATCCGTAGTCCAAATTGGCGACGACAAGTGCAAAACAATGCAAAAATCTTCTCTAAGCCAGTCAGTGTCAAGGTTACTGAGCTAAACCTTGATCAATATTCCAGACGACTGCTATGCTGCAAATACTTCCAGTTAAATAATATGGAGTGAAGTGGTGCGTTGTCTCGAACACATCACCTTAAATAGTAGCATCAGCGCAGACAGACTCGTTACTGATAAGATATCAGCTCGATTACAGAAGACCCGTTGAGCATTTCCCAAAATACATCACCAGTGGTGTAGCTATCTACGAAAGAAAGACTTCACTGCGATTCAGTCCGCTATGTGACGTACGATTTTCAGACAGCGTTTGAAATGACGACACTAAACCCTCACAACGATTCCTTCAGACATGTCTTCCAAGACTAAATTAGGATTGGTCGATCACCGTGAAAGTATATCCCACGAGACCATCTAAGCGAAAGTCAAGTCAGCGGTTTCCGTTCCCAAACATACTACGCGAACGTGCCTTAAAAATATACGCTAATGACCACAAAGACAGTAATGTATCTTAGAATGCAAGCGGTAAGCTTCCTGGAGATGACACAATGCGACGTGATTGGTATTGCTGGGCTTCTTCAGTGTTTTGTAGTGTGTTTAGTTTTCGGCCTTATTGTTTGCTGACGTGTAGTGTAGTGTTGTTGATTTGCAATGTTGTGTGATTGACTGAGTATGTTGTATTTGTTTGTGTTGTTGTTGTGGTTAGTTTTCTGGTGATGTGTATGTGTGGGTGGCTGGTGACGTTGTGGTTGGTAGTTGTGATCGCTGTGGATTGGTGAGTCAATCGACTCTGCTTCCCTTTGTTTTGCAAGCGCTGGTGCCCTGCCTGTCCATCGTCACTACCACTGTAGTCATCGCCACGATCATCGTGTATCTGTTAGTTTTGTGTTGATGAATGGTGTGGTTGATTGTCTGTTGTCTGGTCATGGTGAAGTGTGGTGTCTGTGGAGGAGGTATGTCATGCTGAGGCTGTGGTTGGTTGTTTGGCTAACAGGATGCCATTCCTGGTGTGCTTCGGTGGCGGACCGATAACTACTACTTTGACGTGGTGGTCGGGCTTGCATATCACAATGACCCAACGAGCTATGCTGGTGGAACGCTTGTTCCCTCGAGGTCCTACCATACCAGAAAGGTCTGTTGGGTAGTGGTTAGACGAAAAGCAGTTACCGTTATAGTGTAAATTGCTACACTATGATGGGGGTCTGAGGGCGAAGTCGTACTGCTGCTAGCTGGATGGTGTGTGACAGCAGTAAGGTGTTTCCCTTGGATGACCAGCAGTGCCAAGCTGATGCTGCCTTCTCAGTGGAAGGGGGGTTAGAAAAGGTCGGCCCCAAAAATAACACACTCCACCACGCCCCACGGTCTGCCGGGCCGGCGGTGTTGGTTCACTTGTCGTTTCCTTTCGCTCATCCGGCCCCAAAAATACAAAAATTCAAAATAATCATACTCAAAAGGCTGGGTGTGACAGGCCTCAAGCAGATGTCCGATGGGCTCTGCGGTCACACAAATCTCTTTCAGGTACCTTAAGAAGAAATAGCCTTCCACGGTGTGGGCAGCCGGGAAGTGTCAACCGCCCTCACAACTCTGTCAGCACCCAAGTTTCTTCTGACTGCTATCCTCCTCCTCCATCATTACCTTCTAATCTTCCTTCACGTCTCTTAATTAATGATGCTGCATCATCTTCAATTTCTCCTACCTCTGCAGCCTTCGACAACGATCTGAGTCCACAGAACAGCATCCCTGGTCTCCTTAAACCACGCTCCAAATTACATATTGGAGCCTTCAAATTGGCCAACAGGCTTCGTTGGCAAAGACTCTAGCAACTCGGGCATGGATGTGTGCTGTGTTTGTGAGACACGCATACAGGACCCAAGTGTGGTTATTCACCTGACCTCTCCTGACCAATCTGGTGAATCTGCAAAATTCACCCTTCGAGTTTCTGGAGATTCGATAGCTAGCTCTCGTGGTCTTGCAGGTGTAGGTATAGCATTAAGCACCAGGGCAGAAAACTCACTACTAGACTGGATCCCAGTTGATAGTCGCCTCTGCGCTATGAGGCTGAACGGCACAGTGAGAACTAAAAGGAATAGTGAGACTCGCCGTTGTCTCTTTGTAATCTCTGCTTACGCACCCACTGACTGTAGTTCGGATGAAGTGAAGGACGAGTTCTACCATAAACTGTCTAACCTCCTCTCGAAAGCCAAACGTTCGGACGTAGTGGTTGTTGCAGGTGACCTCAACGCACAGGTGGGTAGACTGAGTGAGGCAGAAAGGCACTTAGGTGGCACTTTCGGAATCCCAGCTGAACGTACAGATAACGGTGATCGCCTATTACAACTATGCTCAGATAACCGCCTATTTTTAGCCAGCACAAATTTCAGACATAAAGAAAGGCACTGTCTGACCTGGCGTCCACCGAGCTCGACTCAGCGATGGACACAGATAGACCACATTGCTATTAGTCATCGCTGGAGAGGATCGGTGGAAGACTGCCGCTCCTTCTGGAGTACGTGTTTGGACAGCGATCATGCGTTGGTCCGAGCACGTATATGCCTGCGTCTCAATGGACGTAGAAAAAATTTGGCAACAAAACCACTACGAGTTCTGCTGGACAACGAAAACACCAAAGCCGTGTTCAGTGAGAAGTTGGCTAGGCAGTTATCGGAACAAAAGACTGTCACTCATCCAGAAGAAGCTTGGTGCCATCTTCAGTCTACTGTAAAAGCAGCACTGGAGACTGTAGCCGACTCCAAGATAATGGCTAAAAAGAGCCAGTGGATATCAGCAGCTTCTTCCAAACTAATGGATGCACGTGAATGCATCCCTGCAGGCTCTGAGTACAATGAAGAGCGAGCGCAACTTAAAAATAAACTGACGAAAAGTCTGCGCAACGATCGTGAACAGTGGTGGGCAGCAAAGGCTAAAGAGATGGAAAAGGCAGCGGCGATCGGTAACAGTAGACAGTTATTTAGACTTATTAAGGAGACTGGGGGGAAATGGTCAACAACAGTTAGTGAGGTTATAGCGGAGAAGGACGGATCGGCGATTCACTCGCAGGGAAGGCGACTGGGACGATGGGCAGAACACTTTGAGGAACAGTTTAACTGGCCTCCAGCCACCATTGCGCTGCCCGCTATCCAGTCGGACCCTGAATGGGACATAGAGACAGGTCCCCCAACACTAGAAGAAGTTGAGAAAGCGGTAGGTAGCCTGAAACGGGGAAGGGCAGCAGGACCAGACGGACTACCTGCTGAGGTATACAAGAATGGTGGTAGAGTTCTCTTAGTCAGGCTAACGGAAGTGTTAGCCAGTATATGGGAATCAAATACGATCCCCTCCGACTGGTCTAAGTCACTGATCATCCCAGTCTTCAAGAAAGGCGAGAAGTCCTCTTGTGATAACCACAGAGGAATCAGCCTGACAAACATAGTGTCTAAGATCCTAAGTTCTATAATTCTCCGACGCCTGAGTGGAGCTCGGGAACAGCAAGCCCGAGAAAACCAGGCAGGCTTTAGACCTGGCCGTGGATGTATCGACCAAATATTCACACTGCGCCAGGTCCTGGAACATAGGCATGCTTACAGACGCCCGACAATAGCTGTATTTCTCGACCTGAAGGCGGCATTTGACTCCGTTGATCGAGAAGTCTTATGGCAGTGTCTGTCACTGAAAGGCGTGCCTAGTAAGTACATCACCTTATTGAAAGCTCTCTACTCGAACACTTGTGGGCATGTTAGAGCCTATGGTGAGTTGTCCAGGGAGCTATACTCATCAAGTGGTGTCCGTCAAGGATGCCCACTATCCCCATTCTTATTTAATTTTATCATAGATATTCTTATGGAGGTTTCCCTCTCGTCACCTAATTACAAAGACGTTGACCGAATCACAGGTGAATTTTCCTTAGATCTAGAATATGCAGATGACATAGTCCTGTTAGGTGAAGACGCTGACAAGATGCAGAGTCTTCTGAACACTTTGAGTGGGAATTTGAGAATGTTTGGGATGCGATTTTCACCACCCAAATGCAAATTTTTGCTCCAGGACTGGTCTTCAGCGGTACCGCGGTTAACAATAGAGAGTGAAGTGGTTGAGTGTGTTGACCACTTCACTTACCTGGGAAGTAGGATCAACCCTGGTGGGTTAGTTGCCGATGAGATTTCTGCACGGATACAAAAGGCTCGATTGGCTTTTGCCAATTTGCGCCACCTATGGCGCCGCCGTGATATTCGTTTGTCTATTAAGGGTCGCGTGTACTGCACAGCAGTCCGCTCTGTTCTACTGTATGGCTGTGAAACATGGCCATTGAAAGTGGAGAGACAAAAAAGGTTCAGGTGTTTGACCACCGTTGCCTTCGTAGTATAGGACGTATTCCGTGGTGTCACCATGTGAGTAATGCAGAAGTTAGGTGTAGAGTTTTAGGGAGAAGAGGTAAGTCAGTCGACGAGGTTGTGAACCTTCATCGACTGAGATGGTTGGGACACGTACTACGTATGCCTAGTCACCGATTGCCTCGTCACACAATGTTGGCTGAGGTGGGTTCAGGCTGGAAAAAGGCCCGAGGTGGCCAGACTAAAACATGGCACCAATGTATGAAGTCTCTGACTGTTGGTTTAAGCCATGTAGGACGATGCAGACTAGGTGGTTGGGGTCCACGGGACAAGAGGAACCAGTGGTTGGAGACCCTAGGTGATATGGCTCAGAACCGAAGTCAGTGGCGCAGATGTATACACACATTATCCTCATCTTAACAACGCTATACCGAATCTCACTATTTTGTCACTCCTCTTTCCTTTCTTCTCGTACTTTATATTTCTTTTGACTGCATTCACTTATCTTCATCCTTCACCTCACTACCTTTTTACTTGATGTGCTGATATGAGGTGTGGCAACTCGGACCGTTACGCAGTAATGCCTGATCCTATGTTGATAATCATGATCATCATCAATCATAGGTTACTGGAGACGACATAATACGATGTGATTGGTATTGGTGGGTTTTTTTAGTGTTTTGTAGTGTGTTTAGTTTTCGGCCTTATTGTTTGCTGACGTGTAGTGTAGTGTTGTTGATTTGCAATGTTGTGTGATTGACTGAGTATGTTGTATTTGTTTGTGTTGTTGTTGTGGTTAGTTTTCTGGTGATGTGTATGTGTGGGTGGCTGGTGACGTTGTGGTTGGTAGTTGTGATCGCTGTGGATTGGTGAGTCAATCGACTCTGCATTCCCTTTGTTTTGCAAGCGCTGGTGCCCTGCCTGTCCATCGTCACTACCACTGTAGTCATCGCCACGATCATCGTGTATCTGTTAGTTTTGTGTTGATGAATGGTGTGGTTGATTGTCTGTTGTCTGGTCATGGTGAAGTGTGGTGTCTGTGGAGGAGGTATGTCATGCTGAGGCTGTGGTTGGTTGTTTGGCTAACAGGATGCCATTCCTGGTGTGCTTCGGTGGCGGAGACACAGAGAGGGTCTTGTGATGTTGTGAGAAGGTGTGACGTTGATGTGCGTGAATTGGTGTATGTGGATTTATTGTGTGTGGTGTGTGGTGTTGTTGTGCAAGTATGTGTGTGTGTGTGTGTGTGTGTGTGTAGTGTGTGATATTTATTTTTGATGAGCCTGTAGATCTAGGTGTCCCTGTGTGATGACAGGGTATCGGATCGTGGCTGACAGTGAGTGTGCCTAGCAACTGTGTCATTGGTTGTGTGATGACGCGTACAAGAGGCAGGATATTTGTGAATCGGTGTTGGACTTTGTTGTTGTGGCGATGGGTGTGTATGTGCATGATATGGTGTATGATTTAGCATTGAGTGTGAATGATTGGTTGGTGTTTAGTGGTATGTGTGTGTGTGTGTGTGTGTGAGTGTGTTGGGTGTTTGGATGGAGGTTGGTGATGATGATGTTTGTGTTGTAGGTGTTGTTGGTAGTGTGTGTTGATGGTGCTTTGAGTTATGTAGTTGTAGTTATGATGTGATTTGTGTTTGTGTTGAGTAGAGTAGAGTGAATATTTAGTTGTTTGTTGTATGCTGTTTGTGTGTTATTGTGTTGGCAGTGGTGCATATTTTTGCGTTGTGTGGAATGTGGTGTGGTGTAGTTTAGAGAGATGTGATATTGATTAGCGTGATGTAGGTGAGGTTGAGAGTGTTTAGGTTACTGGAGACGACATAATGCGATGTGATTGGTATTGGTGGGTTTTTTTAGTGTTTTGTAGTGTGTTTAGTTTTCGGCCTTATTGTTTGCTGACGTGTAGTGTAGTGTTGTTGATTTGCAATGTTGTGTGATTGACTGAGTATGTTGTATTTGTTTGTGTTGTTGTTGTGGTTAGTTTTCTGGTGATGTGTATGTGTGGGTGGCTGGTGACGTTGTGGTTGGTAGTTGTGATCGCTGTGGATTGGTGAGTCAATCGACTCTGCATTCCCTTTGTTTTGCAAGCGCTGGTGCCCTGCCTGTCCATCGTCACTACCACTGTAGTCATCGCCACGATCATCGTGTATCTGTTAGTTTTGTGTTGATGAATGGTGTGGTTGATTGTCTGTTGTCTGGTCATGGTGAAGTGTGGTGTCTGTGGAGGAGGTATGTCATGCTGAGGCTGTGGTTGGTTGTTTGGCTAACAGGATGCCATTCCTGGTGTGCTTCGGTGGCGGAGACACAGAGAGGGTCTTGTGATGTTGTGAGAAGGTGTGACGTTGATGTGCGTGAATTGGTGTATGTGGATTTATTGTGTGTGGTGTGTGGTGTTGTTGTGCAAGTATGTGTGTGTGTGTGTGTGTGTGTGTGTAGTGTGTGATATTTATTTTTGATGAGCCTGTAGATCTAGGTGTCCCTGTGTGATGACAGGGTATCGGATCGTGGCTGACAGTGAGTGTGCCTAGCAACTGTGTCATTGGTTGTGTGATGACGCGTACAAGAGGCAGGATATTTGTGAATCGGTGTTGGACTTTGTTGTTGTGGCGATGGGTGTGTATGTGCATGATATGGTGTATGATTTAGCATTGAGTGTGAATGATTGGTTGGTGTTTAGTGGTATGTGTGTGTGTGTGTGTGAGTGTGTTGGGTGTGTGGATGGAGGTTGGTGATGATGATGTTTGTGTTGTAGGTGTTGTTGGTAGTGTGTGTTGATGGTGCTTTGAGTTATGTAGTTGTAGTTATGATGTGATTTGTGTTTGTGTTGAGTAGAGTAGAGTGAATATTTAGTTGTTTGTTGTATGCTGTTTGTGTGTTATTGTGTTGGCAGTGGTGCATATTTTTGCGTTGTGTGGAATGTGGTGTGGTGTAGTTTAGAGAGATGTGATATTGATTAGCGTGATGTAGGTGAGGTTGAGAGTGTTTAGGTTACTGGAGACGACATAATGCGATGTGATTGGTATTGGTGGGTTTTTTTAGTGTTTTGTAGTGTGTTTAGTTTTCGGCCTTATTGTTTGCTGACGTGTAGTGTAGTGTTGTTGATTTGCAATGTTGTGTGATTGACTGAGTATGTTGTATTTGTTTGTGTTGTTGTTGTGGTTAGTTTTCTGGTGATGTGTATGTGTGGGTGGCTGGTGACGTTGTGGTTGGTAGTTGTGATCGCTGTGGATTGGTGAGTCAATCGACTCTGCATTCCCTTTGTTTTGCAAGCGCTGGTGCCCTGCCTGTCCATCGTCACTACCACTGTAGTCATCGCCACGATCATCGTGTATCTGTTAGTTTTGTGTTGATGAATGGTGTGGTTGATTGTCTGTTGTCTGGTCATGGTGAAGTGTGGTGTCTGTGGAGGAGGTATGTCATGCTGAGGCTGTGGTTGGTTGTTTGGCTAACAGGATGCCATTCCTGGTGTGCTTCGGTGGCGGAGACACAGAGAGGGTCTTGTGATGTTGTGAGAAGGTGTGACGTTGATGTGCGTGAATTGGTGTATGTGGATTTATTGTGTGTGGTGTGTGGTGTTGTTGTGCAAGTATGTGTGTGTGTGTGTGTGTGTAGTGTGTGATATTTATTTTTGATGAGCCTGTAGATCTAGGTGTCCCTGTGTGATGACAGGGTATCGGATCGTGGCTGACAGTGAGTGTGCCTAGCAACTGTGTCATTGGTTGTGTGATGACGCGTACAAGAGGCAGGATATTTGTGAATCGGTGTTGGACTTTGTTGTTGTGGCGATGGGTGTGTATGTGCATGATATGGTGTATGATTTAGCATTGAGTGTGAATGATTGGTTGGTGTTTAGTGGTATGTGTGTGTGTGTGTGTGTGAGTGTGTTGGGTGTGTGGATGGAGGTTGGTGATGATGATGTTTGTGTTGTAGGTGTTGTTGGTAGTGTGTGTTGATGGTGCTTTGAGTTATGTAGTTGTAGTTATGATGTGATTTGTGTTTGTGTTGAGTAGAGTAGAGTGAATATTTAGTTGTTTGTTGTATGCTGTTTGTGTGTTATTGTGTTGGCAGTGGTGCATATTTTTGCGTTGTGTGGAATGTGGTGTGGTGTAGTTTAGAGAGATGTGATATTGATTAGCGTGATGTAGGTGAGGTTGAGAGTGTTTAGGTTACTGGAGACGACATAATGCGATGTGATTGGTATTGGTGGGTTTTTTTAGTGTTTTGTAGTGTGTTTAGTTTTCGGCCTTATTGTTTGCTGACGTGTAGTGTAGTGTTGTTGATTTGCAATGTTGTGTGATTGACTGAGTATGTTGTATTTGTTTGTGTTGTTGTTGTGGTTAGTTTTCTGGTGATGTGTATGTGTGGGTGGCTGGTGACGTTGTGGTTGGTAGTTGTGATCGCTGTGGATTGGTGAGTCAATCGACTCTGCATTCCCTTTGTTTTGCAAGCGCTGGTGCCCTGCCTGTCCATCGTCACTACCACTGTAGTCATCGCCACGATCATCGTGTATCTGTTAGTTTTGTGTTGATGAATGGTGTGGTTGATTGTCTGTTGTCTGGTCATGGTGAAGTGTGGTGTCTGTGGAGGAGGTATGTCATGCTGAGGCTGTGGTTGGTTGTTTGGCTAACAGGATGCCATTCCTGGTGTGCTTCGGTGGCGGAGACACAGAGAGGGTCTTGTGATGTTGTGAGAAGGTGTGACGTTGATGTGCGTGAATTGGTGTATGTGGATTTATTGTGTGTGGTGTGTGGTGTTGTTGTGCAAGTATGTGTGTGTGTGTGTGTGTGTAGTGTGTGATATTTATTTTTGATGAGCCTGTAGATCTAGGTGTCCCTGTGTGATGACAGGGTATCGGATCGTGGCTGACAGTGAGTGTGCCTAGCAACTGTGTCATTGGTTGTGTGATGACGCGTACAAGAGGCAGGATATTTGTGAATCGGTGTTGGACTTTGTTGTTGTGGCGATGGGTGTGTATGTGCATGATATGGTGTATGATTTAGCATTGAGTGTGAATGATTGGTTGGTGTTTAGTGGTATGTGTGTGTGTGTGTGTGTGAGTGTGTTGGGTGTGTGGATGGAGGTTGGTGATGATGATGTTTGTGTTGTAGGTGTTGTTGGTAGTGTGTGTTGATGGTGCTTTGAGTTATGTAGTTGTAGTTATGATGTGATTTGTGTTTGTGTTGAGTAGAGTAGAGTGAATATTTAGTTGTTTGTTGTATGCTGTTTGTGTGTTATTGTGTTGGCAGTGGTGCATATTTTTGCGTTGTGTGGAATGTGGTGTGGTGTAGTTTAGAGAGATGTGATATTGATTAGCGTGATGTAGGTGAGGTTGAGAGTGTTTAGGTTACTGGAGACGACATAATGCGATGTGATTGGTATTGGTGGGTTTTTTTAGTGTTTTGTAGTGTGTTTAGTTTTCGGCCTTATTGTTTGCTGACGTGTAGTGTAGTGTTGTTGATTTGCAATGTTGTGTGATTGACTGAGTATGTTGTATTTGTTTGTGTTGTTGTTGTGGTTAGTTTTCTGGTGATGTGTATGTGTGGGTGGCTGGTGACGTTGTGGTTGGTAGTTGTGATCGCTGTGGATTGGTGAGTCAATCGACTCTGCCTTCCCTTTGTTTTGCAAGCGCTGGTGCCCTGCCTGTCCATCGTCACTACCACTGTAGTCATCGCCACGATCATCGTGTATCTGTTAGTTTTGTGTTGATGAATGGTGTGGTTGATTGTCTGTTGTCTGGTCATGGTGAAGTGTGGTGTCTGTGGAGGAGGTATGTCATGCTGAGGCTGTGGTTGGTTGTTTGGCTAACAGGATGCCATTCCTGGTGTGCTTCGGTGGCGGAGACACAGAGAGGGTCTTGTGATGTTGTGAGAAGGTGTGACGTTGATGTGCGTGAATTGGTGTATGTGGATTTATTGTGTGTGGTGTGTGGTGTTGTTGTGCAAGTATGTGTGTGTGTGTGTGTGTGTAGTGTGTGATATTTATTTTTGATGAGCCTGTAGATCTAGGTGTCCCTGTGTGATGACAGGGTATCGGATCGTGGCTGACAGTGAGTGTGCCTAGCAACTGTGTCATTGGTTGTGTGATGACGCGTACAAGAGGCAGGATATTTGTGAATCGGTGTTGGACTTTGTTGTTGTGGCGATGGGTGTGTATGTGCATGATATGGTGTATGATTTAGCATTGAGTGTGAATGATTGGTTGGTGTTTAGTGGTATGTGTGTGTGTGTGTGTGTGAGTGTGTTGGGTGTGTGGATGGAGGTTGGTGATGATGATGTTTGTGTTGTAGGTGTTGTTGGTAGTGTGTGTTGATGGTGCTTTGAGTTATGTAGTTGTAGTTATGATGTGATTTGTGTTTGTGTTGAGTAGAGTAGAGTGAATATTTAGTTGTTTGTTGTATGCTGTTTGTGTGTTATTGTGTTGGCAGTGGTGCATATTTTTGCGTTGTGTGGAATGTGGTGTGGTGTAGTTTAGAGAGATGTGATATTGATTAGCGTGATGTAGGTGAGGTTGAGAGTGTTTAGGTTACTGGAGACGACATAATGCGATGTGATTGGTATTGGTGGGTTTTTTTAGTGTTTTGTAGTGTGTTTAGTTTTCGGCCTTATTGTTTGCTGACGTGTAGTGTAGTGTTGTTGATTTGCAATGTTGTGTGATTGACTGAGTATGTTGTATTTGTTTGTGTTGTTGTTGTGGTTAGTTTTCTGGTGATGTGTATGTGTGGGTGGCTGGTGACGTTGTGGTTGGTAGTTGTGATCGCTGTGGATTGGTGAGTCAATCGACTCTGCCTTCCCTTTGTTTTGCAAGCGCTGGTGCCCTGCCTGTCCATCGTCACTACCACTGTAGTCATCGCCACGATCATCGTGTATCTGTTAGTTTTGTGTTGATGAATGGTGTGGTTGATTGTCTGTTGTCTGGTCATGGTGAAGTGTGGTGTCTGTGGAGGAGGTATGTCATGCTGAGGCTGTGGTTGGTTGTTTGGCTAACAGGATGCCATTCCTGGTGTGCTTCGGTGGCGGAGACACAGAGAGGGTCTTGTGATGTTGTGAGAAGGTGTGACGTTGATGTGCGTGAATTGGTGTATGTGGATTTATTGTGTGTGGTGTGTGGTGTTGTTGTGCAAGTATGTGTGTGTGTGTGTGTGTGTGTAGTGTGTGATATTTATTTTTGATGAGCCTGTAGATCTAGGTGTCCCTGTGTGATGACAGGGTATCGGATCGTGGCTGACAGTGAGTGTGCCTAGCAACTGTGTCATTGGTTGTGTGATGACGCGTACAAGAGGCAGGATATTTGTGAATCGGTGTTGGACTTTGTTGTTGTGGCGATGGGTGTGTATGTGCATGATATGGTGTATGATTTAGCATTGAGTGTGAATGATTGGTTGGTGTTTAGTGGTATGTGTGTGTGTGTGTGTGTGAGTGTGTTGGGTGTGTGGATGGAGGTTGGTGATGATGATGTTTGTGTTGTAGGTGTTGTTGGTAGTGTGTGTTGATGGTGCTTTGAGTTATGTAGTTGTAGTTATGATGTGATTTGTGTTTGTGTTGAGTAGAGTAGAGTGAATATTTAGTTGTTTGTTGTATGCTGTTTGTGTGTTATTGTGTTGGCAGTGGTGCATATTTTTGCGTTGTGTGGAATGTGGTGTGGTGTAGTTTAGAGAGATGTGATATTGATTAGCGTGATGTAGGTGAGGTTGAGAGTGTTTAGGTTACTGGAGACGACATAATGCGATGTGATTGGTATTGGTGGGTTTTTTTAGTGTTTTGTAGTGTGTTTAGTTTTCGGCCTTATTGTTTGCTGACGTGTAGTGTAGTGTTGTTGATTTGCAATGTTGTGTGATTGACTGAGTATGTTGTATTTGTTTGTGTTGTTGTTGTGGTTAGTTTTCTGGTGATGTGTATGTGTGGGTGGCTGGTGACGTTGTGGTTGGTAGTTGTGATCGCTGTGGATTGGTGAGTCAATCGACTCTGCATTCCCTTTGTTTTGCAAGCGCTGGTGCCCTGCCTGTCCATCGTCACTACCACTGTAGTCATCGCCACGATCATCGTGTATCTGTTAGTTTTGTGTTGATGAATGGTGTGGTTGATTGTCTGTTGTCTGGTCATGGTGAAGTGTGGTGTCTGTGGAGGAGGTATGTCATGCTGAGGCTGTGGTTGGTTGTTTGGCTAACAGGATGCCATTCCTGGTGTGCTTCGGTGGCGGAGACACAGAGAGGGTCTTGTGATGTTGTGAGAAGGTGTGACGTTGATGTGCGTGAATTGGTGTATGTGGATTTATTGTGTGTGGTGTGTGGTGTTGTTGTGCAAGTATGTGTGTGTGTGTGTGTGTGTAGTGTGTGATATTTATTTTTGATGAGCCTGTAGATCTAGGTGTCCCTGTGTGATGACAGGGTATCGGATCGTGGCTGACAGTGAGTGTGCCTAGCAACTGTGTCATTGGTTGTGTGATGACGCGTACAAGAGGCAGGATATTTGTGAATCGGTGTTGGACTTTGTTGTTGTGGCGATGGGTGTGTATGTGCATGATATGGTGTATGATTTAGCATTGAGTGTGAATGATTGGTTGGTGTTTAGTGGTATGTGTGTGTGTGTGTGTGTGAGTGTGTTGGGTGTGTGGATGGAGGTTGGTGATGATGATGTTTGTGTTGTAGGTGTTGTTGGTAGTGTGTGTTGATGGTGCTTTGAGTTATGTAGTTGTAGTTATGATGTGATTTGTGTTTGTGTTGAGTAGAGTAGAGTGAATATTTAGTTGTTTGTTGTATGCTGTTTGTGTGTTATTGTGTTGGCAGTGGTGCATATTTTTGCGTTGTGTGGAATGTGGTGTGGTGTAGTTTAGAGAGATGTGATATTGATTAGCGTGATGTAGGTGAGGTTGAGAGTGTTTAGGTTACTGGAGACGACATAATGCGATGTGATTGGTATTGGTGGGTTTTTTTAGTGTTTTGTAGTGTGTTTAGTTTTCGGCCTTATTGTTTGCTGACGTGTAGTGTAGTGTTGTTGATTTGCAATGTTGTGTGATTGACTGAGTATGTTGTATTTGTTTGTGTTGTTGTTGTGGTTAGTTTTCTGGTGATGTGTATGTGTGGGTGGCTGGTGACGTTGTGGTTGGTAGTTGTGATCGCTGTGGATTGGTGAGTCAATCGACTCTGCCTTCCCTTTGTTTTGCAAGCGCTGGTGCCCTGCCTGTCCATCGTCACTACCACTGTAGTCATCGCCACGATCATCGTGTATCTGTTAGTTTTGTGTTGATGAATGGTGTGGTTGATTGTCTGTTGTCTGGTCATGGTGAAGTGTGGTGTCTGTGGAGGAGGTATGTCATGCTGAGGCTGTGGTTGGTTGTTTGGCTAACAGGATGCCATTCCTGGTGTGCTTCGGTGGCGGAGACACAGAGAGGGTCTTGTGATGTTGTGAGAAGGTGTGACGTTGATGTGCGTGAATTGGTGTATGTGGATTTATTGTGTGTGGTGTGTGGTGTTGTTGTGCAAGTATGTGTGTGTGTGTGTGTGTGTGTGTAGTGTGTGATATTTATTTTTGATGAGCCTGTAGATCTAGGTGTCCCTGTGTGATGACAGGGTATCGGATCGTGGCTGACAGTGAGTGTGCCTAGCAACTGTGTCATTGGTTGTGTGATGACGCGTACAAGAGGCAGGATATTTGTGAATCGGTGTTGGACTTTGTTGTTGTGGCGATGGGTGTGTATGTGCATGATATGGTGTATGATTTAGCATTGAGTGTGAATGATTGGTTGGTGTTTAGTGGTATGTGTGTGTGTGTGTGTGTGAGTGTGTTGGGTGTGTGGATGGAGGTTGGTGATGATGATGTTTGTGTTGTAGGTGTTGTTGGTAGTGTGTGTTGATGGTGCTTTGAGTTATGTAGTTGTAGTTATGATGTGATTTGTGTTTGTGTTGAGTAGAGTAGAGTGAATATTTAGTTGTTTGTTGTATGCTGTTTGTGTGTTATTGTGTTGGCAGTGGTGCATATTTTTGCGTTGTGTGGAATGTGGTGTGGTGTAGTTTAGAGAGATGTGATATTGATTAGCGTGATGTAGGTGAGGTTGAGAGTGTTTAGGTTACTGGAGACGACATAATGCGATGTGATTGGTATTGGTGGGTTTTTTTAGTGTTTTGTAGTGTGTTTAGTTTTCGGCCTTATTGTTTGCTGACGTGTAGTGTATTGTTGTTGATTTGCAATGTTGTGTGATTGACTGAGTATGTTGTATTTGTTTGTGTTGTTGTTGTGGTTAGTTTTCTGGTGATGTGTATGTGTGGGTGGCTGGTGACGTTGTGGTTGGTAGTTGTGATCGCTGTGGATTGGTGAGTCAATCGACTCTGCATTCCCTTTGTTTTGCAAGCGCTGGTGCCCTGCCTGTCCATCGTCACTACCACTGTAGTCATCGCCACGATCATCGTGTATCTGTTAGTTTTGTGTTGATGAATGGTGTGGTTGATTGTCTGTTGTCTGGTCATGGTGAAGTGTGGTGTCTGTGGAGGAGGTATGTCATGCTGAGGCTGTGGTTGGTTGTTTGGCTAACAGGATGCCATTCCTGGTGTGCTTCGGTGGCGGAGACACAGAGAGGGTCTTGTGATGTTGTGAGAAGGTGTGACGTTGATGTGCGTGAATTGGTGTATGTGGATTTATTGTGTGTGGTGTGTGGTGTTGTTGTGCAAGTATGTGTGTGTGTGTGTGTGTGTAGTGTGTGATATGTATGTGCATGATATGGTGTATGATTTAGCATTGAGTGTGAATGATAAAAAAAAAAAAAAAAAAAAAAAAAAAAAAAAAAAAAAAAAAAAAAAAATGGATGGAGGTTGGTGGTGATGATGTTTGTGTTGTAGGTGTTGTTGGTAGTGTGTGTTGATGGTGCTTTGAGTTATGTAGTTGTAGTTATGATGTGATTTGTGTTTGTGTTGAGTAGAGTAGAGTGAATATTTAGTTGTTTGTTGTATGCTGTTTGTGTGTTATTGTGTTGGCAGTGGTGCATATTTTTGCGTTGTGTGGAATGTGGTGTGGTGTAGTTTAGAGAGATGTGATATTGATTAGCGTGATGTAGGTGAGGTTGAGAGTGTTTAGGTTACTGGAGACGACATAATGCGATGTGATTGGTATTGGTGGTTTTTTTTAGTGTTTTGTAGTGTGTTTAGTTTTCGGCCTTATTGTTTGCTGACGTGTAGTGTAGTGTTGTTGATTTGCAATGTTGTGTGATTGACTGAGTATGTTGTATTTGTTTGTGTTGTTGTTGTGGTTAGTTTTCTGGTGATGTGTATGTGTGGGTGGCTGGTGACGTTGGGGTTGGTAGTTGTGATCGCTGTGGATTGGTGAGTCAATCGACTCTGCATTCCCTTTGTTTTGCAAGCGCTGGTGCCCTGCCTGTCCATCGTCACTACCACTGTAGTCATCGCCACGATCATCGTGTATCTGTTAGTTTTGTGTTGATGAATGGTGTGGTTGATTGTCTGTTGTCTGGTCATGGTGAAGTGTGGTGTCTGTGGAGGAGGTATGTCATGCTGAGGCTGTGGTTGGTTGTTTGGCTAACAGGATGCCATTCCTGGTGTGCTTCGGTGGCGGAGACACAGAGAGTGTCTTGTGATGTTGTGAGAAGGTGTGACGTTGATGTGCGTGAATTGGTGTATGTGGATTTATTGTGTGTGGTGTGTGGTGTTGTTGTGCAAGTATGTGTGTGTGTGTGTGTGTGTGTGTAGTGTGATATTTATTTTTGATGAGCCTGTAGATCTAGGTGTCCCTGTGTGATGACAGGGTATCGGATCGTGGCTGACAGTGAGTGTGCCTAGCAACTGTGTCATTGGTTGTGTGATGACGCGTACAAGAGGCAGGATATTTGTGAATCGGTGTTGGACTTTGTTGTTGTGGCGATGGGTGTGTATGTGCATGATATGGTGTATGATTTAGCATTGAGTGTGAATGATTGGTTGGTGTTTAGTGGTATGTGTGTGTGTGTGTGTGAGTGTGTTGGGTGTGTGGATGGAGGTTGGTGATGATGATGTTTGTGTTGTAGGTGTTGTTGGTAGTGTGTGTTGATGGTGCTTTGAGTTATGTAGTTGTAGTTATGATGTGATTTGTGTTTGTGTTGAGTAGAGTAGAGTGAATATTTAGTTGTTTGTTGTATGCTGTTTGTGTGTTATTGTGTTGGCAGTGGTGCATATTTTTGCGTTGTGTGGAATGTGGTGTGGTGTAGTTTAGAGAGATGTGATATTGATTAGCGTGATGTAGGTGAGGTTGAGAGTGTTTAGGTTACTGGAGACGACATAATGCGATGTGATTGGTATTGGTGGGTTTTTTTAGTGTTTTGTAGTGTGTTTAGTTTTCGGCCTTATTGTTTGCTGACGTGTAGTGTAGTGTTGTTGATTTGCAATGTTGTGTGATTGACTGAGTATGTTGTATTTGTTTGTGTTGTTGTTGTGGTTAGTTTTCTGGTGATGTGTATGTGTGGGTGGCTGGTGACGTTGGGGTTGGTAGTTGTGATCGCTGTGGATTGGTGAGTCAATCGACTCTGCATTCCCTTTGTTTTGCAAGCGCTGGTGCCCTGCCTGTCCATCGTCACTACCACTGTAGTCATCGCCACGATCATCGTGTATCTGTTAGTTTTGTGTTGATGAATGGTGTGGTTGATTGTCTGTTGTCTGGTCATGGTGAAGTGTGGTGTCTGTGGAGGAGGTATGTCATGCTGAGGCTGTGGTTGGTTGTTTGGCTAACAGGATGCCATTCCTGGTGTGCTTCGGTGGCGGAGACACAGAGAGTGTCTTGTGATGTTGTGAGAAGGTGTGACGTTGATGTGCGTGAATTGGTGTATGTGGATTTATTGTGTGTGGTGTGTGGTGTTGTTGTGCAAGTATGTGTGTGTGTGTGTGTGTGTGTGTAGTGTGTGATATTTATTTTTGATGAGCCTGTAGATCTAGGTGTCCCTGTGTGATGACAGGGTATCGGATCGTGGCTGACAGTGAGTGTGCCTAGCAACTGTGTCATTGGTTGTGTGATGACGCGTACAAGAGGCAGGATATTTGTGAATCGGTGTTGGACTTTGTTGTTGTGGCGATGGGTGTGTATGTGCATGATATGGTGTATGATTTAGCATTGAGTGTGAATGATTGGTTGGTGTTTAGTGGTATGTGTGTGTGTGTGTGTGTGAGTGTGTTGGGTGTGTGGATGGAGGTTGGTGATGATGATGTTTGTGTTGTAGGTGTTGTTGGTAGTGTGTGTTGATGGTGCTTTGAGTTATGTAGTTGTAGTTATGATGTGATTTGTGTTTGTGTTGAGTAGAGTAGAGTGAATATTTAGTTGTTTGTTGTATGCTGTTTGTGTGTTATTGTGTTGGCAGTGGTGCATATTTTTGCGTTGTGTGGAATGTGGTGTGGTGTAGTTTAGAGAGATGTGATATTGATTAGCGTGATGTAGGTGAGGTTGAGAGTGTTTAGGTTACTGGAGACGACATAATGCGATGTGATTGGTATTGGTGGGTTTTTTTAGTGTTTTGTAGTGTGTTTAGTTTTCGGCCTTATTGTTTGCTGACGTGTAGTGTAGTGTTGTTGATTTGCAATGTTGTGTGATTGACTGAGTATGTTGTATTTGTTTGTGTTGTTGTTGTGGTTAGTTTTCTGGTGATGTGTATGTGTGGGTGGCTGGTGACGTTGGGGTTGGTAGTTGTGATCGCTGTGGATTGGTGAGTCAATCGACTCTGCATTCCCTTTGTTTTGCAAGCGCTGGTGCCCTGCCTGTCCATCGTCACTACCACTGTAGTCATCGCCACGATCATCGTGTATCTGTTAGTTTTGTGTTGATGAATGGTGTGGTTGATTGTCTGTTGTCTGGTCATGGTGAAGTGTGGTGTCTGTGGAGGAGGTATGTCATGCTGAGGCTGTGGTTGGTTGTTTGGCTAACAGGATGCCATTCCTGGTGTGCTTCGGTGGCGGAGACACAGAGAGGGTCTTGTGATGTTGTGAGAAGGTGTGACGTTGATGTGCGTGAATTGGTGTATGTGGATTTATTGTGTGTGGTGTGTGGTGTTGTTGTGCAAGTATGTGTGTGTGTGTGTGTGTGTGTGTAGTGTGTGATATTTATTTTTGATGAGCCTGTAGATCTAGGTGTCCCTGTGTGATGACAGGGTATCGGATCGTGGCTGACAGTGAGTGTGCCTAGCAACTGTGTCATTGGTTGTGTGATGACGCGTACAAGAGGCAGGATATTTGTGAATCGGTGTTGGACTTTGTTGTTGTGGCGATGGGTGTGTATGTGCATGATATGGTGTATGATTTAGCATTGAGTGTGAATGATTGGTTGGTGTTTAGTGGTATGTGTGTGTGTGTGTGTGAGTGTGTTGGGTGTGTGGATGGAGGTTGGTGATGATGATGTTTGTGTTGTAGGTGTTGTTGGTAGTGTGTGTTGATGGTGCTTTGAGTTATGTAGTTGTAGTTATGATGTGATTTGTGTTTGTGTTGAGTAGAGTAGAGTGAATATTTAGTTGTTTGTTGTATGCTGTTTGTGTGTTATTGTGTTGGCAGTGGTGCATATTTTTGCGTTGTGTGGAATGTGGTGTGGTGTAGTTTAGAGAGATGTGATATTGATTAGCGTGATGTAGGTGAGGTTGAGAGTGTTTAGGTTACTGGAGACGACATAATGCGATGTGATTGGTATTGGTGGGTTTTTTTAGTGTTTTGTAGTGTGTTTAGTTTTCGGCCTTATTGTTTGCTGACGTGTAGTGTAGTGTTGTTGATTTGCAATGTTGTGTGATTGACTGAGTATGTTGTATTTGTTTGTGTTGTTGTTGTGGTTAGTTTTCTGGTGATGTGTATGTGTGGGTGGCTGGTGACGTTGGGGTTGGTAGTTGTGATCGCTGTGGATTGGTGAGTCAATCGACTCTGCCTTCCCTTTGTTTTGCAAGCGCTGGTGCCCTGCCTGTCCATCGTCACTACCACTGTAGTCATCGCCACGATCATCGTGTATCTGTTAGTTTTGTGTTGATGAATGGTGTGGTTGATTGTCTGTTGTCTGGTCATGGTGAAGTGTGGTGTCTGTGGAGGAGGTATGTCATGCTGAGGCTGTGGTTGGTTGTTTGGCTAACAGGATGCCATTCCTGGTGTGCTTCGGTGGCGGAGACACAGAGAGTGTCTTGTGATGTTGTGAGAAGGTGTGACGTTGATGTGCGTGAATTGGTGTATGTGGATTTATTGTGTGTGGTGTGTGGTGTTGTTGTGCAAGTATGTGTGTGTGTGTGTGTGTGTAGTGTGTGATATTTATTTTTGATGAGCCTGTAGATCTAGGTGTCCCTGTGTGATGACAGGGTATCGGATCGTGGCTGACAGTGAGTGTGCCTAGCAACTGTGTCATTGGTTGTGTGATGACGCGTACAAGAGGCAGGATATTTGTGAATCGGTGTTGGACTTTGTTGTTGTGGCGATGGGTGTGTATGTGCATGATATGGTGTTTGATTGAAGATTAACGGTGAAGAAGGTTTTGTTTTTTTGTGGAGGTGTGATTACTTTTTGAACGTTTTTTTTTTGTAATTTGTAGGATGCGGTTTTATTTTTGGTATACGGGTTTTTTTAGGTTTTCCGCTTGGGTTATTTTTGAACATTTTGTTGGTTTTTTCGTTGTAGTTTCTTTAGGCGATAGAATTTTCACTGTATTTCCACTATTTGCTTTTCGTGAGAGGAAATACTATAGGATGGTTGAGGGGTTCGCATGAAGGTTTAAGTGTTAATGGATTAGATGTTTCTGTTGAAAACCATGTTTTATACTGTTTGGAAAGGAGGAAACTCACCAATTCCTCAGTCTGATATTTGTGTTAGTACTATTTGATAAACTGGGCACTAGAGTTCGGTAGTCAGTTTTCTGTGCTTGTGGGTTCTCGTGAGCCTGAATTACACTTCGTTAAACTGAGGAATGCGCATTGTTCATTAACAGCACTTTCAGCAGTCCGTTGATGTGGACTAAAAGGTATTGATAGGGATTACCGAGGTTGTAATAAGTTATTGGCTTCTGTATGAAAATGCGTTTATCCCATGTTTTCATTGTATTTTGCCCGTTTTCTTTTTTGTGTTGTAATCTGTTATCGGATCATTTTCATGTGTTAGTCATTCACTGCCTATCCACCTTTTAAATGGATAACAATTGCAGTTATTTATGCAATGCCTTTGAATCGAAATGAGGCTTTAAATTGCAGCAAAAAAGACAAGGGATTGTGGTTTCCGCTTCTAGTCATGTAGAAATTGGAAGAAAACATAACCGTGAATCAAAGCGAATGTCAATGGATATATATGTGTATGCGGCTGTCGCGTCAATGTCAAGTGTTTTATTAATGACGCAGTGTCCTGTGAATACACACGAATGGTTATTTGACAACAGGTAATAAATTGCTTCACTAGGTCTTTATCGAAAATTTGAAGAGAAGTGTTAATCCCCATGCTTCAATTTGTAGAGGCATTACTGACTGTTGAAGATTGCAAAGAAAAACAATTAGGGTTAGTTGCATGAAGTAGGATCTTATCTCACTTAAGGCCATATGAAGTTGATCGCTGGTGTATGTTCGGGTGTTGTTCGTGTTACAGTTATGTAACCCTTGACCAACTCTACTTAACTCGATGTGCTTCAGTACACTGCCCTACCTAACGCGTAAGTACTGGTAACGAAACACAAATCAAAACAACTGGTATTCGGAAATATATTCAAAGGAGCAGTATATCTAATTAGAATAAATGTGATAATAATTGATAGAGGAAAAGTATATCCAACTTATATGGCTGAACTAGGGACTCTGAGGATGTACGTGTTAATCAGCACGAAGTGAGCGAAGACGGCATCGAAGCCTGCTCGTTAAAAATAAAATTTAAGACACCTTAAGCATCATGAGACAAGCTAGATGTTTTATTTAGTTGGTTAAATTTAATCTATTTACTTTAGCTCTAGTTGCATTTTTTTATCCTATGAAGGTGTACATCAAGTGAACTGACAAAAGATGGATGAAGTCAATAAACACTTGCAAATGAAAACGCTTTTCACATGAATGTTCTACAGAAACTATATATTTGATTTATGCATGATAAGCAAATTACATGTTTAATAGACTTTGCTTTTGTGTTGCAGCGAAAATGTGGTGGAGAAGCTGAAAGATGCAAATTGCTACAGAACGTCTAGTTAATGTGAAATAAGGCAGCTGATACTTTCGGTCATACCAATTTCATGTTTTGTGAATATTGACATCAACTAGTGCTTAATCAGAGTGCCTTTTAATAATCACTTCCATGTTAATGATACACTATCGCAGCTAAGTGTTGGAATTCAACACATTAACTAACATATTGTACCTGCTTAAAATACGCGACGTTTGCCTATCAGAATAGTCAACTCCAGTAAAGAAGGATATATATTGCAATTTAGAAGCATTACTTATGTTTACTGAAATAGGAAGGTTAAGCAAAACGCACGTCTATGGCAATGTAATGATACCCAATCGATGTTATGCGACGAAACTCATCACCCCTTGAATAGTTAGTTCACTTTATTTGCAACCGAAATTGACTACGATTCTGAATAAGTATCTTCAAATATTCATTCTGGGTCTTCAATACAGGTCGCCAACCCCTTCGCCCAGATGAAAAAAAATATTGTAAGTTACAATGGAAAGTATATCTGTTTATCTCGAATCTAAGGGATATAGTAATCAAGTTATTCGGCAGTCTATAAGTGCAGTAAATCTAATCTGCGCAATCGGAAGCTGTGCATGAACTGATTTTATGTGGATTAATGTTTCAATCTACCGCTAATCCCATCTTACTGAATAGAGGTCACTCACTCCTTCTGGAACAACTTCTTACTTTTCAGTTGTATACCTTTACCATACTCCAATGTAGGTCATCTGATCTTTTTAAATGCATTTTCATTTGCCTATGCGAATATTCCATATGATTATTGCCAAGATCAATACCTGCCTATTGAAAGAGGAAGACCACATGCATTTTCTTTCCATCCAGTATTGGTTGAGATATTAACCTACGTCTGATATACAGATGAAAAACTACAGTAATACAAGTATTACCTTCCAGTGTTTTCGCATGACACCAAACAACAAAAGTATATTTCGACTATTGCATTATTTATCTGAAATTCGCACCACCATGTCTACATGTTTTTCCAATTTAACCTTTTGCACGAGGTACGGCACAAATAAAACGCACAAAGTACGATGTTCGCGTGCCTGTGTTACATGTACAGTTGGTATTTCAGCCTGCATACAATCCATAATAGACGTCTGCGTCTTGCTTGTGGTCACCACAATGTCTCGGAAGCAGCATCGATACGATATCTCTTTTGACTTCTTTCCTAGTCCATGCAAACATAATGGGACACCAATGGCGGAAACTATCTATGGTGACGAGCTAGAACAATCAATATCTATCTGATAAATCATGATACCGAAGCATCATCCTCTTCAGTTTGTATCATAATTCGCATCTTTCCCGACTGCTTACGGTATAACTTTGTCTGTTAAGCAGTCGAAAAGTATAACTTTGATAACACCCTGGAACCAGCCTTTCGCCTAGGAAATTCGTATAACTTTCTATTTCATGTCAAAAAGTAAGATCAAAATGCCTAAGCGAAATTAAACTAATAAAGCAAAAACTGTCTGAATAACATTCAACTTCATATTTTTAGCATCGTTTACTGTTACGAATTTATTCAGTCCCTTCTAGATACATTGTATCACCTGTGGATGATGATTGCTCTAAGCACTGCTTCAGCTTCTTTTCGCCTACCATTCGCCTGCTCTATCAATCACAACAACTGCGTACATAGGTGGTTATACACCATCCTGTAGGATCGAAAGGTATTCTCCTTTAGGTTTAATGCGACTGAAGCAGTGATAAACAGTTTCGAAAATTCGATCTAAAACTAATCTCACAAACAGAAATTACAGTTTCCTAATCATATATATACTCTGGGATTTACGGTTCACGATGAAAGTACATTTGATAATACCGAAGGTGTACTTTATATGACTGTCGCCCGATTTTTTGCTGTTTATGTGAATATAGTGAATGTGAGTTTATTGAAAAACATAACTATCAAAAACGTTCTGCAGCTCACTAACCACATCATCTATCTTTTCCCAGAGGAAGAATGACTTCAACAGCACCACTTCCTGGAGATTCGCAGCCATGTCTACTTATATTGCAATAGAGTTGGTAGCTCGGAACATGCTACTTAAAAAGCGGATTAGTCAGTAAGTGTTTCATTGAAAGGTAGAAACCTACTGGTATACAGCCATCATCGGCTTAGTTAATACGCAATGGCTAGCACTTCAGACACGTGCCGGTTTCGTATACCAACGCGCCAAAAAAGCAATTCATTGCTTTCAGAAGGCATATGGTGATCATTGTGACCTCCGATGACACAAACCTCTATTTCTTGCATCATATTAGCTTCAAAGAAGCTGACTATCTGAAACACCCATCTGAACACGCTAAAATAATTTTTATAACATTAAATCTCCCTTGGTGAATTTAGCTCTGAAACCAAGTTCAAAATACTACTATTTTCCTTGTTAGTTGGCCTTTAATTCAGCCTTTCTAATTGATCTCTTTCCATATTCTCACGTATTATCTTTATGAATTTTCATATGAATACCTTAGACAAGTATATGTGTGACCGGTCAGATAGTTTGCAAATGTGTTGCACAAATACAATACACAGTTCAGACAATTTACGTCTGCTTATTGTTCTGTTAAAGTTGATAAAGAGAACTGATTGTTTAACAGGTGTATAATGAAATGCCCTGTGTTCTAAAGAAAACAATGACGCCAAAAACTGGTTACCTCAGCTAAAATCAGTAACAATTTTGTTAAAAGAGATTCTGAACAAAACAATTCATCATGAGATCAAGAGAAGAATGATTTGTACATTCTACACAGGTACACGCTTGCATACACGTGTACTGATAGAAGATATTTCCAATGGATCCATACTAAGCCGTAAGCAAATTGATCATAAGATGTAGAACAAAATGAAGTCTCAAAAATGAGATGATGGTAAAAGTAACTTGCAGGAGATTGGTAGCGGGTAGTTGTGATAACAATGGTGTGACGTTATTGCAAAGACAACGACAATAACGTAACAAACAAACAAGAAATGGGGAAATCCGTCTGGGAATATTACTTGTACCCATTATTTCGAGTATTATAAGGTCATTCATTCACACACACGCACACAGAGAGGATTTATCAGGAGAGAATCATGATAATTTACATGAAAGACAGTTTATTGTAATGTGGACACACATATACATACAAACAAGCAACGTTACAGAAAGGGAAGGAAAAAGGAATACAGATGTGATGCATTTTATATATTGTCTATATATATATAAAGGAAAACCACGGGAATCATAATAAATATAGATGAGATTAAAAGAGATAATGTATAAAATAACAACTAGGAAAATAAACAATTTGTCGAAGAAGGGATATATCACAAATTTTGAATCACTGATACGTTATGATTTGCTGTTGTCAACGTTTTTGGTACTGTCTTCGCTGTTCTCGTTGATTCTGCTGGCTGATCAATTATCTCATGACTGAGACATTGTTGTACAACCACAGTATCTGAATGAACAACATCATCGGCTAGTTTGATGTCAATCGACTGAGGTGATGATGCGACTAAAAATTGTGAAAAGTATTCGAGGAAAAAGCAATTGTTTTACAGCTAAATGGAATTACCATGTTAGTAACACAGAAATCAGGCGTAGAGGTTTAAGCAGGAAACGTGGAACAGTTGATGAAGCTGGCTGAGTCACTTGTAACCCCGACCTAGTCACCGTGAACCCAATGCAAGATGTTGCTTCATGAATATTTAGGTTGGAAAAAGGTTGTAGGTTATAAGATTAGAAGTTGGCATCAGTCCATGAAGTTCCAAGCTCTTGATCTGAACAGGACATTTTTAGTCATACAAAGATTCTGTCGCAACCAGCCAATTACGACTGCTAATGCAAATAAAGTCGCAACACATTTAATCCTTCTCATGTCTGTTATCAAATTATAAATCAGCAAAGACTAATTTCACAGGATTGTCGTACATCACCGCGTATGCCAACGTATCGTCTATATCGACGTGGCGCATCAAAGGAAGCTGAATTAGGTTGGAAGAGGGTTCAGGGTGGCCAGACTGAGACGTGACATCATTCGATAAAGACCTCGACTGTTGATCTCAGCCGTATTGAGCGGAGGATGTCGATTACTTGGCCTGTGGAGACCGAGACGAAAGGAATCAGTGGTTGAGGACTGTTGGTGACATGGCTGAACATCGGGAGATGCATACACTCTTCTTAAGCTTGAATATTCACACTAGCCTATATTTTCAAGTTGTTTATTCTTTCACAACTTTTTCTACTTCGATATCACTCCTTTCCCATCCAGCTGTATTTTGTGTACTACTGTGAAGCGTGGCGACTTGAGCCGATGCGCATGTGTGAGAGGTTCTATGTCGATTTTGTCTGTCTATCTATCGTCGTGCATCTGAGAGATGGGAAGGGTATACCAAGTATAAAGTTTTTCAGTAGTTGTGATCAAAAGACTTAGTTATCATTTTAACCCTATTAAATTACATGCACTATGAAAGACTTCTATAATCATTTTCATTCACATAACACAGGTCAACTGAATATCTTTGAAATAAATAAATTGGTTAATTTTGTGAAAAATTATGTTACTTAAGTGGAGATTGATAGCATTTGACTTGACCAGAAAGAGGAGTGCTTTGATTGGTATTACAATGACGTGCCATAATCTGAAGTCATCTGATTGTACCATAACTGATCTCAATCTGGGATGCAGATAACTTCCAAATCTAATGGGAACGCCTAATCAAATACGGTTGCGGCTCATTAGTTTAGGTTTGACCAATGCATCACAGGTTTAAGTCCCACTCTACCTAGCGACGTTTGGATAGCTAAGTAGCCCAGCTCAGAGAATACAATACAATCAAGATAGCTAGGTAGGCCCTCAAACAATAGTTGTAACTCATTTCCTACTACACGAACGAGCATGTGGTTGCTCTCTCTCTCACACACACGAACATGGAACAATAGAAGTATCTATGCATAGTAGATGAACAATAGGTAAAATCTCAAATATCTGTTATCAAATTCTTTTCAAAGTCTAATCAAGAATTGAAAATAGTCTTGAAAACAAGAATAGATGTATCACTTATGTGCGGTAATAAATTTAACCTGTTTAACCTATTAAGATGGCAATAATCTAACATGATTGGTGAACAGTAAATTACCAACTGTCAACACTCGTTTACATAACATCAATAAAATAGTTAGTCACCTTGATTATTTTCATTTACAGACGAAGTGGATAAATCTTGAACACATTCAGTATCTGTTGAAGTTGACAGTATATTTATAGGAGTCGCCAGAGTAGGAGTAGTAGTATTTGTATTCACATCCGGTGGGCTACTAGGAAATAGTTGTTCCAATAATTCAGGTAAGAAAGTCGACAAATGCTTTTCTGTTAATTCCCAGAGGACGCCTGAACTGGAACCAGGCGGAGCATCTTTGATTAGAATTGGATTGATGTCATGCGTTCCAGTGCACATAACCAGGAGGACATTTTTCAAAGATTCTCGTACAGCATCAGTCTTGCGGGGGAAAGGTATAGAAAAAATAGTTAAGGTAATGATCTTACTCAAACAACCTTTTCCTCAATAGAAAATAATCCAACCTCCATAAAGTGGATTCAGTGACATGGGGAGGATGGGGGGGGGGGTAAGGGGTGAGTGAAAGGATTGAAAAAGTGAGACAGTCTGACAGATAAATATTCGATACCATATCAAGTGGTACACCACGGAATATTGATATCAACTTAAACCTGAAGTAAACATGTGGCAGTCAGAAAATAAGTATCTTTCTCCAAGAAATGATGGAAAACATTTGTGACCCAGGAGAAAGATGATGGATTGATGTTATCTGAGCTTTGGTGTTTTCTTTTGGACGACATCCCACCATCAGGCTTAATAACATCCCCAGTACTAACTTTATAACTAACCACTTTCATACTTTGTTAGACAAATTTCCGAGTCAGCTGATTTATACTTCAAGTGAAAAGTTCAAGAAAATATACTAAAAAGAATATTGAGGATAAATGCGAACCGATTACCAAAAGGATATCTCATCACCATCGATAACTAGGGAACCAGATAATCTAAAATCACTTTCCCGCTATTACTACTCTTAGCAGTTCCACTTGGTGAAGACGTTAATCCAAAGGCTAAATTTGCATACAACGAACAGTAGATTTATTTATACAATTAGAGAAATGAAAATGTTCTGAATTAACTTCAATTATCAGTATTAGATTAATCATAAGAAAAACACTAATGTGATGTGAGCTGAAATAGAATTCGTTCGGTGTACTGCTAGTAAAGCCCATGGACTTATCTCCACATAAGAAAGTAAAATTATACGCACACGTGAATGTTGCCGATAAATGTAACTTTATGTTTGATGTTTTGATGACTAAGAGTTTGGTGCAGAGACAGTAAGATGCAGTAGTCTACCTGAGCTACAAATATTCTACACTATTTTAAGATGCAGTAGGGAGACAACGTTTGTAGAACTTGAACGACTATCCATTCCAGTTGAGCAACACATGATGTTAAGAAGGGGTCTTGAAGCTTTCATATTCACAACCTGTTACTGAGTTTAAACGGACAAGTACTCTAATTCACAGGTACATATGTATAGATAATTTTCCAAAGTGATTTTTTGAAAAAGAATTATCACAACAATCTAGGGAAAATGAATGATGAATGCAGTAACAAGAGAAATATGCATGTGCACGTTTGGTGATACCACCTAATTGTGGTCAGGGTACGGTTCGAACCCCTAACTCATTTGTCGTGAATACAATAATACTCACCAATGAATCGAAGCTACTACTGGCAAGCATATAACTTTCCATATAAGCAAGCATACGTATCCATAGACTGTTGAAGGTATCCAATTCATATAACGGTCGAAGATGTTGTAGATACACTTTAGTTAATAATGGAATAGCACGCATACGTGGGTCAGCAAACTCCACTGTGTGTAAATGATAACCATAACCAATATTGCTATTACCCCCAGTATTGTTAGTAATACTGTTCGCTTTTCGTGAATTCAAAGCAAGTGCTTCTTCAATCGCAATACTTTCTAGGAAACCAGATAATAGTGGAAAGAGTACCTTTGGAAGTAGAAAAATAAGGAAGTGAATTTTAATTTACTTTCACGATAATCATACATAAAGCAGAATGTATCGATAGGTGAGATCATATACAACTGATTCGCGCTGTAAATTTCATTGAACCATAGTAAAACTAATTATCTTTGCAACAAACAACGATTTCAAGGCATTCTGTCACCTTTTCAATTGCGTACAGACTGTGAAAAAGAGGAATACAGTCTACAAAACAATGGCTAACAAGAAGTCCGCAGGTTTCTAGCTCTTGTTACCTCAAACTATACTTATCAATTCACGTGTACACACCAGAACATGTACAATTGGGGGAGAGACAGATGATTGCCAACCAGTCAAAATTGGATAGTTATCTTTAGTTTTAGTCAAAGTGAAAGACGCAATTCTTAAGATGACACAGAACAATTGTGTCTGCAAAATCAAATGTTTGAAAATGTGAGGCTAATCATAGAGGAGAAAGTTGTAATCCCTTAAAAATTAGGATGAACAAATGCAAGTTATGTACGAAACGTCCACCAAATAATCAAAATAAACTGGAAAAAACATATTAAGAAAGGAGATCAGCAACAGCTATACATGAAATTGAAAGTGGACATATGACTGACCGTCATAATGTAGATATTTTTGAACAGGAGGTTTCCATTCACATAAAAAAAACTCAACCCTTTTGAAGCCTTAAATATCTTTACAACACCAAATGCTACAGACAGGAGAGATGGAATAGACTTAATGTCCATTTTCCAAACAATAATCCAACAGAAACTTTAATAGTGACCTTTTCGAATTGAAGCTTCAATAATAATGACAGATATTGATTGACCACTAATAAACCTCGCCTGGTTTACTAGTTCACTAGTTACTAGCCTGTCCTAAGCCCACATAAAGAGGGAAGGTTGGGCATAGAGCTAGCAACCCTACCCCGGAAAACAAATCTAATCGCTAAACAAACTTCAAAGCACAAACGAAATAAAAAAAATAATAACAAAACTATTCCTCGCTGGAATCGGAGAGGAGAAATGACGCCAGTTGGTGAAATGCCTTCAGGAAGCCAATTGGCCGATGTGTCTTCTCTTCCTCGATGAAAGCGAAAGTAAGCATAGAGACATGGAATGTCCGCACGATGTTTGAACCCAGCAAGGTAGCCCAGATTGCAAACGAGATGAAGATGTATCACATTGAAGTGCTTGGAATTCGCGAGAGCAGATGGAATGGGAGTGGACTCTCCAAACTGTCAACTGGAGAATCAATAATCTACTCCGGTCACCCAGATGACAACCACGAGCACACTGAGTTTTGGAGTGGCTATCATGATGTCCCCAACAGCATCGAAGGCTCACATACAGTGGGAACCAATATCCTCCAGCATCAGAATCATGACAGCAAGGTTCAACTCAAAAGGAAGGAAGGAAGGTCACAATCATACAACGCTACGCTATGCACCTACAAATAATGCAGAGTAAGAGAAAAAGGAGGAATTCTACAGACAACTGCAATCAACACTGGACAAGACGTCAGTTGGCGATATCAAAATTCTAATGAGTGACATGAATGCGAAACTGGGAGGGGACAACACAGGAAGAGAACTAACCATGGGTCGAGAAGCGCTCGGTGAGGTGAAATGAACGAGAATGGAAAATTGTTTGCAGAATTCTGCGCATTCAACGATTTGGTGATTGAAGCGAGGCAGTGTGTTCAAGCACAACGATATCCACAAAGCGACATGGATTCGAGTTCACCAGATGGATACACTACAAATCAAATCGACTTTATCTCAATCTCAAGAAGATGGAGACGCAGTCTACTTGACACAAGGTCAAGAAGAGGGGCAGATGTAGGTTCACACACCACTCACTGTCTAGTGCAAGGAGCCTGCCTTCCAAATCAAGTTAAAAGCCTTCAAGGAAACTGGTGATAGACCTCAGTTCAAGTACAACACTCGGAACAGAAACTGAAGGATGAAACTACAAAGGAAATCTTCACGGCAGCCAGCCATCAAGACTAAATAGGAGACATCGAGCAACATCCCTGAAGAAACCTGTGTGTAAGAACACTGGAACTCTTTGAAAGCTATGTGGAAAGAAACCTGCACAGCCGTATTAGGAAGGAAGAAGAAAGAAGACAAGGAATGGGTCTCGACGGATACCTGGAAGCTGACAGAGGAGAGGAGGATGGTGAAGCAGAAGATAAACCAGTGCAAGGATGCTCAACGACAAGAGGAACTGAGCACAATGTATAAAACACTGGACAAAGAAGTGAAGAAGAGTGCAGGGAAAGACAAAAGACACTTCTACGAAACACTGGCAAGTGAAGCAGAACAGGCTGCAGGTAAGAGAGACAGAGACTTCATAACATTGTATCAAATAACCAGGTTGCTATCTGGGAGGGGAGAGATCAACGCAGACAAAGCCAATAAAAGATGATGACGGAAATGTAATTACGACAGAAGAGAAACAATGGGTCGACCACTTCAAGAAGCTCTTGAATCGACCACCGCCACCACCTGCACTTCGTCCAGAAATACCACCTGCAGCCGCTGAACTACAAGTGAACATAAATCCTCCAACAAAAGTGGAAGTCCTGAACGCCATAAAAATGTTGAAATGTGGGAAAGCAGCAGGACTAGATTGGATCCCGCCAGAAGCACTGAGAACAGACGCAGAGACAACAGCGGACATGCTCATACCACATCACTATTGCAGAAGGTGTGGAAGGAAGAGAAGGTACCTGGCTAATGATTGGAAGAAGGGTTACCTTGTCAAACTGCTGAAGAAGGGAGACCTCAGTGTTTGCAAGAACTGGCGCGGAATCACTCTCCTGTCCACCTCAAGCAAGCAAAATATTAAGCCGCATCATCCTGGAGAGGTTAAAGGATGCGCTAGGTTCAAAACTAAGACAGGAACAGGCTGGCTGGATTCAGGAAGTATAAATCATGTGCAGACTAAATTGCAACGCTTCGCATCATCATACAACAGAGTATAGAATGACAGTCAACCCTACACCTCAAGTTTATCGACTTTGAGAAGGCCTTTGACAGCGTCGACCGAGAGGTAATTTGGAAACTGCTTCAATACTACGGAATACCGCAAACCTTTATCTGCCTCATTCAACAACTATATGAAGATGCCACATGCCAAGTAATTCACAATGGGAAGCTCAGTGATGATTTTGAAGTAAAGACAGGAGTGAAACAAGGTCGCCTACTATCCCCCATGATATTCCTGATTGTGGTGGACTGGATCATGCAACAAACAGTGGGGAGCGAGAAGAGGGGGATACGCTGGTTGGACTGCGGAAAACAACCTAGGAGATCTGGATTTCGCCAGTGATGACTTGTGTCTGATGTCACACAAACTGGAAGATCTACAGGCGAAAACTAACAAGTTATCAGAAGAGGCAAGGCAGCGAAGATGGGACTTCAAGTGAATATAGAGAAGACAGAGCTGATGAAGATACCGCACTACCAACAACAACAACAAAAAACTCCAGTCACCATCAACGGGAGAAACTTAAAGGAAGTAACCTCCTTCACCTATCTAGGAAGCACTGTTTCAACTACAGGTGGCACAGACGAGGATGTCAAAGCAGTCAGATTCGGAAAAGCAAGACAGGCGTTCATTAGCCTGAAACCAGTGTGGAGATCTCCTGCACTGCACTCAGCATGTGGAACAAGATCCGGATTTTCAACGCAAACCCAGTCAAGTCACTGCTTCAATGTATGGTCCAGAGACTTGGAGCGTCACGAAAGGGATTTCCAACAAACTACAGACATTCATCAACAACTGCTTACGCTGACTCGATACCGAAGATCAGATGGCCAGAAAGAATAAGCAACACGGAGCTCTGGCAACCAACCAAACAAGAACCTATCACCCAACAAATATGCAGAATGAAGTGGAGATGGATTGGGCATACACTGCGAAGGCCGACTGGGGACATCATGCGTCAGGCCAGTTGCTCGAGTGGAATCCTCATGGTAAGCGACGAGTTGGGTGTCCCAGCTGAGGGTGACATGGAGGAGATCGTGCGAGGAGGAAATGAGAGCTTCTGGGCTGTCGTGGAACCAGGTTCAAAAGATCTCAGAGAACAGAGGTCACTGGAGACGTGCTACTAAAGCCCTATGTTCCATTAGGAACCCAAGGGACTAATAATAAGTACAATAATAATAATAATGTATCTATGATAGAAATGATAATATTAGGTATAGTACTAGACAACTTAATAGATGTGTTGCTGAGTTTCTACCATCATAGTTAGGAAAGGGACAGTTTAAATCCATCAAAAGTTCTGTTTTATCTCACCTCCTTGATAGTGGTCACTTGGTAGATAAGAACAATGCTTTCGCAATTATTCACCATATACCATATCTTTCGAAAAGTACTAGAACTCACCTTTTACGCATAGCAGAAGCTGTGGGAATTTGGGCCACGAATCCTAGTTTGTACATCCCTTATCTCTCCTTTGGGCAGGGAATACTCAATAAATAACTTTATCATTGAAATTTATCTTACCCCTTCCATATACTTACTATATTTGTTGAGACTTTGTTTATCCACTTACTTCATCCTTCAATATTACGTAACTTTTGTTTTCCCAAGCTTTTGACCCACTTTTATTATCAGAGTGTCTACATTATCATGCTGCTTGCTTGGTTCTTATGATCAGTATCATCTATACTACAGCCACATTAGTCAACGTTATCATATTATTATTTGTATTATTATTACCATCGTTATTTCTAAAAAAAATTATCCAATTAACCGATAAATCTTTGTTGGTTTGATTTTTATACATATTTAGCTATTTATATTAGAGTAAGGCATGAAGAGGATTTAAATTGAAAACAATATTGTTCGCTAATACGTCCCATCTTCTTTTGTCAATGGATCCTTTAGTTTGCACAACATGCTGTGTAGTGATTTCGTTAGCTTATGCTCTACTCTGATTCCGAAAAGACGAAGCAATCGGTTGACTGTTTCTCGGATATCTTTGATGTAGGGTAGTGTAAAGCACCTATTGATCTGAAGCGATTACCATACCTTTTGTCCTGCTAATAAACAATTTTTGACAAATTAAAAATGAAATATATATTTTTTCTAAAATCCCAATGAAGTAGAAAAATAATTTTTTGACGTTTCGCGACTTCGTGGAAATCGCTTCCTCAGAGAACAAAACCTGTACAAGTTGTCGATAGTTTTACTATTTAAACTATCGATAACTTATACAGGTTTTATTGTCTGAAGAAGCGATTTCCACGAAGTCGTGAAACGTCAGAAAATTATTTTTCTACTTCATTGGGATTTCAGAAAAAAAATATATTTCATTTGTAATCCAATTACCCAATGCTCAACTTTTAAACTCTATCAGGTCAAATTCTGATCCTTAAGTTTATTTCTTGACAAAGTTGAGCGGATAATCATTGGCTTTGGACACTTTGTACAGGTATTTTTCTTCGGCTTTCCGTAGTGTTTCAGGATTAAATGTTCAACAACAACAGAAACCACTTGGAACTCGTCATCTGGATGTACCTGCACCACAGTGAATGATGTTGTCCCCCCCCCCCCAATGAGACTCGGACCCTGTACCCATTGCTTCAAACGCCAAGGAGTTATCTGCTATGCACGGAGGAACGATAGCCACTTCTTGTACAACGAGTAGTAGTTATTACTATTTACTGACATACTTGGAATTCTCCGTTGTTTTATTGGATCGAATTGTTTGAGTCTCAGCGGGAACAACATCACCCACTGAGGTGCAGGTACATCCAGCTGACGAAATGCACATCCTGGGTTCTTCTGCTAGCCACAACCAAACAAATTACCTTATTAACATTCAGGCAATATCGAGGTATCCACATAGGAACCCATATGTTAACAGAGGTCGAACAATCCGATCCAATAAAACAACGGAGAATTCCAAGTATGTTAATAAGTAGTAACAGGAACAATGTTAATCAACTTTATCTCCAGTAACTCCAAAGAAGCACATAAATCAAGTTTGTTTGCATTTTCAGTGTTTTAGACCAGTCCTGTTCAGAAGTAATAAATCTCTCCAAATTCTTCTTGTTCTGTTTTTCTACTTTTGTCCGGCTTTTATAACCAATTTCACCTCAGCTGAAAGTCAGTTTCTGATTGTGTATTAACATATCTAACGGATCAAATATACTTATGTAATCTTTCCCTTCCATTTCTCGACAATTCGAATGCAGAAGAATCGGGAAAAACACTGGATAATTTTGAATTAGATCAATAATTTCTTCCTTTCTTAATCTCTCATTATTTCCTATCAATGGACTATCTTCTTCTCAATCATAATGTTATATAGATTGTATTTTCTTGTGAATATATGCCATAACATTTTTTATGGTCGGTACGCGGTTGAAAAGAAGGCGATGAAATACCATGGAATCATTATATACCGTAAAATTTATTGAAATTACCTTAGAAGGCGATATATAAGAGTTAAATTACTACTTCTCTTCAACATCTGTAAACCGAGGTTCAGCAGAGGAGTATCGCTCAAAGGTGTATATTACTTTTTATAGTAGTCGATGTGTAGCACATATGTTCATGTTAGCAACAGTCAGTTTTTCCCAGGATTCAGGTCTCAGGAACCAACTAGTTGAAATGACAGTTCTCTGATCAAATTTCGTAGCTGAGAACCCTTTACCGATAGTGACATTTACTCTTTTATTTCGATGGGAAATATTTTGGTCATGTGAATGGAGAAATTGTATCATCCTACGCCACTCTACTAGAAAATAGTGCGAAGTTCTCACCCTAAATATATCATATTTTACGTTACCCGAGACATTGAAAATAGTTTTTAAAAATAGTGCTTACCATATATTTAGTTTATCACAACAAAACAACTTACCTTATCAAAACAATCTTCCCATTGTTTACCACTTAGTGGATGTAAAGTTGGTGATAGCAGAGCTTTTTGTAAATAAGTCAGTGCATCTGTTCTAACATCTCGTCTGACATCTACACAAAGCCTGGCTGTTGCTTGTAGCAAAGGTCGCCAACAATGAATCCACACATAGTCTAGATTTAATTGATTCACACTAGAATTAGTTGACTCGTTAACTACGACCTCTTCTGTGCTCTGCAAGAGTTTATCGCCGTCAACCTCATCTGTTGTTATACATGATGGTGTAACTCGTCCAGAACTTATTCTTGTCCATTCAGTGTAAATTGATGTTGCTCGTGTGAACAATATACTGATAAGGTCAAGAAGCTGTAAGACAAAAGAAAGGGAATGAATAAAGAAGAAGCAACTCTTAAAATGAAAAAAAAAACTATGCGTCTACGTTACAAAAGGTATACAATTGTTGATAGAACTAACTGAGATAACCTCAGTTTACCAAATTGATCCTAAGTGATAAGACGATGCTTTCAGTGGAAACGAAAATCTGGGATTTGAACCAGATACCACTGAGTTAAAAATACTGTCACGATGGATGTTTTCGTTTCAACATCAATAATTCTTTCATTGCTTAGAAACAGGTAATGAAGGTATGCATTATTTTTAAGGCAAATGACTGAGATTTCCACATATTCCTGATACGCAACAATGATATACGTTACGTGGGAGTAATAACTACCAAATCCCATTGGTCCATGACGTGGTCAAAAGGTGATGTAAGAGTTCTGTGATGAAAATTGGTCCTTCGTGTATAAAAACATCCAAACACACACACATACACATACACACATGAGACTGTAAGTAATATAGCCTATAGTGAACACAGTTGTTAAATAATCCACCTACCTGTACAGCAATCACACTAGTTGCTGGACTCAGCATTGATTCACTGAATAATACTCCATTTTCTAGTCTCTTCAACTTTCCATGTTCATGATATTGTTCATTATCTGTGTCAGAATCAGATAAAGCATAATGCTGATTATGATGATTTGATGAAGATCTTGAACGATCTGATCGAGGTCGACGTGGGTCTAAATTCATTTTATTTTTACTGTTGTCATATGATGATAAAATACGATTATTATTTATTATTTCTGGTGGCCGGTGGAGACAAGCTTCACAAAAACTCGTAAACATTGAACAGCGTACTAGAAATAAATGAAAAAGACAGGTAAGTTAGAAATTGCGTGTAACCTTAGTTTTATGATAGAGCAGTTGATATATCAAGGAAATCAGAGAAATATAGTTAGTCCCTTTTATGAATTTCGATAGCGTAATTAGAAGACGAAGTTTATCTGAACAATGTGATGTATTTGCGCAATTCATTTCGAACAATCTGATCACACTATATATATTAAACCGAGGACTGGGGGGGGGGGGGGGTGGGTGACAAAATGCATTGCGCAAATACATCACATTGTTCAGATAAACTTCGTCTTCTCATTACCTTATCGAAAATAAGAGTTAATTATGAATCGCAAAGGAGTCCGCATTATACTGTACGTATAACCGAAGTCATCAGCAGATACAATACAATGGTCGCAAAATAGCCTTATAGGATCTATATTCAGACTGTACAAGTTGCACCCCTACAAGACGAATCAGAACTACTGTCAATCAAATTCCCGTGATGCTAACATTCTCTACTGTTCTCATTTGTTGACATACTGACCGGGCTGTCTACACATCTAAGCCTTCATAACTTTTTCATGGATTTATTCACTGTGAGGTGATGAAACATATTTGTTTTCAATCTCAGAGAACCGAAGAGGGAACTTAAATTGTAGGTATGATGAGTAACAACGGCCACACCATCACCTCATGAACATAACAGTAATCAACTTCATCTATTGTCAGCATTCATCACTGAAGAGCATTTTACGGATGCTCCTCTGCCTAATGAGAGTATCTTTTAACTAAGTAATTGTGAGACAGTACACCTCAAACTAGCTGCTTCAAAAAACGTCATTCAAACGGTATGGGCAAAGTATACACTCACTCACTTCTACCTTTGGGTTGTGCGTTCACGAAAATTCATGAAAATAGATCTTTTACCAGTTCGAACTTGTCAGTTTAGAGTACTTATAGTCTAGAATTACAGTTACATCAAATCTCAAATATTTAGCAGCTCCCATAGAAAACCTACTATTGAAATCCTCAAGCAATTTTGAACTTAACATAAGTATCAGTTTCGAAGCATTAATAATGTTTTTCGAGGTTGTAGACACATCCTGTTCATGAGAGTCAAAAGCATAACACGTAAATGAAGCCAAGTCTCGTATCAACATGAAATACGACGTAGGACAAGTTAATTCATAGAATTCTCTATTAGAATTGGAAACTACGTAGAATAATATTAGCCACCTGTTCATCTTTCAGAACATGATGAGTTTTATTTCATATCCCAGAGGCTTTTACGAACAATAAATCACCAGTGAAATATTATTCAATAACTGGTAACCAGAGAAGAGTAAACTGTAAACTAGTTAAACGAGAAGCAGGATTTTGTACTAATAAATATTCCCTATCATATTTCACTAATCTGGAATGTAGCCTGCTGATATGTGATTATCACTTAAAAGAGTTCGTTTTACCAGAAATAGCCTACATCAACCGCAAAACTTTCATATAGTTAGGAGGAAAAAAATTAGGAAGCAAACAAACCTCAAAATTATCTGGTGTAATATGAGCAGGATCACGAATTAAAAAGGCCAAACAGTCAGCAGCTTGTTCTAATGTGACTGGATCACGTGAACCAATCGCTACTTCGAAACTCAGCACTAACGGAGATGTGAGTAGAGATGATTTATCAATAAATGTTTGTATTCCATCTATCGACAATTTTGGTAATACTTCATAAGACTCTGAAACATCATTTTTATTCAGTTCAGTGACTTTTGATAATGAGTCAGTCTGTTCAGGATTCTCTTCTGGTATTCCATTAGTGTTCTGTATCTCAGATAATTGCAGGGATGAAATACTTGTCACAGGGAGTGTTTCATGAACAGTACGAAGTGTTTCACTATCGCTTGTGTAACCACGATTTGATTCATGTGGATTGGATTGGAATTGTGTTCGATGATTTTCAGTTGTCTTTCGAAGTGTATGTTTACTAGCATCTAAACAAATAAGCAAAGGGGTAAGTTTAGAGGTAGGATTCATGAAAGAAATCTAAGCAAACAGTATTTTTTCTCAGAATTTCTTTTTGCATGGAGGTTTTGGAACAAGGTTAGAAGGGCCCCTTCTCCCCTCACACACAAACATCAATCTTGCAAGTTTTAGTAAAACTACCTAGTTACCATAACTTTAGTAGACTGAGTGAGATTGGACAACTGCATGAAACACGTTGCACTGTAGTCAACATATCGAGCACAGTCTCCAAATTGATCCAACAGTCCAAAAACAACATTCTTCAAAAAAAAAGAATACAAGATGAAAAAAAGTGAAAGTTCACGGTACTTCGAATGTGAAAAGGGTTTTTTTCTCTGTGATTGGATGTTTTCGTCACTTCACAGAAATAATCAATATACGGTCATGGAAAAGTTACGGATTATATGTTCCTTACAACTTACTGATTGCACATAACGATGAAATATAATTTACTAGGATAACAGGTAGAACATAAACTATTGTTGATAATAACTTTGAATAGGAAAAAACTGATATGGAATTATAATCTACATTAACGTGTATGTATTATTCCTGTACGCTTAATTCCTATAACATAAAGTTTGATAGTTTCACTAATTATCAATCCACAACTTTCTCTTTGGCCAATTCACTTCATTTAGTCTAAGGAGATTAGACTTGACCGAGTAGCCAGTGCAATTACGACAAACAAACGGTTACGTATCACACATTCACATGACAGTCAGGAGAAACCATCGGTTACCGATGTGAAGTTAAGAGCTGGTGAGTAATCGGGTTTGGTAGGTTAGCTGATTGAGTGCCAGGCTGGAAATCCGGAGACCATTGGTTGGAGTTATCACCCGAGCCAGGTTTCAATTTAACCCTCAGTCATTACTTCGTATTAGAAATACTAGTGTGTCCAATACAAACTATTTAAGGTAGTCTCAATAATATCAATAAATAAGTGTCACTTTTTCAGATGTGCAGTAATTCAACCACAATAGATGATCCAGATAGATGACAGGTGGTCTGCATGAGTGACACGGTGAGTATAAATATACACTAGGCTGTTAAAGAGCTGTAACTCATGAAAACCAATTTGCGTTTCACAGCAATTTACCGATTGGCATGGTTTACTTGTATGTTGCGCATGTAGAGCAACTGCGTATACCTCAACGCGCGGCTGGAACCAAAGTAGGCAAATTTACTTGTTGGTGGCTAACAGTGGAGTCCAGGAAGCGACTTCCGTCCTATTTCGGACTCGTCAGCTGAATGCACCTGAATCTGAGTAGGTGATGTTGTTCCCACTGAGACTTGAGCCCAATACCCGTCGTTCCAAACTCCAAAGTGTTATCTACCGTGCCACCAAACAAATTAAAGCATGATGAATAATCAGGCAATATCGACGCATGCGAATATAGAAGCGTATATACCAAGGAAGGTAGATCAATTTGATCCAGAATTACAACAGGAAATTACAGTTATCAATATATAAAGAGTAGGTAAGGGGGTTGGGAAAAGGGTAAGTGCGTGCAGACTAATACGTATTATTAATCTACGAAGTCTCTGAGCCGTGTTAGTTGCTTGGATGGGGTCCACATGATTTACGGAACAAATGGTTCAGAATCTACCCCTCAGATTCACCCTTCATCATTCTCTACCTTATTATATCTTTCTACTGGTTTGCCTTGATACTGGTTTACTTCAGTTTAACTATGAATCATTAGTTTTGAGTGAGATCAGTGATCACTGACATAATGAGCATGACAGTTGGTAAGTTTCAAAGGAAGATACTCTCTTATGTTATTTGATGTAATGCTATACTCGATCAAAAGGAATTTATATCTAGAAGAGATAATTCTCCCCCAGAAAAACCAATTGTAGAAATAATGGAAAAAGAAAAGGATTACACAACTGTTTAGTTATCATGTCTTAGTGCACTTGAGGTTTGGCAAAACCCACTCTTCCCAACAAAAATCTTCTCACACTGTCCTCTTCATTGGCTTCACGTGAACGTAGTGTTTCGTGTACCACTGGAAGCACGAGGGCAGTTGACAGTTTCCAGCTGACTATGACGTGAAAGGGTAGTTCTTCTTGAGGTGCCTGAAAAAAGAATGGATAGCGCATGACCCTAGACCCCAAGGGAATTCTGTTTAAGACTAGTCACAGACGGCATCTTAGCTTTCGAATCCGACTATGAATCTCTGGGTAGATATCGACATGCCACGAAGTGATGGGTGTGCTGTTTTTGGGATCAACATTTTCGAAACCCCTCTTTCGATAGAAAAGGCAGCATCAGCGTGATATTGCTGGTCATCCAAGGGAAACACCTTACTGCGATCACACCCCTATCCAGCCACCAGTACGACTTCACCCTCAGACTCTGACTATTGGTTTGAGCCATATAGGGAGATGAAGACTATCTGGCTGTGGTTCGCAAGACGACAGGAATCAGCATCTGCTAACAAATCAGGTCCCTGAAGATGAAAAAAGTGGAAAGCAATCCTTCTCAAAGTTCTTATTGAAAAAATTTCACTTAAGTGCCAGTGAAGCCAAGACACATGTGGATATATATATATAAATATATATATATATATGGATGGGGAACACATGTATCTACCGGCGATAATCCCAATGATGACTACTCTCGGCGACAACTTTGATAATAAAAACAACTACTATTAATATTCCTATGATAACGCTTGCAGTCTATCTCTTCAAGATGGATACGGGCAGCTGAAACAGTACAAATATTTCACTACTTGAAGTTAGTCAAAACCTTATGAGTCATGTAATATGAGACAGATAAAAACAATTTAAAACTAGTAACAATTTTCGATTCACTTGAATTGTTATAAGACTTCATACAAGCACAATGAAAGCGAAACAGCTAGATGAGAAACAAGAGTAAATTGAGATTGAATTTTTCAGTAACTGTTAAGGACTACCTACAAATGGATAGGCAGGCAAAGATAGATGAGAACACAAAGTTAAACGTCTGGAGCGATAAAATTTTGAAGATATGTGGTAACCCAGGATTTAGGCGTAAGCGACTGGAAACTATGAGGCTGAAGAAGAGCATTGTAGCCTTAGAAGGAATGTGTTAAAAGTATCCACTTCACTCGTGTCGTCATAGATGAACAAATCGTCTCAGTTAATTAGTTTGGTGCGTCACACATGTCTACAGTGACATGTATTGGATCCTTTCAGTTGAAAGACAATTGCCCGATAGATGATAAAATATAGATCATCATTTTACACGAGGATAATTTAAAGAATAAGAATATTAGTCTTACGTCATTTTAACAGATTAGTTAGATAACTTACACCTGATTGGCTGATCACCAACCAATCAAATCATTCCATATACAAGGTTGCTTCTTGAACTCTTGATCCGGTTAGGTTGTCTCAAGCATTTTAACCAGTAGGCGCCCCACTAATTTAAGCATCTGGCTGCTTCAATTCATGCAAAAATATATCAAAACATTGTAAACTAGGCTTATAAATTAGTTTATTATTCTTACCGTCTCGTAGGATATTCGCTCGTCGACCAGCACCGCATACTTCGAGTAAACCAAAGATAAGCTTCCAGTCTGTAGTTGGATCTGGTAAATCAGCAGCATGATTTCTTAACAAGTCTGTTAAACCAGCAATCACCTGTCGGCCAACACGTGAACCTTGCTTAAACAATAATAATAAAGTGGTGTTGATACTACTGCCGCTGTTATTACTAGCATTATTCCTAGTAATAGGCCTTTTGTTGAAATTACGTGAGTTCGATAATTTCGGAGAAGTGATATTATTCCCTGATTGTAATGCTGTCGGTGATGATAATTCATTGACATAGTACATAAGCTGTTCACCATGGTTTAATAACAGCCAATACAGTGTTGCGAATATCTAAAATATTTTGCAGGAAAAAAAACCAATAAAAGCAGTCATGAAAAATAAGTTGGTCCGCTAAGATAGGTTATTTAATCAAGAAGAATGATGGTAGATGGCGTAGCAGCATTATAGCGACAGGCTAGCATTTTGTTAACTGTTTCTTATACAAACCTTCTTGCTTTTCCTGATTGTATGACACAAAATCTCCATTGCATATAAGTGACTATCTTACGTCGTCAATGTTCCAATTCCAATCTAAATGCACTCAACAATCTTGTGCACAATCGTGCAGTAAGCAACGAACCACGCCTATTGTATGAAGACTAGTAATACTATCTAGACGTTCAAACCTCGGTAGGTGTAACAGAGCTAGAACCCGTGAACCAGTGGTTGGAAGTCATCTCTCTAAGCCAGTGAGCCACAACTCCAATGTTCGGATTTCCATTACCATGAAATATACATACGCCTAGCCAGCTGACCAACACTGTCGTCTTTTGACATTCACCAGGCTGAACTTTAAGAATGGTTACCGTTTAATTATAAAAAGTCAACTGTGTCAACTGGAAGGTTAAATATTCTAATGAGTCCACCAAAGTCTAGAAATTAGTTACCTCGACATCAGCATAGTATTTTGAACAGACGTGTGCAACTGACGTACGAAGCGAGAGAGCATGAGGGTTAAGGTATTAAGCATAGAAGACAATAGAACAAACTGCAGTGTGACTTACCAAGTAAGTAGAGATCTGTGCATTAGTGTATGTGAGCCATACATATTGCCTAACTGTTCGTGATATTACGTGAACTGAAGTGATAACTTCGAACTTCATGATCTAGTGGTTGTGAATCAAGAGCTTGCATCGCACTCAATAAGCCATAACATCATAACGAAATATCCAGCAGAAGATAAGACACTTTGATGACCCAATATTCATTGTCAAAATCCACTTAATACCGACTAATAAGTTTATCCACTACACTGATTTGCTATCCTCATTTCAGTCGTTAGCCGTAGCATTCATACAGAGTTTGAGACTATGACCTATACACTAAACAGTAGATAAGTTGTGTAAAAGACGGAAGACTGCTATGTACCCCTAATTTTGCATAGCATCGCCTTCTATTTTGCCTATTACCTTAAAATAACCTACATAGCTGTTTTTAACTGTTGATAGTTTTTCTTTCCTCTGCTCTCAAGGCTAAACTCTCTTCGGTTGTTAACTATTTTTACCTATATGTGAATTTAGTGTCTGTCAAGATCATTTAGAAATGTATATATTCAGCATCGCCGTCCACTGTATTTACTGTTGTTGAGACAGTAGAAATCTCTCTGTCAACGGACTGTCTTTTCTTCTTGTCTTCGCACGTCAGTGGTATTGTTGTTGTAGTGGTTGACGTTCTGATTTGCGTTAGAGTCGATTCGTTTATGCACTAGGTTCGTATTGTTTGCAATCTGCTAGGTTCATATCGCTTGTAGGCTGCTAGGTCCTACTATCGATTATAGCAAAGACCAATAAGCGATGTATTACATAACAGCTAAATCCACCTCAGTTTAAAAAGATAAACTATCGCTGGTTCGATTTGTGCTGAATTTTTAGCAGAATTGACTAAGAAATGTCTGTCTATTGACTGATTAAACGATAACTGAAGAATGAGCAAATCTGTTAGTGATAAGCTGAACTACAGTACATCAAATAAAATGATGAATTTGAATTCAGATTGGATTCAGATTATTTCAATGGAATAGCAAATATCAGGCAGTATCACAATGAAACTTGATGTCACTCACTGTGTAACAGTCCCCATGGTTACAATCCAAATTAGCATATCAAGGAGCAAGGTAAAGAGATTAAAGATTTTTTCTTAAAATAGAAAACAAAATGTAATCAAAGAATTTGTAGAAAGTTATGAGAAGAAAGAAAGAGGGGAGTAAACGAGTAAAGAAATATGCTACGGCGATCAGAATGAAGATAATCTGTGGATGTATATGCTTCACTGACATGGATTCTCAGTCAGATAATCATAAGTCTTCACCCATTGGTTCCGATTGTCATGTGGTTTGAAGCCAGTTAGTCGAAATTTCCCACACAGCTCAGACCAACAGTCAGACTTCATACACCTAAGGCAAGTTTTAGTTTGATCATGTTTAACCTTTTCCAGTTTTACACTACTTCAGCTACCGTTAAACATGCAGGTAAACCTTCAAGGTTTAAAACCTCATCAAATGACTTAGCTCTTTAACTTCACACTATATGCGAAATTTTTACATTAATAATGTGGTAGTCTTAGGACACATAGTCAAAATCATGCAGCCCTATGTTATTCACTTTGAATGACAATGTTTCACAGTCATTCCTTACGACAGAGTTAGACCGTATGCAGTAAACTTGGAAGTAAGTCAAAACCTTCAAGTACATGACATCATGAGACAACATTCCCACTATAAAGATTTACATAGAAAAGAGTCCCATCAATTAGGGCAACAAAGGTATGCGAAATGAAGGGGGTTAAAAGTCGGTCCATAGGCGAACATACAAACAGATAGATAAATACAGAAACTCACTTGACTGGTAACTTCGTGTCGACGTAATAAACAGATAGCTAGACGCAGGAAGCCAACAATTATTCTTTCAACAAGAAGATTTGGAGAACGTGCAGACAATAACAAATCAGCTAGATAATATCTTACCAACGGCCAAAATCCAGCCAATCTGTCACGATTATGCATTAGAACACGAATAAGTAATTCCAGGCAGAATATACGACAGTCATCCAATACACTGGAGGTGCCACCACCTCCAGTAGTATTAGAGTTGTATGATGAATAGTAAGATGATGTTGTTGAACCAGCACCAACACTAGTCCATTGTAGTAACGATGGTGGTGGTGAAGATGACGAACCGGAATTTCGATGCACTCCAGTAGAGTTATGCTGTGGTGGTGGAACAACAGCAACAGCTGATCCTTCAGTTTCAGGTGAACAAACAGTTGACTGGGAAGAATTTGAAGTTATGCCTGAATCAGAAGTTATGCAGATATTTTGTAAGGATTGAGAATCAGTATGTTGTAGCAGTAGTAATCCATCTATAGAATCAGCATCAAAATTGTGCGGTAGAGTAGCATAGGCATCACCACGAGTCGCGCATAGCAAAGCCTGTTAGGTAAGAAAACAAAGTTCACAACACTGCGATGACAAAAAGGGCCAACGACATATAAGGAATCAATATAAACTCTATGGATGGTAATTCTGTAGGTATGATATTTATTCATATATATATATATATATATATATATATATATATATATATATATATATATATATATAGTTTACTAGCTGGTCCTAAGCCCTGGTAAAGAGGGGAGGTTGGTCATAGGGCTAGCAGCCCTACCCCGGGAAACCAATTCAATCGCTAAAGAAACTCCAAAGCACAGAGAAAATATGAAAAATAAATTTATTCCTCGCTGAAATCGGGGAGACGAAATAACGCCAGTTGATGAAAGCCTTCGGGAAGCCAACTGGCCAATGTGTCTTCTTTCGATGAAAGCAAAAGCAAACGTAAGTATAGGGAAGTGGAATGTCCGCACAATGTTTGAAGCTACTATCTGGGAAGAGATCAACACAGACGAAACCAATGAAAAATAGTGAAGGAAACCTAGTTAGCAAAGAGGAGAAACTAAGGGAACGATTGGCTGACCACTTAAAAAGAAACATCTGAATCGACTACCATCAACAACCCACCCACAGAACTATCAGTGAACACAAGGCCTCCGACAAAAGCAGAAGTGAAGTCCTTAGGGCCATAAAGTTGCTGAAATCCGAGAGAGCAGCAGGATCAGGTGGAATTCCTCCAAAAGCACTGAAAATAGACGCAAAGACATCAGAGGGTATGCTCACACACCTATTGTACAAAGTTTGGAAGGAAGGAAAGAAAGGTACCTGCATGCTGATTGGAAGAAGGGCTACCTTGCCAAACTCCCAAACAAGTGTGACCTAAGTCTTTGCAAGAACTGAAGAGGAATCATGCTCCATCCCTGTCCACACCAAACAAAATATTAAGCCGCATCATCCTGGAATGACCGGAATAGGCTGGCTGGCTTCAGGAAACAACAAACCATGTGCAGATCAAATTGCAACGCCACGCTACGCATCATTATAGAAAAGAGCATAGAATGCCAGACAAATCTTTACCTCAACTTCATCGAATTTGAAGTAATCGACCGAGAAAAAATTTGGCAACTGCTTCAACACTACGCTTTCAGTGCCACAAATCTTTATCAACTTCATGACGATGCTAAATCCGAAGTGATTCACGATGGAAAGCTCAGCAATGAATTGGAAGTGAAGACAGGAGTAGGACAAGGTTGCCGCCTACTATCACCGATGATCTTTCTGATTATGGTCAACTGGACTGGATCATGCAACAAACTGTGACTAGCGAGAAGAGAGGCATACGCTATTTGATTGGTGGAAAGACCCTACAAGAAGATTCGGATTTCATCGATGATGATTTATGTCTAGTGTCTTGTGACACAAACTAGAAGATCTACAGGCAAAATCCAACAAGTTGACAGAAGAGGTAGGGCAGCGAAGACTGGACTTCCTTCAGATGAACGTAGAGAAGACAGAGGTGATGAAGATACCCAACCAACAACAACAACAAGCACCAATCGACATTAACAAAGAAACCTAAAGGAAGTTGTCTCTTTCACCTACCTAGGAGGCAGCATCTTTTCAACTACAGGTGGCACAGGCATAGATGAGGACGTCAAAACCAGGATCGGAAAGACAGCAAGACAGGGCTTCATCAACGTGAAATTAGTGTGGAGATCTACTGCACTCAGCATAAAGTGTGAACAAGATGTAGATTTTCAACACCAATGTCAAGTCAGTGCTTCTATGTGATGGCTGAGAGACTTGGCGCATCACGAAAAGCATTTCCAACAAACTACAGACATTCATCAACAGCTGCCGCCCACGCTCACTCGACATTGAAGACTAGGTGGTCACAATAATAAGGATAAACAACAAGGAACTCTGGTCTGGCAACGAACCAAACAAGAACCCATCGCGCAACAAATATGCAGAAGAAAGTGGAGATGGATTGGGCATACACTGCAGTGGTGCAGTATGCTCGTCGTTTGATAGGTACTCGGATATCCCGCCAGTCGGCGCCACAGATGACGCAAGTTGGCAAATGCTAGATGGACATTCGGTATCCGAAGTGAGGTTTAGTTAGCACCCAGCCCGTTTGAACTGATACAACTTCTAAATTAAGTGAAGTGTTCGACATATTCCATCACTTCACCTCCTATTATAAAGTGGGGATACCTACAACTGAACAGTACTGGAACATCATCTTATATTTCAGATACCGGTGGAACGCTTGTCATCACAGTTCTGCTAAACGGGTTCACAAGATTCCGTATTTTTTTTCAGTGTCTTCCCCTACCAGAACAATATCATCTCTATACTCCAAGTCAACCAGATGACCTCCAGACAGTAAATCATACGTACCACTACATTGAGAAACCTTTTCTGAGGCCTAATTAAACCTATGTCAGTATCATACAGAGTCGCTTAAGCATAACTTGATCGATGTGTACAAAAAGCCCTGTCGTATCTTCATATGAAGAAGCTAAGACGAAAGCCTGTTTTTTTAAAACAGGAAACATCAACTGACTTAATTATGGTAACAAGCTAATTTTTTTTAGCAAATCAGCTATGATAATCTTAACTAGTAGTAGAAAAAAATGAATCAGGATAACACTCACTCACTTTAATCAATTCAGTCAACGAAGCATCAACTAAAAATTTACTGTCTTCAATCAAATGTTCAACATGACAGTGTAAAACAATCTCTGAGGCAAAACGGGAAGCTGTCTGTTCATCTAACTGACCACCACGAGTGGCAGATGACAGTAAATGGCTTTGATTCAGAATTAAACTGCTTAGAAGTTTGCTTTCATTCTGACTGAATGTTCCACTATCTATAGAGCTACTCTTCACTGATCTACGGTCGAACGATGAGGAAGAGATTCCACTGTCTTTGTCTAACACAACTCTATCGTAATCATCATCATCATCATCATCATCATGGCCATTGTCACCAATGTAATCATCGTCGTCATCTTCTTCATCACCTGAACCGATCCATGATGATCCAGTTGTCAAATATTGATAGAATGAACTGAAAACGCCTAATTCACTGGAGGTTGAATAAAAACAAACACTGAAGTGACAGCAATATAAAACCAAGCAAAAGAATGATCAATAATGACAGGAAAAGCTAATACTGAATGATGATTAGAGATGAATTGAAAATTTGGGCCACGGCAGGATTCAAACCAGCGATAATTATCTCAGAGAGTCAAAGTGATAGTCAATATGATGCTTTCCTTCTCTAATTCGCGTAGATTTGCAGTGGGGATAAGAAATCCTGACTCAGGAGCCAGTGCGAGTACGATCAAGCGGTAGTAAGGCGTCATGAATCCACATGGTAGTCGTATAAAACCCTAGATGATTTAAGGTGAAGTGAAAATTTCGAGTTTCATAACTCAGCTGGTAGAGCACGCGACTGGAAACCAGGTGGTTGCTAGTTCGAATCCTGCTCCAACTCAAATTTTCATCCCACTTTCAATCATCATCCAGTATCAATACAAGTCTGGCTATCTCAGGTAGCCAAACTAATAAAGAGATAAATAACCCTGCTAACAGATTTAGTTTATATTTCTTAACTTCGAGAACTTCAGTAGTCGATTTCTGTACAGATAATTGCATAAATAGCAAATAAACTGCCTGATAATTGCAAATGTAACTTTCTCTGGATCTGACTATTTGAATACAACAAAATTCGTCCACAATTACTCAAGCTTACGAGTCAGCGATGCAACAAAGCCACTTAGGTTATTAAATGAAGATTACTTTTCAAAGGCGTGGCATGAAATAACAGTTAACGAAAGTTTGTGAAAGAAAAAGGTGTAGTATACAGTACTGCAGTTTGCTTTGTTCTGCTAAATGGCTGTGAAACATGGCCACTGAAGGCAGAGGGGATGAGAAGGCTCCAGGTGTTCAACTACTGTTGCCTTCGTAGCATGTGCCGCGTATCATGGTGTCACCACGTAAGCAACTCAAACGTCAGGTGTACAGTTTTAGGGAAGAGAGGAAAAACAGTCGATAAGGCGGTGAACCTTCATAGACACAGGTGGCTAGGGCATTTGTTACACACGTCTAGCGAACGTTTGTTGATATGATATGTCGTAATTTGGAGTTTTATGCTGTAATGCTTCGTCCTAAGTTGATAATCACGATGATGATGACAAATAAGCACTAAGTAATACCTTAAAACCGCTTCTCGATAAATTGTCTTATAAAATAAACACATTAGGTAAATTCTCCCCACTTAAATTTGATTTATGGGAGTAGTAAGTGAGGTTTATGAAAAAATACCAGCATATTTACTCATCCGACATCACGCGCCAGGCCCTTGAGTGGAATTCAAAGGGGAAACAACGAGTTAGACATCCCAACTGGTGACGTGGAGGAGATCATGTGTGGGAGAAATGAAAGCTAGTAGGCAGTCAAGGTGCCAGGTCCAAAAGACTGCAGAGAACAGAGTGCGATGGAGGCGTACTACTGAAGCCCTATGTTCCACTACGAACCCAAGGGAAAAATAATAGTAATTCACTCATTCATCCATCCATCCAAATCAACGTAGGACCAGGCATTACTGCGTAACATTTCGAGTTGCCACACCTCATATCAGTACATCAAATAAAAAGGCAGTGAGGTGAAGGATGAAGATAAGAGAATGCAGTCAAAAGAAATACAAAGTACGAGAACGATGAAAGGAAGAATGACAAAATAGTGAGATTCGGTATAGCGTCGTTAAGATGAGGATAATGTGTGTGTACATCTGCATCACTGACATCGGTTCTCAGCCATATCACCTAGAGTCTCCAACTACCGGTTCCTCTTGTCCCGCCGACCCCAACCACCCAGTCTACATCGCCTCACATGGCTAAATCCAACAGTCAAAGACTTCATACATTGGTGCCATATTTTAGTCTGGCCACCTTCGGCCTTTTTCCAGCCTGGACCTACCTCAACCAACATTGTGTGATGAAGGTTTACAACCGTGTCAACTAACTTACCTCTTCTCTCTAAAACTATACACCTGACTTCTGCATTACTCACGTGGTGACACCATAAAACACGGCTTATACTACAACGGCAACGGTGTTCAAGCACTTGAATCCTTCTCACACCTTCCACCTTCAATGGCCATGTTTCACAGCCATACAGAAGAATAGAGCGGACCGCTGTGCAGGTGCAGTACACACGACCCTTAATAGACAATCGGATATCACGATGGCACCATAGGTAGGGTAAGTTGGCAAAGCCAGTCGAGCGTTCGTCAACTAATAAACTGAATCCCAGTGGGACAGTTCAAATTAAACCTCCATCCCATCGTATCGAATAAAACAAATCTTTTATCTCAGACAGATAGGCACGCAGACAAAACCAACGTAGAACCTAAAACGCAATTCCATCGGGTCAAGTTACCACACTTTACATTAGTGCAGAAAAAACAGGTGGATAGAAAAAGAGTGATATCACAAAGTAGACAAAGTTATGTGACAGAATAAACAATTTGAAGATAGAGGTTAGTGCAAATATTCAAGCCTTAGAAGAGTGTATGTATCTGCCAGTGTTCAGCCATGTCACCAACAATCCACAACCACTGATTCCTTTCGTCTCGGGGTCACCAACCAGGTATTCGACATTCCACACGAATCAGACCAATAGTCAGGGACTTCATTGACTGGTGGCACGTCTTGATCTCGTTACCCTGAACTATCTTCCAATCGAATCCAACTTCCCTTAGCATGACCGCCTGCTTAAAATTTGGGTTACAAAACCGTTCCATCATATATATAAAATCAAATTTCTCATATTGTACTTATTTCAATTATTCAATTGTGAACTTATCGTAAAATGTACTCTCACACCTCAGAATGTCTCCATTTTATCGTCACGCTAGTTAACAACAAAATTGCCAAAAAAAATCACGGAAGATGTCAGTGGGCTCTTGAGTTTACAAAAGTTTATCACATTACTATGAATGGGATGGTTAATGGGAATTGCAAACTTTTACGCTGGTTGAATAATCCACCACCGCCAAACCTACGGGTGCTTTTCCATTCGTCTCTGTGCAGCAACATACCCACAAACTAGACAACAAACTAAAAACATCTGGCCGTTGTATATTATTGATTATCATACTGCTTATATTAACATTATTTAACAGCAATGGTCATTTAATTTGAAAATACTGTAGAAGGAGTAAATTTCTAACCATCACACTGAAATTTTCATACTGTATTCGAAAACAGTCTGGAATAAAATGATTATTATTATTGAAACGGTAAGTGGAGGTAGGCGGTAGCTCGCTTGGGATGCACAGTACATGTCCAAGGCATCTCAGTCAACTAAAGTACACAACCTCACCAATCGACTTGCCTGTCTTGCCTAGTACCTTTCACTTGTCCTAAGCACTGTTAACACGGTAATCCTACCGAATGCGACCAATTCTACGAAGACACTTATGAGCGAAACTTTGTAATCGCTTCGTATCTTCTACTTTTTAACAGCCGTATCTCACATCTGTATGACAGAGCAGAACGGAGTGCAGAGCAGTACACTCATCCTTTGATGGTTAGTCGGATATCTCACCAATCAGCGCCAAAGATGACGCAAGTTGGAAAAAGGCACAATGGGCCTTCTGTATCCGAGTTGAGCTTTTGTCAGCATCTCAAAGGATGGAAAGCAAAGAAATCTCGAGTCAACTATTACTAACTCTTAAATTTCACTATTGGTTAGAACAGGTATAAGTCAGTGACGCGAGCGTCCATGCAGTGACAGCGACATACAGAATACCGAGTAAAAACTGTATAAAAAGGCACAAAACAAGCAACCAGCAACAGACGAGAGAAAGCAAAAAATGAACCGTACATAAATGTATATCGACCAGAGATCAAAGAAAACACAGTCGAAATATTTATTATTCGGTGTCAATTTCATAAGTGGTATTCATCAGAAGTAGGTTTGTCATCAACATTCAGCACTTCTGAATTTGAGCAAACTGCATAAACTAGGCAGGTAACAGTAATATACTTGAAGATCAATGCTACAGGTAGAGGTAATCATTCTTTTATTTCAGTAGTATACTTGGTCAGCAGTTATGTGTGTATGTGTTAGGAAAATAACATGTGAGAGGGGGAAAAAAGCCAATCTATTGATAATACCGCAACTGGTGGAGTAGTGGCTCATTGGTTTAGGGAGATGACTTTCAACCAGCGGGGCACGGGTTCAAATACCTTTCCCACCTACCGAGGTTTGTGTACCCAGGTAGTATCATTAACCCTCCAACATTAGGTGTAACCTCACTGCCTAATGTACAAATGTGAGCAAGGTTGCTGAATGGATTTCAATTCGAATGACGTCACTGAACCAAGAAAAATAATACATAGTGCATGTACACACACACACACACACTTACCGGTTGGAGTTAGCGTTTTGTGAATGTGGATTCTTCTGTTTTTGTTTACGTGAAGACTTCAACTCCTTTTTTATTGGTATACAACCCTTAGTGGTTACATAAACTTTACGAGATGGAGCTAAAAAGTCTTGTGATTGTAATAATTCACTAGGTAGAAGATTTGCACGGAATAATTGAAGTAGACAATCTAGTAAAGAATGCCAACCATAGCGTAAAATATCAGCATGCCTAGAAGAAATACTGAAAACTAAGCGTAGAGCAAGACAAGCCTTGGTATTTCGTCCAAGCAAAATTGGAAGAATTGTAGGATTCTAAAATATAATCGAATAGAGAAAGCTAATAAAAGCAGGCAACCAAATACAAGTACGATAACAGTTTAGTTGAAAGTTATAACTATCCAATTGTTGGAATGCTCTCCAATGAAGATTATGACTCACTGACTCATGCTAATGGGTATTAACTGTTATCATACGATAAAACGCAAATAACTCTTTTAGTTGTTGGTTGGAAGCGTTACTGGAAGTGTGCAGGAGGTTGACACTTTCAATAGTAAGAACAAGGCATATATCAGCGAAGAAATATTTCTTTTCAACGACTTCATTATCAAGCTGTACAGTCGTATTTATACTGAGTAAAGTGACAGGTAATTGCACTAAAAAGTTGCTGAGTCAATATGCAAAATATACAATCGGTGGAGGGGTGGTGGTATTTGTTCAAGTGGAAGAGATAGAAAATGGGTCGCTGAATAAGGAGGAATGAATTGATAACAAGTGGTGAGATGAGCGACAAGTGCTGTCAAAGAATTGTAAAACGGTGATAATTAAGTTGAAACGTGTACAATAGGCCGATGATTAAGGAATGAATTGATATTATTCTTATTCTTTTATCAAATTCACTTTAGAAGCAGAGTCAGACTCAAAATTCCACTTCCTTGACGTCAAACTTCAAAAAAAGTGACAATTCAGCTCAGAGATCGATTTACAGAAATCTCGCTTGGAACGGGAAGTTTAGTAATTTTCAAAGCTGGGTCCGCTTAGGCAGAAAGGGAAATCTCATCAATTCACTCTTCTCAAGAATATGATAAATATACACAAAGGATACCATCGAAGGTGAACTAGAAAACCTGAGGGAAATCCTGATGAAAAATGGATACCCGTTAGAATTTATAGATAAGAATTTGAAGCCAAAAAACACTACGGAGTGAATATATACTGCTCTGAAAAAGATTTTACTGTTGAACCTCAAATACAAGGGAGATATCGCGGCAGACATCCTTAGAAAGAGATTATCAAGACCCATAAATAGAATATTCTTTGTCACCATTCTAAGAATCATATTTCCCTATCAGAAAATCATTCATCGGTACGCAAAGGGTAAGCTTGAGCGTTAAGTCCTATGAGTGTGTGTATATCAGTTTACTTGCTCTAGTGGAGCTCAGTACATCGGATTTATCACGCGCCGGCTGCTTATGGAACGCGCTCGCGATCACCACCTAACCTGGTTGGCGCGGGGTGAATCGAAATGCATCCTCAGTTCTGTAACAGAACACCTAGTAAACTTAAGAAATTTGGCTCCTTTTGATAAGTTCTTCAAAATTCTGCATAAAATGCGACCAAGCTTTTCGAAGGGAGTAAGGCTAAGACATGTGAGCATAGCTGAAGGATTGGTAGCCCAAAAGTTTAAACTATCATTATGCGTTCAAATGTAGTACAACCTCTTCTTTTTCATGGCTATCGTGGAGGATCAATCATTCTAGACAATTCCTCTGTGATGTAACTGTTTTTATTTTGCAATTAGTTTGTTTATTTACCCATCCTGAACACCTATAGACATTACATAACTTTTATTTACCAAGCGATTCACACTGACCTTTGACCAGACATTTCTCTGCAATTTTCTACTACTACATACTTACTAATAAACAGCTGTGAGAATGATTTCATCGGAAAGGAAAGTTTTTCTCCGCTGAAATCATCTGCTGTTTTTTCCTATGATCAAATGGATTTTTGATATTTAACCAAAATGTAATGTATTGATATAAATAATGTAAGCTTCGATGTTGTGATGAATCACTTACCTAACTACTCAGAGTTAAGTAGTTTGCAGTGTTATTATGCAAAAGGCATCACTTTTTCGGTGAACTAATTGTGACACGAAACTCCGGCTACAATATATATCACGTTGAGAGTCCTTTCTAGTGGGCTTGCAGCGACCGATAGCTGTTACCTTAACGTGGTGATCGGCCTCGCATATCACAATGACCCAACAAGCTATGTTGGTGGAACGCATGTTCTCTAGAGGTCCTGTCCTACCAGAAAGGTCAGCTGGATAGTGGTTAGACAAAAATCAGTTACCATTATAGAGTAGATTGCTACGTTATGATACGGGTCTGATGGTGAAGTCATACTGTTGACTGGATAGGAGTGTAACAGCAGCAAGATGTTTTCCTTGGATGGCCAGTAGTGCCAAGCTAATGCTGTCTTTCCAACGCGACGGAACGTTATAAGAAATACAGCCCAAAAGTGGCACACTTCCGGAAGCTTCACAGCTTCAGTAAAGTGTGTGCTAAGCTCCTGAATTAACTTAGTACTACTACACATTAGCAACAGACTGAAAGATATTGATGATTGAACACTCATGAATTATTTGGATTTTCCAACTTCAGTTGTTGAGTTGATCACAATTCAGAATCCTACGCTGTACAGTCATCTTTTGATTAGGAGTCAGGTATCAAGACAAACTAAAGATAGCGTAATAAATGTTAACAGCAATACCATTAATACTACTGATAATAAAGTTGAACTCACATCATTAGCAGTCAACAGCGTTGTAAATTTACACAATGAAATAACCAAATTATCTAGGACATCACTCATTCCATAATAAGCAGCTATTGTTGCACACCGATTAAATCCATCCACCGATTTATTCTGTACCTCAGGATCGGTAGTTTTATCAAATATAAATGATAACGCAGATACTGTAGGTCCCCAGATTAACTCAAACAGATCAGCATCCAATGCACCAGTTTGTACATGAATAAACTGTGCTTGTTGGTTGATGAACGGCGTAGAAGGCACTTGAATACATATGCAACAGAGAAAAAGACAAAAATAACACGCAAAGAATGATGTTAAGTCGTCGTCAATGAAATTTTTAATTTGAACACTACTATGAATGAATTTTTTAGTGATCGCATATAGAAACACATCAATGAGTGATATCAGGTTACATTTAAATCGACGACCAAACATTGTAATCAAGCATTAACCGTTTGAGAAGAATCCTTCCTACCGGTTTGTCACTTATCAGTGGAAACATCTGAAAACCTTAAGCGAGGTGCTGGGTTTGCGCAGTGAGCTGCAGCCCAATACATCACAGATTCATAACTTACACCATCTACTGATGTTTCGTCAGCTTGGAGGAGGTAACATAAACCTCAGAACTAATAAATAGCCTAGTGTGTGAGAATGTAATGATGGATAGTGGCTAGCAGTGGAATCCAGGATGCGCATTTCGTCCTATTTGGGACTCTCAGTGAGTGATGTTGTTCCCACCGGGATTATATATTTCCTAAGTTTGGAACTCATACTGTTCAAAGCAAAATGAAAAATCTACAGAGGAGTTATTTGAGCAGACTAGAGGATCGTATCGGCATACGGTGTGGAGCTGATTACTTCTGTCTATACCACATCGAACATAGTGTACCTAAATAGTTAGTTATTCAACAATTCATCACATACCATTCTATAGGCTACAGACTTTCGTACTGCCATAAATTCATCAACTAATAATCATTATTTTCTATTGTATCTTTTGATAATTATCTCATACCTCAGTAACCGTATGCATATTTCTATACCAGGCAATGAACCACACCCTATTGTAAAAAAATAAATTGGAATTTTACAGAATATATTTCATTTATAATCCAATTACCCAATGCTCAACCCATTCAACCCTATCAGGTCAAATTTTAATCCTGAAGTTTACACACGTATTGTGTATGAGTTATCAATACTTCGTGCCCATCCTAATTTCAGTAGGAGGAACAGGGATACAACACTCATGACCTATTACCTGAAAGTCAAATCTCTGATGAATGGTAAAGCCAAACAAGAATTATTGCGTATGGAAAATGACAACAAGAAGAAAACTCCGTTTTGTTCAAGTATTAAACAGATGAGTATGTCATTCCCGGAGGTATTTTGTAGCACACAGAAATTGTCTTACTTTCTAAGACTTTTCATTCTCCATATAAATCAATGTGTATCCTTCTTCTACAATCATAGTAGATAAAAATTGCCAAATGACAGCTGGCAAAAAGACACACCGCTTAGCGCCAAGGATTACATTACATAGAGGTTATCCACTAGTGGCCAATTCCAGAAGAATATATTGGTTTCAGAAATCTTTATCAGTCATGGGTCGGCCTTGAGATGGTGTTTTTATGATACAATCCAGTTTACTGCATAAAATTATGTAAGAAACATTTTAAAAAAGTATAAATTCAATTGATGCTTTTTACAAGATTAGATAGTATCAGCCTACCTTCCATAAGTAGTTTTCACGAACCAAACCCGTCTGTTCCATTGGCATGATAATTTCACAGTTATGAATATTATTGAAAATCGACTCCAAGAGTTGGGGATCGAAATCTTGACTTCCATTCATACCTATTAGTGCGAAGTGCAGCGAATTTTTTAAATAATAGTGATAGTAGAGAATAATTCCACCTGCGGTCAGCAAGTATTCACGATGTAAGAATATGATAAACAGTTATACACAACGTAATAATCTTAATACCTATTTATAGTCAAAATAATAGTAGGACCCCGACTCATTTCATTCATAATATCAAATATGTAGCATGTAGTGAAATTATCATTCACTGTTTACAGCATATAATAGCACAATTTTGAGTTTTGCACCAGTGGGAAGCAGAGGCAGCTAGCAACTACTTGTCCTGATCAGCATAGTTCGTTACCAAGAAAAGTATGATTCAGACACTAGATGACTATTTCCCACATTTCCGGTTGACCTCATTACCTGTGTAGCTGAACAAAATCCCTTCACATAGAAATTGGAACACTCAGATCCATTGCATTTATTCAGCTAACAACTCAGGTGAACTAATGGTTTACAACTACTTGTCGATATGAACACTTCTCAAAGGCAGGTAGTTGTATCAACTAACAGACTGAAATATCAACAAAACTAATGTTGGAAAATACTACTAAGTTAAAACTAAAGGCTACAATTTCTAAGTAAAACATATTGATAAACTACCACTAACCCTGAAAAGTAAATTTTTCAGACTCCAGAAATAAGTCCAAAATATTTTCTGCTTAATACGTTCAATGTTCATTTGAGAAACACTAGGTAGGCAGTCTCTATATCTCCTCACAACCTTACTAATTTATATTTCAGGACGAACAATATCTCTGTCTACTGTACTGCTATACGACTGAGACATGACCGTTGAGAGTAGAAGACATGAAGCGGTTACAGGGTTTTGATCACATATGTTTTCGCAGCATTGAGCCCGTTTGGTGGAATCACCTTGTGAACAATGCTGAGGTCAGGCGAAGGGTACTAGGCAAGAAAGGAAAGTCGATTGATGAAATTGAGAAGCTTAGTCGGCTGAGATGCCTTAGACATGCAGTGTACATGCTGAACGAGCTACCGCCTACCTTGATGTTCCATGCTAGTGAAAGTCAGAATCGGTTGGAAGAGGGTTCAGCGTGGTCAGACCAAGACCTGGTACCAGTCGATGAAGTCATTGGCTATTGGCTGTAGCTGTGTGGGGCGATATAGACTGCCTGGTTGGGATCCCCGAGACGAAAGGAATCAGTGGTTGAGGACTATTTCGACATAGCTGAAAATTGGCACATTGATGGAGATGAATTCACTGCTTGACATCTTCTAGAACTTCAATATTTACACTGACCGTTATCTTCAAATTACTTATCCTCTCACGCCACTTTCTCCACTCTGATATCACTCTTGTTTTATCTACCTTTTTTGTATGCTATTGTGAACTGTGACAACTTGAGTTGGTGGACTTGTGTGCGAGGTTCAAAGTTGATCTCGTCAGTCAGTTAGGAATAAGGTGACATTGAAACAAAACTTTTCAGAGAGATATAGCAGCTCAGTAGCTCTATGATCAAACTGAAGAAATTTCACAGTAAACTCTTTCGCGTGTAGTTTTGATCTTGACTTTGTTTCACAACTGTACTCTCCCTTACAAACACTTGCTTCAGATATAATAAAGAAGCAAAATACCAACAATCTTATGGAATAAGTAGACTGTTTTAAGATCCCAGCCTCGTTGCCTTGTCCGTAGGATGACTTGCTAACATAACGTCAGCATCCTACGATTCACATTGATGAAGTAGCTGCACGGAATGAACACAGTTCAAGGTAGAAAATGTCCAATTATTAATATTTTAGGTTGGTGTTCATCATGCATTGACATCAGTTGGACCGCTAGTGGAAGTCTGGGAGCACTGTTTCGTACTGTCGTGACTTCTGGGGCAGACCGATTCGGATGTAACGACAAATGCTAAATGATGGCACTGGATGAAGGTCATGCCATATCAAGAATTGAAGGAAGTAGGAAAATATCGATCATTGGGTTCCCACCAAGTAGCTAAATGGTGAAGTGACTTCGTGAAGGTCATGGATTCTACCCCTGGTCAGGTCACTGGTCTGTACTGTTGAGGATTCCCTTACTAGGATGAAACGGCTGTCCAATACTTCCATGCTTTCAAGAGTTCGCCAAATGATGTCAGTCCGAGATGAATACCAAGTTGTAAACGAAAATTCCCTACAAACGACATAATACTTTAGCTAGTAAGGGAGGGAAGAAGTAATAGTTAGTAATAACGCCTCTTCTCCTCCAACCAACATCGCATGTCTTACCAATCTCCACTACTTAACGCTGATAACCTCACTGCTAAAGACTCAACATCTGTTATTTAATGATTTCATAACCAGTAAACAATATGTTGTTTGCTATTTGTGATTCTTCAGCCGCATATAAATACAGTCTGGAGAATGGTGGCGTTCCAGTTTGAGTGGCAGCATCATCGCTGATTGGCACGTAGGTAGATCCAGCTTAAGAATTCCAAATAGGAAGAAATGCTCAATCCTGGATTCAGCTGCTAGCCACCATCAAATAAACTATATCGTTAAGATAATGGCTTGGAAAAAAAAGTGTACTGTACTGACCGCTTAAATTCTTTTTAAAATCCTCCATACGCATAGGAGCATTTTGACGCTTAGAATTTGGATTATGCTGATCTGTATTCAACATCAGTATAGCATAAGCCAGTGTAAAAGCAGCATCAACATCAGCAAACGGAGCATTATTCGATTTATACCAATGTTCAGCAAAATGTTCCATAATCCGTTGAATTAAGGGCGCTTCACCAGGTAGACGAAATGCTTCAACATATACACGAAGCGCTTCATCGATCGGAACACCAACAAAATTAAACTGTCTTTTAAAGTGTAGAAAAAATAAAAGATGAAAATGAATGAAATACATTTGGAATATAATAGAAATGTTATAGTGTGGAGTGTACTACTTGTAAAACTCAAAAGTAGTAGATAGCATCGAGTCACTAGAAAAGGAAGGAGAAACAACAAAAACAGAGATAAAATAAAGCAAAAGAAAATGAAGAACAGTTTATCTTCGGGCATAAATGACAAATGCTGTTTGCATAAACTATGTTTAGCACAAGATATCAATGTTTTCAAGTTGTTATTCATCGTAGACTGACATCAGTTGGAGGAACAAAAAAACCTGGGAGCACTGAATAGTTGTTTCGTCCTAGTATGGGACTCCTCAACAGGGCGCAGCCACGACCCGTCAGGGGTCGAACCCTTGACCTTCAGGTTCCGTGGCCAGCACGTTACCATTGAGCTAGCCATTGGGTCACAATCCAATGGTCCATATTCCCAACTTCTGTTATCTCACGATATAGCGCAACCGCCGCCCAATGTCATCGTCGAGTAACTGTCCTCACGACCGTCAGGCTTTGCCCCACATTGGCGGTCGCTCTATATCGTGAGATAACAGAAGTTGGGAATATGGACCATTGGATTCTGACCCAATGGCTAGCTCAATGGTAACGTGCTGGCCACGGAACCTGAAGGTCAAGGGTTCGACCCTGACGGGTCGTGGCTGCGCCTTGCTGAGGAGTCCCATACTAGGACGAAACAGCTGTTTAGTGCTCCCAGGTTTTCTTTGTTCCTCCAACTGATATCAGTCTACGATGAATAACAACTTGAAATATTTCCAAATCCCCACAACTCCCTCAAAACTTCAATGTTTCACCAACACAGTGTAATTTGTTTAGTTTTTGACAGTACTATCTTGTAAATGTCCAACGTAAGTGACCTATTAATTAAAATTTAGGTATGTGGTATTCACTAGTTGACGAAATCCAGTAAGTGCTGAGAATTGCATAAAATGAATTGAACTCTCAATCTCAGCAACTATATGGATATTTATAAACTAGACAGTTAACCATAGTTCTTAGTTGAGGACTAGTGAGCCCACTTAGCAGTCCAGAACTCAGTCGATGAAGCGCGTTTCGAATCTGCCATCATTGATTGAGAGGTGACTGTCTAAACCAATGGACCACAGGCGTAGAGTGTGTATTATTGGCCAAAGTGATTAATTACGGATTATTTATAATGTTCCAAGCGATGTGAACGCCAGACAAATTTTCAAACCAGTTAAAACTCAGTTCAGGAGAAGAATGAACAGCATTTTTTTCAGACTAATTGGTTAGCACAAATCAAAATGAACAATTCTTCTAAGAATTTCGTGCCAAAAAAAATACTAAATAAATAAATATGAACCAGTAAACTGTTAACTTTCGTGAATACACTGATGTGACAATATGTCATAGTGGTTCAGGTATTCAAGGTCATAGGGTTCGAATACTGATCGAAAAAATGGAATTTTGACTATCATGTACGCATCATGCATTTTCATAAAATAAGTATAGTTTGTAGTATAATAGATGGATCTAGACGACTTTATTAGGCTATACAGTTGATCTACTGAGAAGATGCAGTCCAGGGACATTTCATTTTGCATCGCGTTGCGAATTTAAATCCAATTACAAAGGATTCTTTCAATTAAGTCCTACATAGAGAAATAAAAACGCACTCAACAACCTTGGCACATTCGTGCAGTAGACAATGAATCACAATTAATGTATGAAGGGTAGTGATACTACTTGCCTACACAATCCCCTGGTAAGTGAAGTGGTGTTCAAACCCATGATCCACTAGTTGGAAGTCATATACCTACATTAATGATCGATAGCTCCACTAGATCCTACACAGTTGAAATGACAAACAAATAGTTAGCAGATTGAGACTGGAAAACGACTACCGATTGTGTGAAGCAAATCAAGGTCGTTAGGAGCTTATAAAACCAGTAAACTAATAAAAATAAATTATCACAAACTCCCCTATGACTGACTTTACTGACGATGGTTGAGTTTATTCATCTTAAATCAGAAAGCTGTTCACATTGCCAGTAATTCTCTAGCAAAAATCAACCACGAATTATTTCCCATTGAGAAATCCACAAATGCTGTAGGCGTTTGAAAAACCTATTTAACATCCACAAAGTAAATTTTATCAATAAGTGACAAAATCTCTGCACGAATATAAAAAACTCAATTGACTCTTGTCAACTTATTGGCACCAGAGTGATATCTGGTTGTCTACTAAGAGTTAGGTACATCGGACAGCATTTCCCTTTGTCCTATTATATGACTGAGAAACGTGGTCATTAAGATAGAGGAAATGAGAAGGCTTTAGATGCCTGACTACCGCTGCCTTTTTAGTATACGCCGTGTGTTGTGGAACCACTGTGTAAGTCATGTAGTAGTCAGGCGCATAGTTCAAGACAGAGACGTATAGACAGTTATTGAAGCTGTACACAGTTATCAACTCAATATGACCGGGATGTGTTACGCATGTCCAGCACCGTCTACCTCGTCTCGTCATAATAGCTGTAGTAGATTTAAGCATCAGTCAACGAAATTCTGACTGTAAGTCTGAACTATGAAGGGAAACACAGACTTTCTGGTTGGGATCCACGTGACAATATATATATATATATATATATATATATATATATATATATATATGAGGGATAGATAGTGACCTCAGATGTTGTTACGATTTCTTGACCCGATAACCCTTGGTTTTCAACCCTAATCCAGAAGTCAACAGTGAGAAAACCATCATATCCTGACATCCAGCTGATGAGTCCTAAATAGGTCGAAACACGAGTCTTGCACTCCACTGCCAATCATGACCAAACGAATTACATCATAATGAGTCTTGAGGCAAGACAGAGGTGGTTGCACGGAATCCGCAAGCCAACAGATGATAGGTCAACTTGGTCAGCGTAATAATCAATGGAAAACTAAAAGTATCAAAGAATATCTATATACATAAATATATTTTCAGATACGAATTATGGATTGATATCGACGACAGACACTAAATTCCCGAGGATCTAATTTCTCTCCATTGATTTGTTCCTTCCTCAATAAAAACTTGTTGGTCATAGTTTTATGTACTACCTTCTTGTTTCCTAATTTTCATTATCTTTACAGATTACAATTAAAGAAACTTTTAAAAATTGCAATTTTATCCACGCTTTGGTATGTACAATTTTGAGTAGTTAAATGGGTGCTTACTTAAAGCTTCACTCTAGTGCAAAATACCACGCAGTTATCGTGAGATCACGTATACTGTTAACAATGACCGTCGACAACATTTAGACAAAAATCAGTTTGGCCAGAATTTTGAAAAACCTCGCCAATGAATGGATTCTGTTTTCAAGAACAGAATACTAGAGGTCAATCAAGTGTTTTGGATAACTTATCTACCAACATAAAGCAGGTTTCCGATCCATGTCGAAATAGTCCTCAACCACTGATTCCTTTTGTCTCGGGGATCCCAACCAGGCAGTCTATATTCCCCACACAGCTAAGCCAATAGCCAATGACTTCATCGACTGGTGCCAGGTCTTGGTCTGACCACGCTGAACCCTCTTTCAATCGATTTTAACTTTCACTAGCACAGCACATCAAGGCGGGCGGTAGCTCGTTCAGCATGCACACTGCATGTCTAAGGCATCTCAGTCGACTAAGCTTCTCAATTTCATTGATCGACTTTCCTTTCTTGCCTAGTACCCTTCGCCTGACCTCAGCATTGTTCACAAGAGGATTCCACCAAACGGGCTCAATGCTGCGAAAACATATGTGATCAAAACCCTGTAACCGCTTCATGTCTTCTACTCTCAACGGCAGTGTCTCACTCCACAACAGGACGGGACGGACTGCAGCGCAATATACTCATCGTTTGATAGATAGTTGTAAATCTCGCCAGTCGGCACCATAGATGACACAATTCGATAAACGCCAAACGAGCATTCCCCATCCCGGCTCAGATTTCATCAGAAACCAAACCATGCGAACTGATGCAACTCCCCAAGTAAGTGAAGTGATCGACATATTCCACCACTTCACCCCCTACCATTAACTGGGAGTACCTGAAGAAGACCAGTAGTGGAGCATCAGCTTACATTTGACAGATGTCAGCGAAACGTATGTCAAACATACTCAGATACCTGCTCAACGGACCCATAAGAACCTACAACGCATCAGCGTCTTTATCTACCAAGACAATATTGTCTGCATACTCTAAGTCAATCAGGTTACCTTCATGGAGTAGATCAATCCCTACAAAGTCGGAGACATTTAGGCTTATATCCATTAGTACTTCAATGACGAAGTGGAATATGAACTGAGACAAGGAACATCCCTGGTGAACATCACTACTTGTCGTCAATCTACATGAAAACTCTCCATAAGCCCTGATATGACCAAGAGAGTTCAAGTAGAGGGCTTTGATTAGTGTTATGTGCTTGCTCGGTACTCTCTTAACAGTCACACACTACCGACAACACCTCACGATAGTCAGAATCAGATACCACCTTCAGATTAAGAAATATGGCAAGTGTGGGTCGCCGGTAAGTATGCCTGCGTTCCAGAACCTGTTAGAGGGTAAAAATATGATCGCTGCACCCTCGTCCGGCTGTCTGAAGCCTGACTGGTTTTCTCAAATTTTCTGTTTTGGAGCTCCAATTAGGCATCGAATAACTATGGACCCTAAGATCCTGGACACAATATTTTAGTCAAACTAGTTCCCTTGTGGTTGTTACAAGATTTCTCTCCCTTCTTATAAACTGGGATGATAAGAGAAGCAGATCAGTCTGATGGAACTACCTCTCATCCCCATACACTGTCTAGTACCTTCGTCAATCTAACGAGCGTCTTCCTAACTCCATCCTTGAAAACTTCAGGTGACAAACTGTCAGGTACTGGTGCTTTCAGGTTAGATACAGCTTTCTCAACTTCAAGGAGTTAGAAGACCGATATCTACATCCCACTCAGGTTCAGGCCGGATGTTAAGCAACTGAAGCGTCTCTAGAAGCCAGAAGAACTGTGATTCAAAGTGCTCCGCCAAATGTTCTAGCCACCTGTTCTGAGGTGTTATCAGAGTCCCATTCTTTTCGGTGACAGTTTCACTAACCATCATCCCCCTCTTGACTGTATCCTTATTAACGTCAAATAGTTACTGAGTGTTACCCAACGCTGATGCCTTTTCGTAATTTATTGTACATATTCATATCATGAATATGGATAATAAGTTGTGTCCGAAACGTTATATGGTAAATGATAGTTTCACTGTATGACATCTCTAATAAATACACTAAAGTAGAATTACAATTTTATATTCAATTTCGCCATTCGTTTTTACCTTTGCTACATGTGTCACTCTTAAGACAGCTCTTAAAAACGTGAGCGGTGCAAATCTGCTAACAGGTAAGACTGTTTGATCTTGAGTTCCCAGACGAGATTTTGATACTGTAGGTCAATAAAAAATTAACTATATTACACATAATCAGTTGATGACTACTGTCCGCAGGTATTTCAAATGGTATGCATTGTCGAAGCAAAAGGTGCTTCCACAAAACTGGAAGAAGCTTGTGTCTGTACTCATTCTTGGAGGTGAATCTCTAGAAGTAGTCGAAAAGTCTGTATATCTGCGTAGTTATGTCAGTGCAGGTGGGAGTATGACTGATACGATTTCTGAGTATACACTGAAAGCCAGACAGGCATATGCCAATTTAAGTTACCTCTGGTGCCGTTAGTTTAGCTTTAGAAGGTCAAGTGTACAACACATCAATATGGGCTTATCCGCAGTTTTTGTGACACCTCGTCACTTTGAACTAAAGATGTCAGCCGATTCTATGTGCCCGATCACTGTTATCTTCGAAAAAAAGGTCTAGATTTGATGAAAATATTGTGTAATAATTCTGAGTTCTGATAGAGCACTTTTGCCTGATCGAGGCAGTCTTTCATTGTGAATGTGTTCGATGGTATAGACGTATACTGTTAATGTCTTCCCATTAGGTACGATGTGTTTTACTGTTAGTCCTGAGACTGGTTGGAAGATGCGGGGAGCCAGTACATGATGTGGGTCCATGAGATCAAGAACAGCATCCGTTCGTGTTACACAACTCCCTCGATGAGGTTCAAGAGATCACGCAACTCGGCGACTGAAAACCACAACAGACAGCACTGTATCGTAACCAGTGATCAAATTTTAGTCTTGTTTCTTTGAATACTGAAAAGAGAAACGAAAGTAGTGAGTGCCCACATGATAAACTGTCTACATTTCACAAATGTTACATTCCTATAGTGCTTTTATATTATTTTTGTGTGGAGTGTTTTTCCTTACTTGTTTTAAGTTGTTATTCATCGAAGACTGACATCAGTTGGAGGAACAAAGGAAACCTGGGAGCACTGGACAGCTGTTTCGTCCTAGTATGGGACTCCTCAGCAGTGCGCCCCCCGGACCCTCTCGGACACTACTTGATGGATTAGAGCTTACTTGTTTTATCCGTTTAGTACAATATTTTAGCAGATAATGATTTAACATAGTTTTTTTCTATTTTAACCATTTGCAGTTATAATTTTACAAAACAAACTTGAAAAAAAGTGATGAGAATCTCTAAATACTTTCGCTTTGTTCCACATACATACATAAACTCACCGAACGAATGCTGCTAAAACATCAACATTCTCCCGATCACTAATGTATTCTCCAACCATACGTTTCTCTAAGCGTGGATTTTCACGAAGAAACAAAGCCAGCTCATCATAATTCAATGGCTTTTGCAAAATATTATGTTCTTGTAAAAAGGCTATTCCACGTTTTGGTTTCACATTGAACTGATCTGACCCAAGCATCAACAGCTGAAGAATGAATAGTAAATAAATAAATAAATAATAATAGTCTTTGACGTCTTTCAAGCATTTTTCAAAATTTGTCTGTAGCTTATCTAATAAGTAGTATGCGCCTAGGTAAAGCATCTGGGATGTTCTAATGTAGTCAGTAAGCCTTGGTGATCGAAATGTGAACGCTATACATTATGTTGGTGACTATTTGATGATTAATTATTCTATATTAATTTCGCGAAATGTGAAAATTACATATGCACTAAGCAGCTCCCAAGTACACAGCGTAGACTCTCAACATACCATTCAGTGATGCCAAATAAACACCACACATAGTGGATAAATGTCAAATGTCAGGATAAATATCCTTTTCAAGGCTTTCTTTTTGTAACTGTCACCAAATACATAATGTAATGCTATATAAATGAATGGTCACTGTGGAGCAATAAATATAATGTTGTCTAGCCCTAAGCACTGACCCCATTCTATCGATCACGTTTATAATCCCATCACTAGAGTTGGGCGACTCACCATTTTCTTTTCATACTGATCTATAGGAGATGATGTGCAGAAAATCCTACTGATAGTCATCAGCAAAAATAAACCTACACCCAGTGTTCTGCTAATCATCTCTAAACAACTAAAAGTAACTCAACCCGGTATACATATTTAAGTACTAAGTAATGAACCACATTTATAATAACAGTAATAATAATGATAAAGTTATTTATTGATATACTTGTAATTCTTTGCTAATTTATTGGGTCGGATTGTCCGACCTCTATCAACATATGGGCTCCTATGCGGATGCCTCGACATTGTCTGAATGTCAATGATGGTAAATAAGTTGGTTGTGGCTAGCAGAGGAATCTAGGACGCACGTTCCTCCTACTTGGAACCCGTCATCTGGATGTACGTGCACCCCAGTCAGTGATGTTGTTCCCACTGAGAATCGAACCTCGTACTCATCGCTTCAAACGCCAAGGCGTTATCCACTAAGCCACGGAGCAACGATAGCCATCTCTTGTACGACGGGTAGTAATTATTTCTTGGCATACTTGTAATTTTCTGTTGTTTTGCCAATAGAGGTCGAACAGTTTTACCCAACAAAACAGACAACGCAGAATAACAAGTACGTCAATAAATAGTAATAACTACTACCCGTTGTACAAGAGGTGGCTATCGTTCCTCCATGGTATAGTGGATAATGCCTTGGCTTTTGAAGCGATGAGTACGAGGTTTGATTCTCAATGGGGGCAACATCACTGACTGGGGTGCACGTATACCCAGTTGACAAGTCCAAAGTAGGACGAAATGCGCATCCTGGACTTTTCTGCTAGCCACAACCAACAAAATTACCATAATAAAGTTATTATTACACTGCTACTAGGTTTCCAAAGTGGAAATAGTTGAGACGGAGTTTGAACCCACGACCTATCCCTTGAAATTTAAGCTTTTAACCCAATCAGTCACGTGTCTGATATTCATACAGAAAAAGGCAGATTTAAGGTGGTACTCAACTGTACAACACTGATGTAATAAAATAATTGTTACTCTATGTAGGGCACTGTAAATGTCCAGCTAAAAAAGTTGTACACACAATGAAAGAAAACGGTGATAGGAGCTGCATGCCTATAAAAGTCAGTGACCAGTAAAAAAACTTATAAATCGCCCTTTTTCTTCAAATCTGCAAGCTTGTGTTCATTGTTTCGCTTGAATTAAGGACTTGCACAGATGCATGAAGGGTTCAACATAGCTGCAAATTGCATCACATCACTATGGTTAGTAACAACCAATCAAGCAGATAGAATTACCGCAATACAGACTGTACGGAAAGCAATTTATATCACCACTTAAATAAGATAGGGATCCAATAGAAATCAAATGTAACCAAGCTCTCCCGACAAGGTATGTTGACTACCAATTTTACCTACGTCAAAATCTCTCACTGTTTGACATACACATGTTCGTATGACCAAAAGAAATGGATAAAAACTTCGTGAAGTGATACCAAAGCTCTTATTCTAATCAAGTCAGTTAACTGCAACACAAGCAGATAGACAAACAGAGAGACAAAATCAGTGTAGAACCTCTCATACAAATGCATCGACTCAAATTGCAACACTTCACAATAATACACAAAGAACAAGTGTACAGAATAAAAGTGATATCAAATTAGACAAAGTTGTATGAGAGGGTAAAAGACTTAAAGGCTAAGTGCAAATATTCAAGCTTCAGAAAAAGTCAAGGAGTGAATACATGTGCGCCATTGTCACTGATTTTCACCAAGAGCCTTCAACCACGGATTCCTTTCATCTCGAGGTTACCAGCCAGGTAGTCCACATCTTCCTACATGGCTCATACCAACAGTCAGAGACTTCATGAACTGGTCTACATCTCAGTCTAGCCATCCTGAACCCTCTTCCAATCTCATCCAGCTTCCCGTAGCATGTATAACACGTCGAGGTAGGGAGTGGCTCGGTATGTGCAACACATGTCCAAATCACCTCAATCGACTAAGGTTTACAACTTCAACAATCAACTTTGCTTACTTGCTTAGTATCCTTCGCCTGACTTCAATATTGTTCACATAGTGATTCCAGTAAACGCGAGTAATGCTACGAAGACATCTGTGATCAAAACCCTGTAATCGCTTCATGTCTTCTATTCTTAACAGCTATGTCTCACAGCCACAAAACAAGACAGAAAGGACTGTAGACTAGTTTACTAATTTTTTCATAAATACTCGGATATTTCGCCACCCGGTGCCCCAAATGACAAAAGTTAGCAAATCCCAAACAGGCCTTTTGTATTGGTGTTGAAAATTCATCACCAAGCACTTAGTTCGGGTTGAAGAAAGTGATACCTAGTTTCGAACCTTAATAACGCCTATGTTTAGCTTTCGAAGAGCTTGAATTCTGCAATAATGAAAAAGTAATACTGCTCACATTTGACAGCTTCCTGGTACTACACAGTAGTTAACAATCAGAAGTTATATATATATGTGGCATACCTTCTTTTTAGCCTTGGCAGCATTCAATTCCTCTCGAGATGGTAATTTTGTTGAATCAACAAGATGTCGATTAAGTCGTACTTTGTACTTACTACTATCAGAAAGTGGTAGGTAGCTGGAGAGATTTATGGATTTATCAGAATAATTCTGATTAGTTGTTGTAACTGTTGATGGCGGTGGTGGAGGCGATGGTAACGACGGAGGTAATGTAGTGTTGCATTGAACTTCAATTGTATTGAGTACGACCAGTAGTGCATCTAGAGCCAACAAATGTGTACCCATTAAACGTTCAACGGGGAAAGCATTTTTCGCTAACATTTTTGTGATATCTTCAAATAAATTTGAGCAATATGCATCACAATCATAATTAACATAGAGTTCAGTAGCTAGTCCTGGGACAAGAAATAGGCGAACAACTGAATCCAAGGCTATTTCACGAAATTCATAACTTGTTGACTCATTATCTGATGAACTGATTGCAGTTAATCGTTGTAGATAAACCTGTAGAATGAAGAAAGAAAGGCTTTCGTAACGAAAAACTAAATGACAGGAAAGTTCAGATCACAGAGCTGTGGCTCACTGAATTTAGGTATTCAACTTTCAATCAGTTTTCTGATTGTCTTTTAAATAATATACTGAATGAATACTGATATCTCGATACAGAGGTTTGGTGAGCTTATGCTAAATAGGCTCTACTGGGTCAGACTGATCTATATGCTTGTTGCCAGACATCCTGCCAAGCAAAGAGGAAGCTTGAAGAAGAAGAAAAAGATGTCATTAATATCATTTCGCTGAAGTGTCATGGCGTAAATACGACACATATTCGAAACCACCAACACTGAAAGAAATCGGTTAGATAGGGAAACCTAAAATTGAAGTAACTTTTGGTTTTTTTCAGTGAGTACCACTCTGTAAACACTAAATTGAGTTCAGAAGATATTCACTGATCTCTGGATCTATGCAACAGAAATGAATAGAATTGCTCAACAAAAACGAAGATCTGTCTGAAATCGTATAAGATGAACAGATCTACATTGTAGTCGTGGATCGCGGGTCCAGGGAGTTGACTTTCAACAAGTGGGTCACGTATGAATCCCCCTCTGTCTACCGCCATCTTACCAAATAAGTAATAGCAGTATCCCTCAAACAAAAGATTTGGCTAATTGTCTAGTGTACGAATCTATAAGTGGTTGTTGATTCAGTGGTACAAGTGTATCTTTACCCTAATCATTATTTTTTTGTAACTTGTTTTATCCCCTCTTTTCGTCTTATAATGACTTTCTAGTACTGTTGATTACGTCACTTCTGTTTCCTTGTCTTTTGTTCTTATCCTTATGTCCTCATGTGAGATGTGATAATTTATAACGACACAGCATAATGGAAAGGTCTTATTTTGGCGGCCGCATAAATTTTGGGTCAATAGAAGTTTCCATGGAATATATTTTATCAGATTCCTAGATTTTTAATTGTTTTAAGCATTCAAATGTCAACAAATCACGACAATTACTCTCACACATTCTTAAATGTCTTCAGCATATCGTAAGACAAGTTAACAACAATAGAGGTCGGACAATTCGACCCAGTATAGCAACGGGGGATTACAAGTATCAAACAATGGCTGATATCTATTGTACAAGAGGTGACTGGCTTGCCTCAGTGCCTTAGGGGATAATGCTTTGACGTTTGAAGCGATGGGTACTGGGTGCGAGACCCAGAGGAAACAACACCAATCACTAGGGTGCAGGTAGATTCAGCCGACGAGTCCCAAATAGGACGAAACGCGCATCCTGGATTTTACAGCTAGCCACCAAACAGATGTCAAGATAATCTGGTCACACATTTACTTGTCGAGGGATTTCATATGAAAGGTGAAAATACAATGGAGTAAAGTAAATTAATTAAGATATTACAAGATTTGAAAAAATTAGGGACAATTTGGAGGAATAATATATAGGTTCGTTTCCTAGGTATAAAATCAGCTATTTTATTGTCGTACGTTTTGAACATATAATTCAGGGCATCAGTCAGCCTGTGAAACCTGTCTGTTTTTTCAGGTTCGCAGTTCCCGAGCTGCACTTACATGTCTAATGATAATCAAACCTAGAATTTTAGAGGCCAAGTTCGTCAAAATGATTCTCCTGTGGCTATTCACAGGAAACGTTTCTTGGCTGAAGACCGGGACAGTTAGCGACTGAAACAAGACAAAGAGATCATATTTGAATCACATAAGCTAGCTAACGCTTAAGTTAATCCCACCAACTTTTTTCACAGCTGATAGAAAACCATTTAGTGGATGGTGTTGGCTGCAAGTGAGTCTAAGATTCTTGACATGGAAGATAATTTATTCAGTGATGTCATAACCCTGAAGTGACTTCTATGGGATACATACCTTTAACATCAACATAAGACTAGGCATTACTGCGTAAAAGTCCAAGCTACCACAGCCCATTTCAGCACATCAAGTAACAAAGCAGTAAAATCGAAGATGAAGAAACGAAGAAAAATCGATCAAAAGCAGTGGAAACCAGTAGGAAAGAGGAAGGAGAAATGAGAAAAATTTGAATTCAGATGAAAATAAAGAACCGCTGTGATATCAATTCTGAGCCATGTCAACTAGAGTCTTCAACCACTGGTTTCTATTGTCACGTGGACCTGAACCTGCTAGTCTAAATCTCCCTACATGACTCAGATCAACAGTCAAAGACTTCATGCAATGATCCCATGCTTTCATCTGGCTGCTCCGAGCTTTTTTACAGCCTGAACCTACTTCAGCTAGCATTGAGGGACGAGGTAGATGGTGGCTAGTCACATGCAACACATGTCCCAACCATTTCAGTCGATGTAGGTTCACAACCGCATCAACTGACTTCCCTCCTCCTTAAAACTCTACATCTGACTTCTGCGTTACTCACGTGATGACACTACAACACACGGCGTGTGTTAGGAAGGAAACGGTGGTCAAACACCCAAAGCCTTCTCATATCCTCTCCCTTTAATGGTCATATTTCACAACCATGGAGTGAACTACAGCACAGTACACTCGACCCTAAATATGAAACCAGATGTCGTGGCGGCACCACAGATGATGTAAGTTGGCGAAAGTCAACCAAGCCTTTTGTATTCACGCAGAGATTTCGCCGGTCACTGTCCCATCACCACTGATCCAACTTCCCAAGTAAGTGAAGTGTTCAATGCACTTAATCACTTCATTTTCCATTTTTAACCGGAGCACGTAGAAGACCAGTCCTGCAGCAACAACTGGCATTTGGATGGAGAGAAACGCATCTCAAATGTTCTCAAATCACCACCACTCAAGGTGTCCAGAAGACTCTGCGTCTCGTCAACGTCTTCACTTAACAGGACTGTCATCTGTGTAATCTAGATTTATCAAGGATTCTATTGTGATCAGATCAATCCCCGTGAAGTCAGATAACGAGAGGGAGACTTCAATAAAGTTGGATAGGAATTGAGAGAGTGGACATTCTTGACGGATACCGCTCGATGTACACAAGTCACCTGACACGATCTCTTTCCGTGCTGTTGCGAATTGTGACAACCTGAATTGTTGCGCTTCTGTGTCAGGTTCTGTACTGATCGGTTTATCTAGATGAAGTTACATTTTTTCAGAACACCATTATAATTTTTCAACTGTGATTATATACCACAGTGTACTTAATATTTAATCAATGATACTTCTAGGCTGAACCATCCAAAATAATGATAGTTGGGCTACAGGTTGCAAGAGAGTCGACTGGAACCAATGGTCAATTACACTGAGAAGAAAAGCTCATACATAAGGTTCAACAATTTTCCTGATCCAAGTCCTTTTAGACCTATGGGGTAGGATGTTAAACCTACAAATGTGATTAACAAAATATTGTTTCAATAATCGTTTTAATATCATCTGTTTAACTATAAAGAACTATAAGGATTCACTTTAAGGGCGATTAGAAGTTCATTCCATCCAGAAAATTTGAGAAAAGAGGCATCATAACAAATCTATGTCCAAATGATTTGGTCACAACTTCAAGAATTTATTAATGCTTATGTAAGGCATTCATGCCTGCTGATATGCATAATTCTTTAATACTAAGAAGCAATCACGTCACAACCACATATTTTTTCAGTTAACCACCACGAAAAGTAAATAATGAAGACTTCGAAGGCTAATTATCAGTTGAATAATACCCCAGTGGTGATGAGTGACTTTTTTCTGGACGAATTGCTAAAACTTTTTATATGAAGTAGTGAAATCTGTAGTGACCCTAAAGGTCGCCCCTAAACAATGACTGAAATAATCGATTCGATTTCTCAATTTCGTTCGGAAAAACTGATCTTCATAAAGTAGAGAAGTCTCATTGGTTATTTCAATTGTTGTTAGGGTGATCCTTTAGAGATACTCGAAATATGAGGTGAACCAAGTGTGGTCCGAGAAAGATACTGACTGACAGTTTCATCATATTTCAGACAGATTGAAATTAGAAAATGTAGATCACTAACTATGTGGTTGAATGATAACGTGCTTTCGATAACGCTATTAGAAGACGAAGATTATCTGAAAAATGTGATGTATTTGCGCAATACATTTCGAACAATCTGATCACACATTTACTTGTCAAGTCAATTTATATATGAAAATTAAAGGTCAAATATAATGAATATGAAAAGGTTGTGACACTAGTCTTGGTAACATAATCAGATAAGGGTTACCAAGGTAAATTAAGTGAAACAACAAACTGTTTTTGTACACACAGCGGGGGATTAAGTTTACGAATGGCTAACGCTTCGGCAAACTTCAGTATACGCCCCTGATTATTCCTGTATATTATCTTAAACGCTGTTTTCGTATTAACCTTGTGATTCATTCCAATAATATGTTTTGCTATAGATGACGATGGATGTCTGTCACCTGCACTTATCAAAGTTTGTGTGTTAAACTGTTTTTCTAGCCATTTGGGGATGTGTTCACCCACCCTAGTCTGCATTGAACGATTACTCCTCCCGATGTATGTGTGCCCACACATACATGTAAATTGGTAAACGCAGTTGGATGTGATGTAATCATTTGTGCGAGGTTGAGGTTTGTGGTGAAGCAGGTGTTTTGTCGTCTCAACAATTATAAGCTGAGCTGCATAGTATGTTTTACTGATAACAGATTTTAATCTCTGCTTCAATATCATACTACTTGTTTCCCCTCTGTATGGTACTTTAAGAAATATGCTTTTCTTTGGGACCGAGGAAACTGTAGGCTTTGGGGTCAACTGCTTTTTACAATGGTTGACAAACTGTAATGGATAACCATTTTCCACTAGAGTGTCTGTCAGAAACTTATTCTCATCATCCATCGTATCAGATGTACAAATACGTTAATCACCAATGTCACACTTTATAGAAGGTATGTGGATGATATCCTTGTAATATGTGACACAGATAAGGATGCCAAGAGGTTATTAAAAAGGCTTAATACCGTACAAGATCACATCAGTCTGACATGTGAGGAAGAAAAAGATCATCAACTTGCATTTCTTGATATACTCTTGTGCCGGAGGGAAGATGGATCTTTAAAACGATCAATATATAGGAAGTCTACTTGGACAGGACAGTATTTGAATTTTTATAGTTTTTGTCCGATGAAATATAAGAGAGGCTTAGTAAGATGCTTGTTCAATAGAATCCAACCTCGCACAAATGATTACATCACATCCAACTGCGTTTACCAATTTACATGTATGTGTGGGCACACATACATCGGGAGGAGTAATCGTTCAATGCAGACTAGGGTGGGTGAACACATCCCCAAATGGCTAGAAAAACAGTTTAACACACAAACTTTGATAAGTGCAGGTGACAGACATCCATCGTCATCTATAGCAAAACATATTATTGGAATGAATCACAAGGTTAATACGAAAACAGCGTTTAAGATAATATACAGGAATAATCAGGGGCGTATACTGAAGTTTGCCGAAGCGTTAGCCATTCGTAAACTTAATCCCCCGCTGTGTGTACAAAAACAGTTTGTTGTTTCACTTAATTTACCTTGGTAACCCTTATCTGATTATGTTACCAAGACTAGTGTCACAACCTTTTCATATTCATTATATTTGACCTTTAATTTTCATATATAAATTGACTTGACAAGTAAATGTGTGATCAGATTGTTCGAAATGTATTGCGCAAATACATCACATTTTTCAGATAATCTTCGTCTTCTAATAGCGTTATCGAAATTTATTAAAGGGATCAATTGTTTCAAATAACGTGCTTTGTTGTGAGAACTAATTAGGTCGTGAATGCACACCACTGAGAGTAGTCTCAAGCTGAAACTAAACAACTATCCAGTGCTTCTTGGCTTTCAATGGTTATGCAGTTGACGTTACTCTATTATTTTTCTTTTAAAAAAAGACCTACCATTGAAGTCAATTAATTATTCTTCACAAACAACTCTTTTGAAAATTTTATTTAAACAGAATGAATGTTATTGGTGAAATAACTGAATATAAAAATTTTGCTTACTTCCATTTGTAATTTTAACTGACTTCGCATAGACTCAAACAACAGGAAGCAGACACGCAGAGTAGCGGCAAACTGCCAAACATCTTCTGAAGAAAGCAGCTGTAATAGAATATGTAGAGATAAAAATGTAAATAAATAATTACGAAATGCTCTTGAGATAGAGATAATCCAGTTGACTACACACTTCAAAATCAACAGCTCCTGTTTTCTCCATAATCAAGTATATGCACTCAGATTGCAGTTAGCGGAGCGCAGGTCCGAACCCACTCCGTATCGTAAAAAGCCTCAGAAACCAAGTAGCACTATTAAACATTACATTATATGTGGTTCATTGCGTAGTGCATGGACCTGCATACATGTTAATCACCGCATATTACAATCATTCATTTATGCCTGCGATTTCTCGTTGTTATTCTGGATAGAATTGATAAACTTCTGTTGGTATATGGGCTCCTATGTGGATGTCTCAATATTACCTGATCATTGATTAAGTTTTTTTGGTGGTGGTTAGCAGTGGCACCCACATAAGAGCCAACAGAGGTCGATAAATTCGATCCAGAACAACAACAGCGGGCAGTTACAAGTATCATAAATAATAATAACTCATATTTGTTGTACAAGAGGTAGCTCTCAAGCCCCACTAGATAACGCTTTAGCAGTTGGAGGGATGGGTACTTGGTCCGAGTCTCAGCGTAAACATCACTCAATGAGGTGCAGGCGCACCTAGCAAACAAGTCCCAAATAGGATGAAACGCACGTTCTGGATTCCACTGCTAGCCACCACCAAGCAAATTATAAGATATGACAATGTTCTTCTAAAGTACTAAAATATTCTGGAAACAGATAGCAGTGAAATATTCCTGAAGTGCATTTCATGCCATTCAATCTTTATAGATATGAAGATACTCTATCCCTACGATTGTTCACCTTACGACTCAAAATGAGCGTCCCTTGTTTTAACCATCTAAGTATATCTAACTGTACAGTGAGTTGTGACAGTTACTTCTTGTGTAATGGCGATGCAATTCATTGGACTACGAATTCAGATTTCAGTGAGTGGGTCAAGAGTTCTAAAACTGTTCCATCTATTAAGTTTTGGTAATAAATTAGTATAACAGATATTTGAAAAAATAAATGTAACTCATCCTCTTATAGTTGGGAAAGCACATGTTTGTTAGGTGAGACTGATCAAAGGAAGATGATGCCGAAAACAGCGGATAATTATATGATAAAAGTTTCTTAGTCAAATGCTTACAAGATGTCACAATGTATTGCCTTTAATTATGAGGATTCAAGTGCAAGCTACTGATGTGCTTTTGATTTCTTCAGATGTCTATGGTTCCTAAAATTGATCTTTTTTCTTTATATCTCCCATCCCATAGTTCTCAACTAGTATGGATAAGAAAGTCTGTCACACATGACAGACTTCCTCCTTCTCCTCCTTAAAGCCTCCTCCCAGATTCACTCGGCAGCCTTGCGCACATTCGTGCAGTAGGCAATGAGCTAAACCTATTGTGTGAGGGCTGTTGATGATACTATCTGGTTGCCCAAGTCTCAATAGGTACAGCGGGGTTAGACCCCGTGACTACGCGATTGAAAATCATCTCAAACCAATGAGCTAAACTAATGCGCATCGAAACACCTGTCACTGAAGTGTTCAGTGCATGTCCTCGCTTCAAATCCGACGAGGTGACTGATCTACACAAATCAATATAGAACCTGGCACACAAGCGTATCGGTGCAAGTTCAAGAGATGATCGGTCCTCTTGTTTCCAACTGATTGACTCTCTATTAATTACATCTCTGGTTTTTCTAATCACAGTACTAGTTTTTCATTAAATAAAAATATGAATGCAAAAACAATAAAAACATATGTATTTTTTTGATGAGGAGTGCGGGATGGTGAGCAACTCACCAACATTAGGTATTTCGTCAAATCACCTCGAACCAATTGTAGTAATCGTGGACTACTGGCTATAGCATCAGCACCCGTCTCCAATGCAATTGTGATAAGCCCCAATGATATAGAAATAACAGTCTCATTATTATGTACAGGGGAGAGAGAATAAATTAGATAGGATAATAACTCATATACTGCTTCAATTGTATACGGTTGTGGTTGAACTGGATCTGCAGCGAGAAGACAAGAATATAAGGAGAACAGAGTTAATTGACAATATTGCCTATTATATTCAATAAGCAGAAAAGCAATACAACAACAGCATGCCATAGAGATTGTATAGACTTATCATCCGTGTGACTACACCGAAAACTTGATGGATGGGTGGTATTTCGATATGGTGACAGTCAAGGGTATCAAACAACCAACCAGAGTTAATGCATCGAGTCGGAGATGTTGGTACGGTAAATTTTGACTAAACGTCAGCTAAAAGCTACCATGAAGGTACGCATTGACACTAGAATCAGAAAAATCAGATGACTGCTTGAATATATCCGGTGAAAAAATATAACAAACTGTTTACGGTTTTTAATTTGAACTCTAAAATGAAAAACAGATCAATGTAGAACCCGGTAGAGTTTAGTTTATGTCACAGCAGCATGCAATGGAAATTTGGATAGAAAACGAACGAAGTAAAGGTAAGTGAAAATACGTGACAGAAGAAAACCTAAATAGATAGACGTTGAAGAAAACGCCCAAGACTTCAAAGATGACAGAGTTCATACATATGTGTCGGAGGGACAGAAACTTAGATTATACAACATGAAGGAAATTCAACCACTAATTCTTATTGTCTTGAGGACCCTTAGTAGGCAGCCCTGCTTACATGAATCTGGCCAACATTCAAAAACTCCATGGACGGATGCCACATCTTGGTCCCATCACCATCAACCCTCTTTAAAACCAATCCTATTTCCGATAACATGGTGCATGAAGATAGGTAGTGGCATTCGGAGAATGCTAAAGTCAATAATATCTGCATAAAGTCTTCACTGAAGACAAAGTAAAACAATGCTTTCAAAAAAAATGTTTACGGTGAATGTGATTCTAAAATTAAATCTTTCTACCTCATACTTCTCGTAATTCATCAAGCACAATCTCACTAGACAGCTGTTGTTTCAAGTAAAGACGTCGAAAACATATAGTTTACTAAAGTCTATGTAGAAGGTTTAGCCTGAATTCTACACCTACTTAGCATCCGTTTCAGACTGATTGTGAAATGCTAAGTGGGTGAGTGAAATTACTATTAAACGTCTGCCAATTTTCACAGCTGCCTATTCCTAGTGAGTCAAACGGCAAAGCTTGTTTTTTGCGCCTTCTTCACACTATGCTCAGTAATTGCAAAATGGCTTGATTCATACTTTTCCGAGAGAAGACAATACACTCTATACAGAGGGAACCGCGCTAATTCGCTGTTCAGTGAAGCCGGTATCCC